>CM023483.1:120794731-121116307 GCA_013339685.2 Hyalomma asiaticum | reverse complement strand
TGTGGTGTACCTCGACACGTCCGTCAGGGTTGTTGGTAGCTGGCCCCTGGCAAAGCGCGTCAATCGAGGCTGGCTCTCGAGCGGAGGAGGGGTGCGCGATCTTCTCCCTGGTTTTTGGGGCTGCAGCTTCTCTTTTCCACGATCCACTATATATGCAGGTGGCGTTATCCCCCCTTCCGGAGAAAAGGAAAACAGCATCGCCTCGATGCTACAGAACAGACACGAAGCCAGGAAAAAAAGAAAAGAAAGCAGTGTCCGTAGAGGAGGACAACAAAAGTAAACCTGAATGTAGCTTGGGTTGTCGCGGTTTATAATTGAATTGACGATGCGTTGATGCAATAAACGACGGTTTGTTGCATCAGCGTTTCGGTCGGTGTCCGACCTTTCTGTAGACATGTTAACAATATCCACAGGCCAGTATGACCTTTTATGCCATACTTTTCCTGACAGAAAGTAGAGGGTGACAAGAATTGGAAGGAAAAATGAGTAGGACAAGAATATAACAAAATGTAAACAAATAAATGAATAAACGAAAAATAAATTGGTCACTGCAACAAAAGGTGAGTGCGGCAGGTAGTCAAGAAAGACCAGCAACTCACACAAACATACAGAGAAAAAAAAAAGGAAGGAAGAAGGAAAGGTGGGGAAAGCAGCGACTAGGATGGATGTTGTTGTTTGTCCTGCCTGTGCTTTTTAAAGAGCAATTCATCAATTTGGCCTACGCGTACCCCGTGGCGCTAGCTCAGGTTCCAGCGACACAAACAACACTTTCGCTGGCGTACCTGAAGTGGTGTGCCTTTGCGGTGCCGCCGCACAACCCGTACAACACCCAGCAAGGAAGGTCGGTGTAGATAGAAGAAGCGGCAACGGAGGTGGGGGGTCGTATTCGGGCATGAATGGTGCAGTACACGTGTTCCTGATTGCAGCCGCCATTTGCAAAAACCATTCGGCGCTACCGTGCGGCGTGGTACGGTAGGCAGGGGATAAGAAAGGAAGAAGCCGCACAGAAAGACAAGGTTTTGAAGCAGTCAGATTCTAGGTACACCGAAACGACTTCTTGTCCCTTCCCGTCACACGATCTCCGTAGCCACTTTGCGTGTGCCGGCTTGCACATCAAGGGAAATGCCAACAGGGCCAGGCCGACAGACGAGGGCGCCACGACGCTTTTAAAAAAGAAGTGTCTTACCGTTCCAAGGAGGCAGTGCTAACTCGCGGGACTGCCCGATCGTGTAATAGACGACACAAAGATTACGAATTACACTGTTCACGTCCTAATGATCGTAACACCGAGAGAGAACGTGGATGTTCATTTATGCCGTGTTTAAATGTGCCAAATTCGTAGATTAAGTAGGATTCCGTTTGTTCACGTACTGTGGTGCTTCGAAATTTGCTTTCCAGTAGTGTGACATTGACATCGTCAAAGCTGTGACCTATCAAGTTGATGTGTTTAGAGAGCGGAAGGCCAGGTGCACATGGAACCGATGGTTGTTGAACCTTATCCTGAATGGTGCGTCTGTCTGCCCTATGTACTGCTTGTTACATATTCCACACTGTAATATGTAAACAACATTGTCTGGGTCGCAGTCGAGTTGTCCTTTTATTTTCTGCTTAAAATTCTGTTGTGTGCGTTCTGCAACTGTTGTTGTCCGAATGTTTTTGCACACGCCGCATCTGGATGGACGGATGGAGATGCTATGCTATGATGGGGATGGGGATGCTATGAGCGTCCCCTTTATAACGGGGCAGTGGTCGACATGTGCGCCACCAAGCTCGTAAAAGAATTTAAGAACTTCTCTTTTTTTTTTCTTTCTCTTTAAGTTGTCTTCATGCCTTTCAAATCTACTTCAATTAAATCGATCATACTATAGCTAAAACGTAAGTTCGTAGCCCAGTTCTCTGCCCCTTATGGCAGCAAGTCCTTATTTTTCCCTACAATTATTTTTGTCCGTTCTCTCTGTCTGCCACGAGTATTCTAACCGTCTGTTACTTATTTGAATCGCGGGTATGTTCAGCTTTCCATTGCTCTCCCTAAAACCCAAGGCTTCATGTAGGGTATAGTGCCCAAACGTACACCTGGGTGGATATTTCCGCATTAAATCAGAACTTGCTCCGTCGTTTCCTTATCTTACTCACAGCATGTGCATTTTTCTTCTTTACTGAATTTCGCTTTATAACTACGCTCTGGCTTTCCCACAAGGGCGACACCTGCCGAGAGGCATTGTTCCTATTTTTGAATGTGCAACGTGATCCCTTAAGCAGTTTGGTCGCCAGTATTATACCACACGCGTAGTATCGGTAAAAATTTGGGAGTGCCCCTTACTCTGTTACAGGATACTAACATGCTTTTTCAAGACTTTATTAACGTTGGGTGGATTGCTAGTAAAGGTTAGAACAAGGTCTTTTTCAGCGTTCGTGGTCGGTGTCTTTTTGGTCACACAGTAGCGCCTGGCGGTCGACATTTTGAGCTTTCATAATCGCATCCTCAATGATACACGGTGGGTACTTTTGATCGGCACCTCACGCGTCTGTGCGGTGCTTTTGTGCAAGTCTTCCGTGCGGCAGCATATCCTTCTGAATCTGTGTGCCTGAGAATAAGGACAACTAGTCTTACAGTGGCGCGGGTGGCAGCTATTGAAGTGCAGGTACTGTTGCCCATATCCGTAGGTTTGTGACTAACACAGCATTTTCTGTCCGTATGTTAACATCAAGGAAATTTATTTCGGTGTTAGAATAAGAGTGCGCAAAGGAAATACTTGGGTGCGCTTGGTTGAGGGCCTCTATGAATTTGAGAAGTTCGTTCTCTGAATGAGACCAAATCACGAATATATCTTACAGGTATCGTTTACAGAACATCAATGTAACCTTATAGGGCGATAAGAAACCGGATTCTACGTGGTGCATAAATACGTTAGCGTAATTTGGTTCCATCTTGGTACCCAACGACGTGCCGCTGGTTTGAAGGTAGTACTAATCATTAAATTCGGAGCTGTTTAATTTCAGTACAAGCCTCGTTAGGATTCTAATTACTTTTTGGTCTGGGTATGCGGTAGGGTTGTGGTTGATATAGGACTCCACGAGAGCTCTTATGCCGTCGTCATGCGGAATATTCGGGTAGAGTGAGCTAACGTCCAATGTCACAAGGAAGGCGCCACCTGGGATTTTTAGGTCCGATATTTCGCGGAGGAAATGGCTCGTGTCGCACAAGAACGATTCACGCTTAGGCGGTGTGTTTCTCAATAATGACTCCATATTGCTAGATAAAGGTTTGGTTAGGGTTCCTGTGACTGATACGATAGGCCTACCAGGGTTACCATCCTTGCGAATATTGGGCAGCATGTAAAAACACCCTGGCGCCGAACGTGACGCGACCAGTGAATTTCGCAACTGTGGATCGATCTCGCCCTTGAGTGTGAGTTCCTGCAAAGCTGTTACAACTATTTCTTTGTGTTTGGCTGTGGGGTCCGAATCAAGGAGTTTGTAAAAATGTTGGTTGTTCAATTGTCGAATACCTTCCTCAATGTAGTCTGATTTATTTAGGATTAAAATAGCACCCCCCTTGTCCGCCGGTTTTATAACAATATTCTCGCGGTTTCTGAATGCGCGGGGCGCTTCGCTTTTTCTTTTTTTTTTCTCGAAGATTGCTCCTACCTGGTTGGTGCGCCTTGTACGCATGTATGATGTCTTTTTTAACTGCCTCAATAGTCAATATACAGGTCGAGGTCTCTGTCCCTGTGGGAATCCGGAGTCCACTGTCACCCTACGATTCCACGAAACAGTGTTTTTTCTTCTTGCGGTTTGTTAAAGATATCTTCTTCCAATCGCAAACTTCGTGCGAAGTTGTCGAGGTCCTTAAAAGAGCGACTTCGGAGTAATTTCCATCGCTAGAGCAGAAGGTGAGCATAAGTGATAGTCAGGAGGAATTGACTATATTTGCAAAATTCTGTAGGTTGGCATTCCTGCAAGGACGCCTCCCAGTCAAAAACACTCACCCAACGTTACTACCCAACCTTAATAAAATCTTGAAAAAAGCATTTTAACATACTGGAACAGAGCGAGCGGAACTCCCAAATTTTTACCGATCCTACCCGTGTTGTATAGTACAGGCGACCAAGCAGCATAAGGGATCACGTTGCACATTCAAAAATAGGAACAATGCCTCTCGGCAGGTGTCGCCCCTGTGGGAAAGCCAGAGGCGGCGTGTGCAAAAACATTCGGACAACAACAGTTGCAGAACGCACACAACAGAATTTTAAGCAGAAAATAAAAGGACAACTCGACTGCGACCCACACAATGTTGTTTACATATTAGAGTGTGGAATATGTAACAAGCAGTACATAGGGCAGACAGACGCACCATTCAGGATAAGGTTCAACAACCATCGGTTCCATGTGCACCTGGCCTTCCGCTCTCTAAACACATCAACTTCATAGGTCACAGCTTTGACGATGTCAATGTCACACTACTGGAAAGCAAATTTCGAAGCACCACAGTACGTGAACAAACGGAATCCTACTTAATCTACGAATTTGGCACATTTAAACACGGCATAAATGAACATCCACGTTCTCTCTCGGTGTTACGATCATTAGGACGTGAACAGTGTAATTCGTAATCTTTGTGTCGTCTATTACACGATCGGGCAGTCCCGCGAGTTAGCACTGCCTCCTTGGAACGGTAAGACACTTCTTTTTTAAAAGCGTCGTGGCGCCCTCGTCTGTCGGCCTGGCCCTGTTGGCATTTCCCTTGATGTGCAAGCCGGCACACGCAAAGTGGCTACGGAGATCGTGTGACGGGAAGGGACAAGAAGTCGTTTCGGTGTACCTAGAATCTGACTGCTTCAAAACCTTGTCTTTCTGTGCGGCTTCTTCCTTTCTTATCCCCTGCCTACCGTACCACGCCGCACGGTAGCGCCGAATGGTTTTTGCAAATGGCGGCTGCAATCAGGAACACGTGTACTGCACCATTCATGCCCGAATACGACCCCCCACCTCCGTTGCCGCTTCTTCTATCTACACCGACCTTCCTTGCTGGGTGTTGTACGGGTTGTGCGGCGGCACCGCAAAGGCACACCACTTCAGGTACGCCAGCGAAAGTGTTGTTTGTGTCGCTGGAACCTGAGCTAGCGCCACGGGGTACGCGTAGGCCAAATTGATGAATTGCTCTTTAAAAAGCACAGGCAGGACAAACAACAACATCCATCCTAGTCGCTGCTTTCCCCACCTTTCCTTCTTCCTTCCTTTTTTTTTTCTCTGTATGTTTGTGTGAGTTGCTGGTCTTTCTTGTCTACCTGCCACACTCACCTTTGGTGCTGTGACCAATTTATTTTTCATTTATTTATTTATTAGTTTACATTTTGTCGTATTCTTGTCCTACTCTTGTTTTCCTTCCTATTCTTGTCACTCTCTCGTCTCTACTTTCTATCAGGCAAAGTATGGTATAAAAAGTCATACTAGCCAGTGGATAACGTTGATGCAATGCAATAAACCATCGTTCTTTAGGAGGCGCATCGTCAATTCCGTTATATTTACAGCATTCATCTACTACAGCATTACATCTACAGCGTTACATCTACAGCATTGAAGCGGCTTTTTTTTTTCTTGGGAGGCACCTCCGACTAGTTCCACCCGATATAAAAACCTTGGCCTATAAAACCTTTGTTAGGTCAGTCCTGGAATATGCAAATGTGACTCGGTCCCCATACACAAAGGAACTAACTAAGAAAGTAGAAGGCATCCAGAGGAAGGTGCTGAGGTATATATATAACAAGCATAAGCTAACAAACCCTCCTCCGAACTACTCAAGAAAGCCGGGATTTTAACATTACAAAACCGATCAGTACTAGCCCGTTCTAAGCTCTTGTACCAGCTTCTGCACAAGCAATTTAACATGCATTGATATCTCCACATACATTTCTAGAAATGAAGCACGGCCATCGCGACATAAACACACACAAACACTCGAGGAGTATCCATTTCGTACCGACTGTTTTAAATATTCATTTTTTTTTCCTTTAGCGATAAGAGAGTCGAACGATATCAGCGAGGCCATCACTAGCAGCTGCTCATTGGATGTATTCACTTGTTCCATGAAAATAGCCTGCTAGCGTTACACATTTAACTCTCCTCTACTGCATTGATGTTTTTTTTTTTTACCCCGTCCTTTTGGTGTTCGTAGTCATCGTTTCGATGTGTAACTTATTATTATCGATGTTCGCTTGTTACCCTGAAACCTTGTATAATTATACGCCTGCGTGAAATACTGTTTAAACGCATCTGCATACTCTTATCTTGAAGCGATTTGTCTTGAAGCGATTTGTCTTGACTCTTATCTTGAAGCGATTGAAGCGATTTGAATATCATAAAGTACATACGTTGTAGTTATATTTGCACTAACACTCCTGATATCATGTATATATATGTGTCTGTAATTTGTTTACTCACTACTTTATCATTGTTTTTTGCCCTTCCTGTTATAATCCCTCGAGGGATTGACAGTATAAATAAATAAATAAATAAATAAATAAATAAATATGGACGTTTTTAACTGTGCAGTGAGTACCCTTTACACGTGCTCACTGTCATTAATTTCAACTAAGTAACGTATTAAGTGAACAGGTGAATCTTGGTCCTTTCGAAATTTTGCATGAAACCCTTGCTTAGCCCGTCAGGGCCGTGTCACATTTGTCAAAGCTTCATATTGTGTGTGTGTGTGTGTGTGTGTGTGTGTGTGTGTGTGTGTGTGTGTGTGTGTGTGTGTGTGTGTGTGTGTGTGTGTGTGTCTGTCTGCGTGCGTGTGTGTGTGTGTGCCACTATGGTCTAGGCGGATTTTCTGGCACTTGTACTATCCAGTCGAGGTTTATTTATTTTTTTGGAATATGATGCGGTCTCTTTACTGATGAAGAACAACCCTAGGGCCAAGCGAGTACCTTCATATCGATGACATAATGGGAGCAAGGGTGGCAATTTTATAGTAGCGCCGCCGTTTATCCGTCATTCCAGTGTTTTCACCTGTTTCCCTAGCTGTTTCCGGCAGTGAGAATGGCTTTCTTGATTCTAAAAAAGTGCATTTTTACACGCCTCAGTTTATTCGTGTTTATATATGTAGTGTCCCTACAGGGTGTGTACTCTGAAGCTTTCATGTGCACGTGGTTGCAGCTATTAGTTGCTGCCACACACAGTAAAATCTTACAATAATAATAAAAATAATAATAGATTGGACCGTGATATGATTATGAAGCATGCCCCACAGTGGAGGTCTTTGCAGTAATTTCGACTACAAGTGTTCCTTATCTAATGAGCTCCTTAACCTAAGGGAACGGGTGTTCCTTGCATTTTCTCGTCGTCGAAATGCTGCCGCCGTAGCCAGATTCGATCCTGTGACTTCAAGCTTCGCAAGCCAACGCCGTAGCAGCTGAGCTACCATGGCGGGCAGTAAAGCTTACCTAGAAACACCTCTGTTGGGATGCTGGCATCCTAACAGTCTTTCCAGTGCGCGCCTTGCAGGCGCGTGAACGAACGAGTGACGAGTCCTTGATGCCGCTTTGAAAAATGAAACTGTGACGTTGATGAGAGCACTTTACTACATCCGTAATTGGAAAGCACGCATAAGACATGTAGTCTCAGAGTATGTTGCGCACTGGAAAGTGGAAGCAACACAAGTATTACTGGGTCATCGCAGTATAAAAGAAGTCTTCCGTTTTCGATAATGATTTAGGCAGCGAAGTATACTTCGTTTCCGGAAGACAAGGGGAATAGTGATAACTTCAGGATTACTAATTAAATCAGAGGAAACATACTACACAGATGAGCATTCTTTTTCACCAACGACAGCTTTTTTCACAGAGAGGTCACAAGAGACCTCGTCTGAATATTGCTGAGCTTTAAGTAGAAGGCTAATCCAGAAGCCTTAAAAGTAGGGGTGTGCGAATATTGGAAAGTTCGAATAAATTTCGAATAGCGTTTGCTATTCGATTCGATTCACACCGAAATTTTACTATTCGAACTATTTGAAGTTGGTAGTTGAGGGGAAAAATACGCTATGTCACGTGTCAAGCGGCCCATTCCCGCATGTAGTCCGCTTCGCCGCATAACACTCGCGTACTGCGGCCAAGTTAACACTTGCGTACTGCGACGAAGCTAACATCTGTGTACTGCGGCGAAGCTAACCCCCGTGTACTGCGGCGAAGTTACCTCAGCTTTCTGTTGCACAATTCTCTGTTGGACTGTTCCTCAGGACTTTGGAATGACACTGTGGCAGTACACTAGTCATGCAATAAATCTTTTTGCCCATGTTTAGCAGAACATGTTTAATTTGACATGGTATAAGTAAAGAAATATTCGAAAATTCTTCGAAAAATATTCGATTCGATTCGCACTTGAACATAAACATTAGAATTCGCTTCGCACTCAAAATTTTGTTATTCGCACAGCTCTACTTAAAAACAAAGCAAAACACAGTGCTGCTTGTACAGGCTTTGATCAAGTAAAAGCCAACTGCAAGACGCTCGATAGCCAGTAAAAAACAAGTTCTCCAAAAGCAATGGATCCATAGCATAGCTGAAAGGACGAATAGAATACACATATTCTGTTCTGATGCAACTACTCGGGGCCTGCAGAGCACCCTTTAGCTGTGCGGCCTACATCTACCCTCGAGCATTCACCACTAAGTAACTCGAATGTCGCTAAAACAGACAAGGTTCTGGCACATTACAAAAAACCAGCAAGTGGACAAGTCGCTGCCCAGAAAGTGTGGATACACTCACATCATCAGAAGGCGCAAATTCAGGTGGCTTTTACACCTCACTCTTTCGGGGTATACTGGAAATGGCGTACAAGCAAGATGAAAAATAAGATGCTAAGTTACATGGTGACCCAGCGGAAGAAACTATACAAAATCAGTTTTGTATGGCAGTATGACAAGTTGTTTTGTACGCCTTCAACAGGGCAACACAGCAACACGTAGACCCAGAACAAGTCATTTTAAACAGCTAATCATGGCGATCACGGCTGCTACAAGCTATCCCAAGAAGATCGAGTACTTATGGCAATATCATCGAAGTTTCTACTCACAGACATCAGTTAAAACGCCGCTGTGCAGAATGATACGAAATTATGTGCCTTTAAGAAAACGCGATAGAGTCGACACGATCATTAACAGAAGCACAAGAAAACATGCCTGTGTTAGAAAATGGCATGCTTGAGTTGCTGAGGCTTGACAGGCCTTTGTTGTTGTGTTTTGTATTTATAAATCACGCAACCGAACCACAGCGACAAGATTCCGGAGAGAGAAAATGCGCGCGGACAGTGGAAGACCAACAAACAAGCACCTTCGTCCATCCGAGCGACTGAAAACCAACCAAAACATGCCCACGTTGCCAGACCGCTTTTTGGTGCATATTCCTTGAAGTGCCGGGGCAAATGCACCTAGCATGGCCATCTGCTCCACATGCACAAGCGTGCGAGACGTTGCGCCCTTCACTGATAGTGCGATTGACGTGCGGAAGCACGGTGAATTGAATTAGTGGGCGCACGTAGGCACGCCATAATGATAATTTATGAAATTTAGTGAACCAAAAGAACGATGTGATTATGATGCACATGCTAAAAGGGTCCTGCAGATTAATGTTGACTTCTTGGGGCTCTAAGATTTGAGTGAGTGCTCTTCAGCTAGCTTACAGAGTGCAAATATTTACACGAGATTAATAATACAGTCTGTGAGTGCGAGGCACGGCTGTACAGTGAACTGCATTTTATCTTTTTTTAACTCTCCTGCATGAATTGAATGCTCGTTTTAAACTATAGCCACCATGAGACCGAGTGTTGCGGCGAAGACAGCCTATGACGCCGGGGTGGGACTTCGTTGGTTGCTCGCTGTAAGGCTGCTACGTAGCCGCATAAGTATGCCTATCATTCATTTTACAGCGATCCCTTTCTGTGAAACGCGCATATGTGACTAGGTGGCGACATTCTTTCTGGCAACGAACAGTTTAATCCTGGTCGTACGAAAGGATCGACTGGTGGGTTAGTTGGTAAAGCATAGCTTTTCAAGTAATAGCGCACAGCAAACACGGACGAAGAAGAGAACGAGACAGGACGCGCCGTGTCCCGTCTCGCTCTTTTCTTCGACTGGTAGTACGCTTCACCGCACGACACTTAGTCTTCACCACATCGCATCGGTGCGCGGCAGTGAGGCTATTTGGAGCGCAAACAAAATCCGTGCTGCGCGTGCCGTCAGTGTTCTGGCGCTTACTTTGCGTACTAACGCCCCTACGTGGTCTGCATGGCCTCTCAGGTTCAATGCACTGTTTATCATATTTATATACATCAAGGGTTTTGCCGCGGTCCATTTCTCTTCGCGCGCTTTTTCGTTTACCTGTGGGGTGCGTGCACTCGCAGATTTTTCATTCTCTTCCTGAGCAGATTTCAACGTGTTACAGGTATGCGTGCAGAGTCAGGGAAGGGGTGCCAACCGGTGGGCGTGACATATGGCCTCTCATGAACGCAGCAAGATAAGATTTCTTTTAGCAGCTTCACTGCATTGTGTTTTTGTCATGCGGCAAAGCGCAGGCCTTGCGTTACGGTAAGGTATTCTTGTTGTGCAGTGAAGCCCGCCAGCAGTGGGAGTGGTCGCTGTTTCGTACGTAAAGTTGTGCTCTTTGATTATCGGCACAAGGCGTGCGTTGTCGCTAGTTACTGTCGCAAACATACCGGAAGTCCTTCAAGTCAACCTGTTTCTGACGTACCTCAACACGTTGTATTGTTAATAAAGCGTTCATAAATGCGCTGGCAGCGTACCTATCAAGTGTGCAGCAAAGATCACTTCATTTATTGGACATGGCAAACGCTTAAGTGTAATAAGCGCCTATCCCTATTGAGTAAGAGGGAATACCATGTCCTTAACGGCGATTTTCGGAACAGTGAAGTGATGGGACATTATGATTGAGAAGAGTCCGCCGAATAATTGACCTAGCACAGTGAACTTGCAACAAGACTGCGTTCGAGCTGCTACGAAAGTCGGTCTACTTCAAGCTCTAGCTCTCTGTTACACTTCAGGTCAAATTAAATGCACAGATACTCCTTATCTCATCGGAACATTTCACCATTTAAAGGCAAGACGATTCATTCACACTGGCCACAGTGTCCATAGTGACGTCGAAGTTGAAGCTGCTGACTGTCCTCAAAATCTCTCTCTATTTAGGAGAACGGCCCCACATTAACACAACAAAGTAGCTGTCCTGTGTCAGGGTCGTCTTCGTTTTATTGATGAGAACACACAAGTGGGTTTAACACACTGTCTGTTTCAAATGCCGCACATTGGCCTGTCACCGCCATGCAAATGGTAGTGGGCAGACGGCAACAGTGGGCCGAGCTGAAGACTAGGAGCTCGCGTACAAATGCCGGCGCGCAGCTACACGTTCTGCGTAGCTGCTCGCGTTCGGCTGACATACAGACGCAGCTCTGGTGTTCGTTCCATTGTGACTGCCCACTTTTAACTGTTCCTACTCTTGCTCTTAGCTTAGATTTGCCTGTCGCCTTTTCAGCTACGTCTGCATGCCCGTTTCCGGAGCCGGCCGGTGTTCGGCCTGTTCGGTTAGTCGCCCTGCCGAATCGGTAACGCTGGAGGGTTTCTTGCGGAATGGAGTAAGCCGCCAGTCTGTGGCGCTTGTACCAACTGATTGACGAGCCATTCGGCTGAGTGAGCTTTTCCAGGAGAATGTGCGCAGAATAACTGGGCGGTATCTTGACATTCGGGGGTTGAAGCGTTTTGGAAAAACTTGCATTTTGTGTAAGCCCCCCAATATGATTTACCGACTTGCTTCCCTGCACGAGATTCGCACACGCTTCAGTTCGTGCATTTGTGCCACGTCATCTCGCTTGTGTGAAAGCCGTTGTTCGTGGTGGGTCACATAATATTTCCCCTGGGGTGACTGTGGTACTCGGCGCAAAGTAATAACTTTCATTGCCGCAATTCAGGGGAAATCACGTTCTCACGTGGGCCTTCCTCGTCAGCGTTAGGCTTGACTTTTTCTTCTAATCAACAGGCTATCTCATATTGGGCAACATTTGAAGATGGGACTAGCAGTGAGAACATTACCATTACATTTGATATTATGCTCTCGATCAGGCCAGCGTCGTACGGCAACGATATGAAACGTACGAAACTGTGCAGCAAGAGGCCTTAACATATCACTTAGGACATGTGATGAACGGCTGAGAGCTCAGTCAGTGATCTCTTGTATGCCTCCTGCTATTCAGCGAGCAGCTGTTAGGGCCAGAGGTCCCCCTTCCCTTTGGTGGAATAAGGCATGCATGCTGAATTATATATAGGCGACGGAAAGCAGCTGCATGTAAAAGTCTCCGACATAATTATGCACCTAAAATTTGGCTGGACTGTGAAGTTTGCGCAGAGATATTCAAGCGAAACGTCGTAGCGAACCGCTGCAACTACATTGTATCCTGGGTTCAGGAATTTGCTTCTGAAAAGCAGTTCTTTTCCTTGCAGGAAGGAGCTACATCTACTTATTTATTTATTTAGCAATGCTACCGATCTCACAGGAGATCACAGCAGGAAGGGCATACATATGAGCGCAAAAGAAGTACCATCATATCATCCATGCAATGAGTAATCATGAAAAACTAGTAAATACAATAATTACAACTGTAATATGCGTAACGGCGTAATCATTGGAGTGAAACACAATGTCTTAATATTGTTTACAAGATAAAAAGAACAATATAGAAGACAATAAAAACAATAGTCCTCACAGAAATTGACCATCATGCACATTCACCTCTATTGTACCTAAGAACGTATTTAAAGATGAAGGGTCAGTAACAGATCGACTAAGCAGGTTTCCATTCTCGTGTCGTTGGAGGGAAATATGAACATTTAAAGCAATTTGAGTCAAAAGTATATTCATTAATTGTTTGGGAGCGCCTATAACGTGTTGATCTAGAACGATTGAAATAAAATGAGCCTTGACGCTTCCGTGTTAAGGTCACCATGAATTAATTGAAATGAAACTTTAGCTATTTTTGCTCGGCTTTGCAGTGTTGCGGCTTTGCAATAGCCCAGCTTTCTCTAGTAATTCACAAGGAGAATTGGTTGCCTTGCATTTAATATAAATGAACACTATCGCCTTCCTCTGCACCCCTGCCATTCTCACAATAAGTTCATTTGTGTATACAGAAACCAAACCGTACTGGCGTACTCCAACACTCGCCTATATAGCGAGCATTTTGTAGGCCAGCAGCTTTGTATCAGGGCGCGCAAGACGAAGGCGCCTTCTCGAGAAGCCGCTTTACTGCATTCGAAGTTGCGTTGTTAATATGGGTTTCCCATCGAAGATCATGCTCTAAAGTGGCGCCAAAATATTTATGCTCAAATACACGATTAAGAGCTGTGCCATCAATAATGAAAGTAAAATCAGATGTTTGTTCCTTTCTAGCTACGGTAAGCGTTATAGACCTTTCGGCACTTATAGTCATCTGCCACTCTTCACACAAAGAAAACACAGATTTTAGAGCGTTATTTATTACATGATGGCCATCATCGGAATTAATTTTATGGTACAAAACACGATCGCCTCCGAATAGATGGATTGATCTAATTGATATGCGGGCTTTATGAGAGACGCCGTAGTGGAGGGCTGCGGAAATTTCGACCACCTGGGGTTCTTTAACGTGCACTGACATCGCACAGCACACGGGCCTCTACATTTCGCCTCCATCGAAATGCAGCCGCCGCGACCGGGATTCGATCCCGCGATCCTCGGATCAGCAGCCGTATGCCATAACCGACCACCGTGGAGGGGCGCGAGTAGACGGACGTTAACGTTTAGTTTGGAACGGTACGCTGCGCTGATTCACTCCTGAAGTACAAGATGGTAAAGTTGCGTCTTCGTTATGTAGATGAACGTATTCTGAACGGCGAGTCATGTAGTTCTCTAGCTAACATTAGGGCCTTCTCCTAGTGTACACTGGAGTTTCCTGAATGGGTTTGTGTGTGTGCGTGTGAGTGCGTGTGTGTGTGTGTGCGTGTGTGTGTGTCCCAATGTAAACAAACAAGGGGTGTGCCGCATGGATCAGTTTTGTCTCCTTCTGTTATTTAACATCTTTTGTTATCTTCTGTGCAGGTTCATCAGAATGTTCAGCTGTGTGTGTATGCCGATGATATAGAATTGCTCTCGTAATCCCATCTTATCTGTGTGAGCCTTAGGTGTTGCTTGATGGACTATACTTCACACTTTACTCTTCTTTACTGGTGTTCCCATCGTCACATCCTGTACTCCTTTCTCTTCACTATAGCAGTGAATGGATACCGCAAGTAACATCCCTAAAATATCTCCGTATTATTATATATGAAGGTAATCTAAGCTGGCAACAACAAATTGAACTAAACAAATGCAAAGTAGAGCGGACGATGGGCCTGTTGCGACGTTTCAGAAGCAAAACTACAGGAATGCGCAGGTCAGCTTTGCTGATCATATATACAAACAGTACGTGCGGGGTTTGCCAATCTTGGCATTCTGTTTCGCTTTGTTTTCCGCATGTTTTGCCCATTAGCTACAACCTCTACTTTTACTGGAGAGGCAGGCCCCGCGTCTAGGACTGCCGAAATGTGACTCAATAAAGTGCTTTGTTTAGAAGCTTGGGTCGTTCCCGTAAAATCGGGGCTTAAACAACTCACGGTACAAACATACGTAAAGCACTTCGATGCGCCACATTCTAATTCGCAGTGTGACTTTATTACTACCTCGCGATTCCTTTTTTAGAAAGCAATGGCGACGCTATCAAGTGCGTCAGGTCTATAATATCTGAGCTTCGGGTTTCTCTGCAGAACCTATAGCTCCCATAAGGACGCACACGTTCTTGCATGATATTTTGATAACATATTCCCTAAAAATGCTAGGTTGCTTCCCTTGTGTATTCTTGAAATCTTGTTTCAGGGTAATCAGTGCCCAGTTTCTTGAGCATTCTGTAATCGCTACGCGGATGCAGCTCAAAGCGTGGAGAAGGCCGGAGTTGGCATATTTTCCTCTCCGTTGAACTGGTTTGCGCTCTGACTGAGCGATTGTAACGCGATATGGCTTATAATCAATATTTTTAGTTGGACCGCTACACTGCGAGAATATGTGGCGCAATAATGTCCTAAATCCTATTTCATCCTACGTTGCCACAGTTTAGCCTCAGTGATTCTGTTGCATATGTCCCCGCAGTACTCTGTAATTACGAACATATTCCTCGTGAAATAATCAGTGTTTTTCTTTCTGAAATAACACTAAGAATCCTGCATTTCGCGGTTTGCCCGTGGCCGAAAATAAGATGAACTAAAAAATGTTATTAACGCGCTGTCATAGTCATGAAGGGCGGATTTCTTCAGATTAAGAAAAGAATGTATCGCAGTAATGGCTCGAGGCAGCAATCTTGAATAAATTAATTTACCTGACACGGTGCCGCTCTCATGCCAAATGCCACTTGAATAATCACTTCCCACATACAGAAGTAAAAGCATTTTTTTTTTTCAGCTACATTAGACATTGTCAAAAAAAAAAAAGAAAGAAACTGCTGCACCTGATATACATATATATGTGTGTGTATATTTACATATAGACACTAAGCGGAACACGGTGTCGGTTGCCGCATAATCTCTCAATATAACTCCATGAAACACGGCGTGGTCTCTGCTTAGTTTGGCCACGCGCTCCCGAGCTCGGCGAAGCCATAACAGGAGGCGAAAAGCGGCCGTACATACATTTTCAGTGTACGGTAAGTGTACAGCCGTACACCGGACGTACACATGTCACACAGTGTGGTACACCGCTTTAGCTTTGACCACCTGTGTGACAAGACGTTGGAATCGTCTATCGGCTACTGGAGAAGCCCGGATCGACGCAAGAACGAGGTCATAAAGCCCTCAAAACACAAGCGAACACACATTGTCACGCATCAGTTGTCTATTGCAAGGCAAACTGATGCGGAAAATTTCAGCTACCATGGCGCGGCACCAGTCTCCTCCTCAATGCATTTGTTAATGTGGTGCACAAGTCCCGATATATATGCTATATACAGTACTTCATCCCTCCATTTATGGTTGTGAGAAGTCACTCGGCGACGTCACTGTGCTACATTCTCCGCATAAGCGCACACTTGGAGTTGGGAGGTCGGAATTCGGACTTATGAAGTGCACAAGAAGCCGCGTAAGCGCCGACTACAAGGGGCCTCGGGTGCCCGAGCCACCTACGAACTTTTCCGTGAGGGAGGCCAGCCACCTCCCTCCGGCGATGTCGAAGCTAAGCCCCCTTCCAACACAACCTCCCTCGTGGACGTCTATTCACGTCTCTTCCTCATGTCGGTTTTGTGGAAGTGTTCCCTCGATCTTTACACCCGTATCCTTAACTGGTGCGTTAATTGCACGATTATAGTTGACTGAATTCGAGAACCCTATTTACTCGCATGCATCGGCACACCGACTTGTGCTGAGTAGTGGTGACGAAATTATTGCTGATGTTGACGATATAGGTTGGCAAAATGAAGTTTATAAAAAACAACGCTGTCCTCATTGTAATCTAGTAATAGCGTCGTGTACAAAATTTTCGAGTTCAGTTTACGGAGCACTTCAACAGAAATTATTTTTTTTCTGTTGACATTTACACAGCGAACAGAAATTAGGTTACCTAAGAAGAACGTTAAAAGGTGCCACAAAGGAATGCAAGCTTATAGCGTATAAATCACTGGTCAGGCCTCTTCTTGACTATGCGTCAGTTGTATGGTCACCACATCTTGCAAATGACAAAGACAAACTTGAGTCCGTCCAGCGGAAAGCAATCAGGTTCATTTTCAATCGCTACGACCGTAACTTCTCCCCTTCAGAACACTACCACGTTTTATCACTGAATCATTTAGAACACCGACGTATGTGCGATCGGCTTATCATGTTACATAACATCGTGAACGAATCTGTCAGCATAGCTACACCCATTTCTTTCACTGGTCATACTAGCCAAGTGACCCGCCGATACAATCTATTGAACATTGTGCCATTCAGATGTTATATTGATTGTTATAAATACTCTTTTTTCCCGTTCACAGTTGAGACTTGGAATAACCTTGACATTTCTTTGAGACGGCTACCACATGCACAGTTTGTAAAGCAAGTGTCCAATTATGTATTTTGATGTTTTCATTTTTTTTTCTTTCTTTGTTGTTTTTGTGCGTTTCTTGTAACCACTCCTGCAATGTCTCAAACATGAGACAGCAGTATCTGTAAATAAAAAAAAAAAAATGAAACTGTCCAGCTGGCATACAGGCCCGGCGGCGACGGCGTCCGCGAAGTGCGCCGCAAGCAGCGCGCGCACACTTCTTCCTGCTCTTGAACTCTTACTTTCTTGTCGTCGTCGTTGTTGTTGTTGCCTCTTTATTTGGCAGATATATGTGAATAGAAAAATTTTAAAGGCAAAGCTAAATCTAATGGCAAATGAAAAGGAAGAACGGAGTTCTCAGTCCAAAAAGAAGAGTTATGAAAGCAGAGTTCGAAAAAAAAAAAAAAAACCCTGCGATCGACAGCACTAGCAGCGTAACGTTCCGGAGCCTTCCACAAATTTATGTAAATCTGACAAAATCGCATTACAGCCAGCGCCGTTCTGAGAGGCACCAAAAGATAAAAGATTTGAGGTCGTTAAAGGTAATAGCCCCGCCACGGTGGTCTAGTGGCTATGGTACTCGGCTGCTGATCCGAGGGTCGCGGGATCGAATCCCGGCCGCGGCGGCTGCATTTCGATGGAGGCGAAATGTTGAGGTCCGTGTGCTGTGCGATGTCAGCGCACGTTAAAGAACCCCAGGTGATCGAAATTTCCGGATCCCTCCACTACGGCGTCTCTCATAATCAGAGCTGGTTTTGGGACGTTAAACCCCACATAACAACGTTAAAGGTAATAGCAGTTTATCAAATAGCGAATTTAAAAATATTCGGCGGAGCGAAGAAAACCGGCGGAAAGAGAGAAGGAAGTGATCAATCGCTTCTGGATCATTGCATACCAAACATCGGTTAGTTAATGAAAAACCAAATTTATTAAGATAAACACTTCGACTTGGAACTCGACATCTCAGGCTTGTTACAGACACTTCGCCCAGGTGAAATGCATTTGTTCGTATTCCATGTGAACTGGAGGTGTCAATAATCGTCAAAATCTAGAAGAGAAATGCATGTCAGGAGAAGAAAGCACTTAAACCGCTCGGCTAAGATAGATAAAAATTCCGGCAGTTACTTGAATTAAAACTGGGTCATCTAAAGAGGACTTTGCTCGCGAGTCAGCTGATTCCTTCACAAAAATTCCAGTGTGCCCGGGCACCGAGAGCAACCGAAATTATGATATATTAGGCGGTAAAGTCGTCGAGAGAATCTTTAGCAAAGGCGACAGCTTTGGAGATGTTAAATGCGATGAGACATACAAGGCATCTCTAATAATGATTACCTTAGATTTGTGCTGACTCAGTATCCTTATTCGCTAATGTGATAGCCAAAAATTCGGCTTGGAATATCGCGCTACAATCGCGCAGTCGGAGCACAAACCAGCTCAACGGAGAGGAAAATATGCCAACTCCGGCCTTCTCCACGCTTTGAGCTGCATCTGTGTAGTGGTTACAGAATGCTCAAGAAACTGGGCACTCATTACCCTGAAGAAAACTTTCAAGAATACACAAGGGAAGCAACCTTGCATCTTTTAGGGAAGGTGTTATCGAATTATCATGCAAGAACGAGTGCGTCCTTACGGGAGCTATAGGTTCTGCAGAGAAACCCAAAGCTCAGATATTGTAGATTGGACAAAAACAACCTGACACCATTGATAGCGTCGCCATTTCTTTCTAAAAAAGGAACCGCGAGGTAGTAATAAAGTCACACCGCCAATTGGAAAGTGGCGTATCGGATAGCTTTACGTATGTTTGTACCGCGAGTTGTTTAAGCCTCGATTTTAGGGGAACGACCCAAGCTTCTAAACAAAGCGCTTTATTGGCATCACATTTCGGCAGATTGGCAAACCCCACACGTACTGTTTGTATATGATCAGCAATGCTGACCTGCGCATTCCTGTAGTTTTGCTTCTGAAACGTCGCAATGGTCCGCTCTACTTCGCATCTGTTTAGTTCAATTTGTTGTTGCTAGCTTAGATTACCTTCATATATAATAATACGGAGATATTTTAGTGATGCTACTTGCGGTATCCTTTCACTGCTATAGTGAAGAGAAATGAATACAGGATGTGACGATGGGAACACCAGTAAAGAACGATAAAGCGCGAAAAAAAGTCCACCAAGCCACACCTAAGGCTTACACAGATTGCAAAATTTTGTATAATTCGTGAATGTCATATGATTACGAGAAAAATGCAATATCATCGGCATACACACACAGCTGAACATTCTGATGAACCTGCACAGAAGATGGCAAAATATTAAATAACAGAGGGGACAAAACCAATCCCTGCGGCACGCCCCTTGTTTGCTTATATAAAGATGTAGCTCCTTCCTGGAAACAAAAGAACTGCCTTTCAGAGAGAAATTTATGGACTCAGGATACAATGTATAGTTTGTAACATTGCAGCTGGCTAAGCTAGAGATTAATATTCCATGTTCGACAGAATTATGGGCATTTGTTATGTCTAATGTGACTAATGCTGCAATCTCTCCCGATAGTCTTTCAAGCCATATTCGGCTTTCAAGGTCAACATGAGTCACCCATGTATAGCAACGTCTCCTAAATTCTGTTTGTCACAAAGAAAGGATGTTCTCACAAGAAATAAACTCACCGAGTCGAACGTATGCAACATTTTTCAATATTCCTTAATATACTCTTAGAGGTAAGCAATGTCGGCCGAATGTTATGAAGATCATATCCCGAAGGTTTATTTTTACGAAAGAACGCAAATTTTGCAGTTTTTGAAGATATGGTAGTCCATGTATACTGTAGGGAACATTTAGCTGTATTGAACAGCTTGTTGGGATAGCGAGTGGACGTTAATTTAAGCATAGAAATAGTAATGCGATCCGTACCAAGAGCTGCTTGATGTATTGTCAGTATTACTTCTGCGATTTCCGCGATGGCCACATACTGAAAAGCCTATACTAAGCTTTTAACCACGATAGGTGTCCGACATAATGATGAGAACCGCTTTAGGGGTCCCCAAGCTACATTTTAGAACAACTATTTCTTTATGAGACTCAGAATGTGTATGTCGTTGAAGTGTTTGTTGTTGTTGTTGTTGTTGTTGTTGTTGTTGTTGTTGTTGTTGTTGTTGTTGCTGCTGCTGCTGCTGCTGCTCATAAATCTAGAAAGAGCTGCTCCTTTATGTGGCTTTGACAATGACGAGTGAAAATTCTTGTGATCGTCTTTAGCTGCTGCAACGGTTCGCTTGAATGTTGCGGCACGAAATTTATAGCCCAGCGAAATTTTAGGTGTACAATTATGTTGGAAACGTTTCCACACAGCTGCTTTCCGTCGCCTATACAATTAAGCGTGCGCGCTTCATTCCACCAAGCGGACTTTGACGGGGAACCTCCGGCAGAAGATACTGCTGGCTTAACAGCAGAAGCCATACAAGGGATGACTGACTGAGCTCTCAGCCGTTCATCACACGTACTAAGTGTTGTTAAAGCCTTCTTCAGCGCAGTTTCGTACGTTTTATAATTAATGAAGGATAGTTGCCGTGCGACAGTGGCCTGATGCGAGAGCATAATGTCAAAGGTAATAGGAATCTGCTGACTGCTAGTCCCATTGTCAAATGTTGCCCAAGATGAGACAGCCATTTGATCAGAAAAAAAAAAGTGAATTCTAACGCTGATGAGGAACGCGCTCACGCAAAAAAAAAAGTGATTTCACCTGAATTTTAGCAATGAAAGTTATTACTCTGCACCCAATGCCACAGTCGCTTTTCACAAAAGTCTGTCTTTATTCCCCAGGAAGTATGGTGTGACTTATTAATGTCACCGGCGAGTACGATCGCCTTAGAACTATAATTACGCGTGACGGGACGTAGATGATCTGCATTTCTCTCTCCATTTGGGAAGTACGCATTAACCACTGTAAACGTAGAAGGTCCAGGCAACAAGAAATGCAATCGCAAAATTCCACAGTCGGAACGTGTATGTTGAAAAGTAATGGATACCTTACCAAATATTTTCAATAAAACTAAAACTATCAACCCGCCACCTCTTCTGGCATACGAAGAAGGGTTTATATTGGTGTTGTTCACCTGATGGAACCTGAGTGCCTTATTGAATATGCAGAATTGCTCCTGTTAACCGACGAACCTGTTCATCGAAAGTACTTTTCTGCGTGAACACATGACTTCTTTGGGGCCTTGTTTTCTTAGGCGCTGTTTCAATGTGGTTATGAATAAACTAGCCCAACAATACGGCTTGACCAGGGCCACGTCACCGAGAACTCGGCGGGAGAACTGAAGCACAAAGACCGAATCGATTCCTCGGCTGATGCCCCGGCAGCGTTCATTCGAAGTGTACAAGCATTGCAGCGGTTTTGCTAAAAGGTCACTAGAAATTCTGGAAACAATTCTTTTTTCCATTTTTGTTGTCTGCTTGTGTAACGACGGCGGCATGCTGGTTAATGGGTTTCTGCTATGTTAATTCAAAAATGAAAATTACTCTCCGTCGCTACCAGGTATGTGTGAAATATAAATTGTAAGTAGTAAATCTTTGCTCTTGAGCGAGATAAGTGAACTTGCGCCAGAATTTCCTGATTTTTTTTTTTTCGTTACACTTGGAGATTCCTGGACAAGCATGCTAGTTTCCGTCGATGACGGGAATGCTCTGTTCATTTTTACCCACTACGGAGCAGATTTTCGGAATGGCAGAGAGTCCATTAATTGCCCAGAGGAACCATATCGAAGCTGCAAGCACTTCATCTATCCCGACGATTTTGCCTGCTGCATAAGCTGCGTCAACTACTTGCAAGACTACGTGCATTTAGTGATGGGTGTGTGCGAAAGACAATTTTACGGATGCATTTGGGAGCCGCCACATTGGGTTGATAAGTGCGGTTTTGCGTTTGTAATAAGTAAGTTAGCGGCACTACACTAGACTTGTACGTTTCAAAAAGTACATAAATGGATGCGTTTGTCATTTCACAGCGTTGTTAATTTGGCGTTACGGCAATCGAAAATGAGAAATCTCTTGCGTAAAAGCTTAAGATAGCGGCACCCATGAATTTGAAATAACCACTGCTCATGCTGACTCAGGCGGCGCGATGTACGTAAGCACAGAACACGTAGAGTCACACTGGACTATATCGAAGTCGCATAGGTTGAATTATCCCTTATATTGAACCACTGTAGAACACGACAACGCTTTAACGTCAACATAGAGGAAAATCTACGACTACATCGATCAAAAATAGTAGAAACACAGCTCGAAACGCCCCAAGAAGTTGGCTTTGCCTCACTGAATTGGGGCTTTCCTGCATATATTTGGGGAGGCGATCGGCGTGATTAGGCGGGCGCCGTGCGAATCGAGTACAAAACTTCGTTGGCCACCACGTGATCTCTATCGGTAATACTTTGTTGTTGCTCCCCGTCGTGCGCTGCCCTCGTCAATCATTTGCTCGGTTTGTATGCGGTGTTCGTCGCCTCTCTGCTTCCGTTGTTGCCGTGAGACAGAGGAACATGCAGCGAACGCCTGACTCCTTATTCCAAGCCTGTAACAGTGTCGTTATGGAAACGAAGAGTTGCCCGTAACCATTCCCCGGACTATTCCCCTATCCCATCACCATCACATTCCTCCTGGGAGACTGCGCTGACCCGCTCAGCGCCGCAGGAGCAGCGTCGGCTGATCCAGCGGGCACGCGGAGTGGAGGCAGCCAATGGGGCCCTGAACTAAGGGCTCCACCCTACGAGGAAGATCCCTCATTCTGTTTCAAATAAATGTTTACTCTCTCTCTCTCCCCCCATAACAATGAAATGCCGGACTAGTTCTTGTATCTTTAGTAGCTTCGCCGCCATACAACAGTATCATGAGGTGAAGCATCCTAAATGTGGGAAGGGGCCACTAGCTTTCGCTGGACACGGCACATTTCGTCCCGCGCATGTGCGTGGTTAATCACACACGTACAGAATAATTACGCCCATTAGTATGATGGCTGGCGCGTATTAACGTTAACGGCAATCAAGGCACTCTAAGACGTTACTGGAGTCGTTATAACTTACAAACTACTAAATAAAAGGTTGCGTTTTCTCATCTTTTTTTTTTTTTTTTTGCGTGCACGGAAAAATGTGGTTCCTGCGAGGTAGTTACATACGGCTTTGACCTTACAATAACTGTAGCTGCCCTGCTCGAGGTACGGCAGAGCACCTTCTGTGGAGTTGCTCTGCTTTTGACATGATCAGAGGGAGGACCTTTTCTTCCGATGGGGGTTGGGGGGGGGGGGGGGGGGCTCCGACCTGGTGTCCTGCAGCGGGAATTTATTAACGTCGCCCTGCACACGCATTAGTTTGCAGAGGTTTGTCTTTCCTTGTACTGATTGATTTCCGGGGTTTATCGTCCCAAAACTACGCTATGACTCTGAGAGACGCCGTGGTGGAGGGCTCCGGAAATTTCGACCAACTGCGCTGACATCGCAGAGTACACGGGCCTCAACATTTCGCCTCCATCGAAATAGAGCCCCCCCGCAGCCGGGATTCGATCCTGCGACCTTCGGATCAGTAGGCGAGTACCATCCACAGTGGCGGGCGTTTCTTTTTTTTTTTTCTTGCATTATATAACGTAGTTTCATTGCACTATAAATTATAATGTACCGTTACTCAAAATTATGCTGCTGTGCTGCACTTTTACTGTTTTTTTACAGCTGCAATCATGTCATTAATGCACACGTGTGCACATATTGCTTTTTTTACTCCCCTTGCACAATCCCGCCGCAAGTGCCTTGCGGCTACATCGCGGGCTCTCTAGCAGGGAACCATGTCGCCTTCTGCGGCTACACACCGGCTCTTCCTGGACAGCGGCAACATTAGGAGTGCGGCCATGAAGTCTCCTGCTTGCACTGCGTGCTGTGCAGACGAAACGTCGGAGCACCTCCGGTCTGTCCGTTTTCCCGCTTGAAGCCGATTGAGCCACAGCGGTCGCTACACACTGCCTGTGACAGGTCTTCCCGCGGCCACGCAGACGGACATGCTGTTACCCACACGTCACCACGAGAGGTTCACACAGAATATGGATTTAATGGGAGGGGGATACTATTTTATTGGTTGGTTATTGTACTTGCTGGAATGGCAAGTAAGGGGATCCTCATAGGGGAGGTATGTGTAAATCATTGGCTGCTACAGCCAGGCCTGCGAGGCAGTCTGGCACTGTCTGTAAGAACCCTGCCTGGACGACCGGCTGTAGACACCACCGGCATCATTCGTCTTCTGATAATTCCTCTTCCCACCTTTCCCACCGCCTTCCCCATTTTTACCCTGAGGCCCGCTCCAAGCAGCGCACCATACCTTCTCGCACTCCCCTCGACAACAACAGCTACTACTACTACTACTACTACTACTACTACTACTACTACTGCAGAAGCAGCGTCTTTTCCTCACGTTCAACTGTGAGCGCCGGCACGATTTTTTTTTTATAAGGGCGAGCATCTTGCATCGCGGCAAAAGGAAGCGAAGGGACGGGGGGGCTGGAATGTCCTGGTGGGGCATGAGGGTCAAGTGCCCCCCTTTTGCACCGCTCCACTCCCAGGCGACGCCCATGCCTTCCACGTCATCTCTTTGCCGCCTTCCACTTGACCACCACTGCGGTCGACGAAGATGTAACGTCTTTTCTCTACCTCTCCTCTCTTTCTCTCTCTCACCTCGATTTCTGACTCCACCGGCAACAGTGGAGCATTCCTGGAGTTCCACCGCTTCGTATAGTGCCGCCATCTAGCGATTCTGTTAGCAAACGTGGTGCTGTTTCGGCAGCCACGGACGGCAGCTCGCTTTGAAAACGTTGGAGATATGACTTTCGGCCAACTCGTCCGTGTGCTACATCTGTTGCAATTTAATAGTCTTTCTAGTTAGGAAGACCTTTGATGATGCAAGCACATTACGGAAAGTTCGAACGAGGAGCGCGATTTTTACTCTAGGTTTGTATTAATCAATGTGAAAAGAAAAAGAAGTCCTCACTGTGTGAGAGGCAAACATTACCTTTCTTTTTTCTCTCTTTCTTCAGTGATCAGGGAAATTTCATCGGGCATCTTTTTAATACGCCAGGATTCTATGATGCGGAAAACGGCAGTTCACGCAATATTAAATTCTGCAAGAATGCGCTTGGCGAGTCAGAGTATGCGTAAAAATAAAACACAACTAGCTCACGACAACGCCTTGAGATTCTTGCATCAGGTCATCGTGACATCACACAGATTTTCACTGCGTATGCTGTTTATTGAATCACGTTGTGTTCTGAGGCAGCCGTGGAGACTAAGCACAGCAAAAGCCAATGCGGCTAATATACCGCTAATTTCAAGGTATACGATTGTACATTGAAATCAGCGACGCCGGGCTCACGTCACATATTTCAAGGATACCAGGAAATGAATTGTGTTTATTGCGCATTGTCTATGGGCCGATCGTATTTGCTTATGAAATGCGTTGACCTGATCATGACGTATTAGAGAGTTGGTGCTCTTAGGCTGAGAGACTAACTACGCTTTGTCGCTTAATGAAACAAACAAACAAAAAGAATAAGCATTAATGTAACGCAACATAGGCATGCATTCTGACACCAGATGTGTAGAACAAAGGGAGGCAGTACAACAGTTCGTTTCTGACGTCATATTTCTCCGACAAACTGTGCAAGACGACTTCAACAAGCTCCAGCGTATGTGTACGTGTTATGCTGACCTATAACTTAGTTACAGGACCGAACGAAGGAAACAACGTGAAACAACAGTTGCCGCTTCCTCCGACTGCGCGTGAAAACTTGGCATGTATCTCTGCCTGCAAAGTCAAGAGCAGCCGCAGGTCAAGTGGACCCCTAAAGAAGGCAAGCGGCGGCAGAAAGTTATTGGGCCGATGAGATCATGAAGTCTGCGATCGCAGTTAGCACAGGATGAAAAAGGCCTTTACCCTGCAGCGGGTGTAGAAAGGCTGATGATAATGATGAGTATCTCTGGTTTTGTCGCCAGCCTTGCCATTTCGTTCTGCTGCAAGTACTATTTTCTGTCACATTTTTATTCATTCATTATTCTTTATTCATCATTATTACATAAGGAAGTCCCGTAGTCACAATGTTGTCAGGAGGAATTCCCATTAATCATTTGGCATCAGTAAAGTGTAAATTATCGCAACATTCCAGTTACGCAATACTAGATAAAACAGAAGTAAGCAAATAATAACTCGAGACATAGTAACAATGAAATCAAGCAATACGATAAAGGTGTTAAAAATACATCGAAGGTAAATTATATGCAAATAATACAGAACTCTGTAGAACAGAAATAACGGAAGTTGCGATTAATGCGATATAAAATCCACGAATTAACACGACCTAATTAACTTTGATTGATTTGGGTCGTTCTAAGTGCCAAAACAACGACACGGCTATGAGAGAGGCCGTAGTGGAGGGCTCCGGAAATTTCTACCATCGACGGGCACTGACATCGCACAGTACACGGGTCTCTAACACCTCGCCTCAATTGAAATTCTGCCGCCGCGGCCGGGATTCGATCCTGCGACCTTCGGATCAGCAGCCGAGTGCCAGAGCCACTACGCCACCGTGGCATGTAATTAACCTTACCTCCTTACGATTGGCTTCCTTTTTATAAATGTCCGCCCGTCGCGTAAAAACATATTTAGCATGAATTCTGGTCAATCGTCACTATTTCGCACCATTGCCGACGTTCATACGAACAATGGGATAAATCTCACGACAAACATCCCTGACAACACCGCGTTAAAAAAAAAAGGAACAAAGAACAAAATAAGAAGCTACGATTCTAACAAGTTTCTGCCTCGAAGAACCTTAGCAGCTGGCTGCCGGACCCTTCCATCTGATTGATTTGTGGGGTTTAACGTCCCAAAACCAGCTCTGATTATGAGAGACGCCGTAGTGGAGGTCTCCGGAAATTTGGACCACGGGCCTCAACATTTCGCCTCCATCGAAACGCAACCGCCGCGGCCGGGATTCGATCCCGCGACCTTCGGATCTGCAGCCGAGTGCCATAACCACTAGACCACCGTGGCGGGGGACCCTTCCATCTGCACAAAGCTGCAAGCGGTCCGTTTGTGTGTGGCCTTTGCTATCTACGATTGCGCTTGTTATCTTTCATCTCGCTGAGAAACTCCCGATAACACATCGCACTGCAGGGCACGCAAGGTTTAGTAGTCGCTGGGTGTCTTTCGCGCCGAAAGCACGATATGATTGTACTGTACGACCATTGACATCGCACTGCATACGGGTTTCTAATGTTCTCGCCTCCATGGAAAATGCAACCGCCGCGGCCGGAATCAAACCTGCGCGGACAACGCGCGCTAAGTTGGCTTTGCCGCCGTGCAGCGGCGTTATGCAGCGTATCGTACCAAGCGTGGGAAGGGGCGACAAGCTTTCACGGGTGATGCGCATTCTGCACAGCGCGCGTGCAGAATGCGCATCATTAAATGTCGGTACTGGTAATTACAGCGCATACGCGCTGTAATTACCAGTACCGGCATGATCGCTGAAGCCTAGAGGATTTACTGGCAATCACTCAGAGCGTTGTATGACGTCAGTGCAATCCCGGCGAAGGAGAAATAAAAACGCGCTGTTTTGTTCTTGCTTTCTTCTTTTTGTCGCCTCCACCCCCTTCCCCTCACACACACCCCTCCTCGAATCTCACTCTTTTGGAAGTCCCGAGGCTGACATGTGTGTGTGTATGGGATGCACTCAGCTGACGAAAAGGCCGCAACAATAAATTATCGGCCAGTCAGAACAAATTACGTAATGGTTAGCGAATAACCGGTGTGCCTATGCTCTTTATTGATCTCTCTTCAGACGTTGCCTTCCACCAGCATGAAGCAGCAAAGTAGTATTGGCGGCGAAAGCCGCCCCCGCACTAATAAAACGCCTCGTACCACCAGAGCCGATCGGCGTCTTTTCCGATGACAGGTACGCCGAGCTAAACGCTCGTACGAGCGTCGGTCGTAAATGTAAAGCAAAGCCAGGCGAACGATGGACGCCGCTCGCTTCCTTTCTTCTTCGACGTTGGCGGGAAAAAAGCTGCCCGCAAGCGAGTAACGTGTGTAACATGCCCGCCGTACCGCGGCCTTGCCGCGCATTCATTTTCGTGTTGATCATTTGGTGCGACTCTCTCTCTCTTTCCAGAAGGTTCTCGTCGGTCCTCACCCGCTCACATCGCATGCACTGCAGCAGCCTCGCCCGCTCCGTTTCGTGGAGCGGCGTCGCCCTCCCCCCACAACCATCGCTGCCAAGGTCACGCCGCCGCACGGCTTTCTACGAAAAGCCGTGGATTTTCGAACTCTTCGTCCCCTCGGGTGCGCGGCAGCAAAGCGCTGTTCTTTTTTTTTCTTTTTCCCTCTCCGTGCCCCCTCGCCGCAAAATTGCCGACCAAAGTGGCGGCAGCAACACGCGATGCCCCCTCCCCTCCGCCCTTTGCCTACACTCCCCGCGCAGTCCCTTTCTGTGCGTAGCTGATGGGCCCCGCTTTGCATGCCCTCCCCTCCTTTTGAGCCCCCCCCCCCCCCACCGCTTCGCCATGCGGAGTGGTTGCTCGCCCCCTTACAATTGTACTCTCTTTCTTCCCCGTCGCTCACGTCGCCTGCTACGCTCCACCTGTTCAGAGTAGGTGGGAGGGAGGCAGAGGGGAGTCCCCCCCCCACCGGCCTAATGGCTTTACTTTGGCTTTCTTTTTTAGACGACTGCACGTTCTTCATGTCTACTTTCATTCCCGGAAAAGCGGGAAGGACTGGAAAAGTAGCGGGGGGTGGGGGCTGAAACCTTCTATTTTTCTTTTCTTTTTCACGTTTTGCCAGCGAGGAGGCCTCGTTCACCTGCCCCGTCCGTGCGCGGCGTGCCTTCTTCGCCCCCCAACCCCCCGCTGCAACGTAGGCTGTCTCGGGGGGACACAACGATCGCACAAGATGGCCGCGACAGCCCTTTCTCCACGGTCCCCTCTGCATTCGAGTCTCTCCTAGGAGAAGCTGCGTATTTTTCGGGAGAACCGTAGTGTAGTTGACGAGCACACGACGAAGCAGTGGCGCGGACGCTATTGTCACCTCTTCCTCGATTTTCTCCGAGGACAGTTGCGAATGCTCCGTTCTCGGGACTGGAAGAAAATCCGCCAAAGCACGGGATCTGAGAAAGATGCGCGGAAGATGACAGCGGCCATCAGCAGAACGACAGCGGTATGTGCTGCAGGTGCGGACGATTGGATACGGTACACACGGACAAGGCAGTGACGCCGCCGCGTACGCGGTAAAGCTTCTTGCGCCGAGTTTGAAATGTTTCTTCCACTCAGTGCCCAGACTGGAATGTTGCTGACGAGGAGCTCAACAATGAGACCAAACTCGTTTCCTTGTACTTGTCTCCGTGGAAAACTGCGGAAGTTGCAGAGCTAAGCTTCGTCCTTCGTTTTTTTTTTTTTTTTTTTACCGTGCTTGTTTTGCTTTGTTGTTTGAACTTTCGACCAATGTTGCTTGACATTTTTCAGAACCTTTGCCGGACAAGCCGGACATGGCTTCGCCATCTTGCTCCTACCTCGCCGCAGGAGGCCGATTCTAGGCATACTTACTTGGCTTATTACTCTTGCGTAGCTTCAATCACCGAGACATTGCAAAGGGGATTAAGTGACATATAACATGAAGGAAAAAGAGGTAACAGTATGAATAAAGTAAATAGACAAGCATAAATAAATAAAAGACGCTAACACACAAATATTAACAAATAAACACGGTGTAGAGAAGGGAAGGCGACATCCTCCGGAAACCAAAGGTTTACAAAAATCAAATATGCTTCGGTTTTCATGCGGAAGCCTTGTCCACAAACGACTGGCTGGACGAGACGAGTCTGTTTGAGCAAGTGGCCGATGTGATGTTAGATAAAGACAGAAAACACAAGCTTCTTTCTTTGTTTTCTGCGACTATGCTTACTATGGCCCTATTCTGTGCAGGAACTATCATACACGCTACCAACCCTTTTAAATTCCTTTCATAAATTACACATCGAATTGCAAATAAGTTTTGCACGAACACTGCGCGAGCATTTTATCAATCCACGCTCACATAGTAAATGAAGGTAAAATATTGCTTTCGTCTTTCTTTCTTACTAACGTGGCTGTTTTTTGTATGAAATTGTATAAATTTTTTTCGACATATTTGTATTTCTGAATATGTGTTTCGATATTTTCTTTTCTTTTGTGAATGTGTGCCATCTCTGCTTGCACTGTAGAGGTGGCTGCGGGCCTCTGTCAAGTTGCTGGTGTTTCAAGCAACTTTTACCCGCAGTCTCCTCCATCGTTTATGGAATTAAAGAAATTATTATTATTAGAAGTTGCCGCGTGCTGCGCCAGCGCGTTGGCGGCAACTTCTTGACGTCATTCACGACACGTGGTGTTTCAGCCACCTTTGAAAGTTAAATAATAATATCTCTTCATAGGTTTCAATGGGCCTAAAGTAGTTATGATCCAAAAAAAAGAAGGCGCTCCGGGCCTCGGCTTACTTTGAACACCTGCATTTTTTCTGTACTTCCCAACCACCGAAATGCTGCAGCTGTGTCCGGGAATCGATCCGGTGACCTCGAACTTCGCGAGCCAACACTGTAGCCGCTATGCTTCCACGGTGGGTATTTCTTAGGATTTAAGTTGGCGCGTGACTCATACGATACCTTTACCGTGAGGTGTTATCTTAATCCTTACGTAAGAAACGCAGCTAGGCGGTGGTTTACCGCGCTTTCGGCACGGTTTGAAACAGCCTTTCCTCTCATTTTTAAGGCCAAAATAGCCTTTGCGGGTAATCCACTGCTAAAACGCCCTAATATGTGGGGTGTTTCAACTAATTCGTGCCAACTTCAAAAAATCAGCGTGTACCTTGAGCTTGCAAGCAGCTTAGCACTATTTACTGCCCCTCAAGCTAGCTTGCTTTCTAAATTAGTTCAGCTAACTAATTAATTAATGCTGGTCACTTGGCTGGGTTCTGAACTATTGCCCGCAGTATGTTCAGTAGCGCGTGTTCTCGACACTTAAAAAAAATTGTAGAAGAACTTTACGTGAAAAATCAGCAGAAATAAGTAGATCATTAATTAATCGTTCCTGGACTAAGTTTTTGAAACCATAATGTCAGCGCATACATGAGGGTGTAGAAGGGGCCGCCTATGATAGTTGTCAGTGCCTGAGAGAAAGCCCTGCAGATGCGCGATTCAAGGCTCCGATGATGCGTCCGCAGGGGTTACATGGCTAGCAGTACCTAAAAGCGACGTCGTTTCACTTACGCCCCAGAAAGAAAAAGTAATGCCTTTATAGGCCCAGTGCGCTCGTTTGGCGGCGCCACCGCTCTCTCACTGCGCAGCGCCACAGCGGGCCAGGATGGGCATTATCTGCGAGTTCCCGGAGCGCGCAAATCTCGGAGGCCATGCATTCGCTTTCCGGAGCGTAGCTCGAAGTTGCACCGAAAGGCGAGCCCCGTTTACTGTCTTGCTGCTACAGGCAGATCGCCAACGTTGACGATAGTTTAGAAGGAGCAGTCTACATCGCGGGGGCGACTTATAGGCCTCGTGTGCTCCTGTTGCGAATCGTGCGTGCAGCGCCGCTGTGGCCACTGGCGGCGGCCGCCGGAAAAAACTGCGAGTTCCCTTCTCACGGCCGGCCTTGCCAGAGCAACGCGAGCGTGCGTACGCGGCGGGGATGTTTTACTTCTACGCGCTGTCGCGTGTATGGATTCTATAGTAGCTTTAGGAACACTATCGGGAAGGTACCAACGATGGAATTTTATCCGTCTCCCTGTACTGTAACGATGGTGATTGGGGCAGCAACGTTGGTTTGCAACCGTTGGGCGCGCGCAGTGAAGCTGCCGCTCGTTGGTAAATGTCTTTTTACAAGCTCGGAGTTCTATTCATCACTCGAATGGCAGCAACGGCGGTGACAGGATCACGTGCTTTAGTCGCGCAGTCCTCTGCAAATTTAATGTGCGACATCCGCGAATTGCATAGATCGTTCTGACTCGAATGATCGGCTGATCATGAGACGACGAAAAAAAAAAACACATTTTAACATATTTAAAGCAACGATTTCGCGCACTCTAAAAACACGGTCAATCGGGGATATTTCACTTTGTGATCATGTGTGCGTACGTAGCATATGTCAACTGCTTGTTGGAAGTGCACGGATTTAACGTACACGATAAGCGCCACGGAGGTGTGATAAGTTTGCACATTTTGTTCTTATTTTGTGCAGCTGACGAGTCCGCGAAAAGGGTGTCTATGCGTTCACGGAAATGCTGTTTACATACAGTTCACAGAACAAAACCAGTCTGCGGAGGACTAGAACAGCGCATAAGAAATCATTCCAATTAAGCAATAATCAGCCACCGCATGAAAGCTATAGCGTGCTTATTTGACGCGTAATTAACAGTGCTATAAAGCGAAAAGGCCATTGCTACGTGAGCTCTCCACGTTTTATTTGTGATTTTTTATTATTTAAGGCGTCTGATAAGGCAAAGCAACCAGTCAAGCTTTCTGTTAGTGCACACCGACCACGAAACTAGCGAGCTCGTTAGGTTGCCCGTCAGATTAATTTTCTGAATTCATGCTTTAGAAATCACGCATATATGAATTACACCAAGGGAAGTTTAATGTGAGTTTCTAAACGCACGCCGCAGTCCACGTTCGTCTGCGCAATCCGCGGACCGATTTCTAACGGATCGACGGCACTGAGCAGTTCTCGCAGTATGTGTGATTATAACGGCGTATGAGTCACCCCCGCGAGCCAGGCTTCTCCTTCTAAACTATCGTCAACGTTGGCGATCTGCCTGTAGCAGCAAAACAGTAAACGGGGATCGCCTTTCGGTGCAGCTTCGAGCTATGCTCTGGAAAGCGAATGCGTGGCCTCCAAGATTTGCGCGCGCCAGGAACTCGCAGGTAATGCCCACCCTGACCGCTGTGGCGCTGCGCGGGGAGAGAGCGGTGGCGCCGCCAAACGAGCGCACTAGGCCTATTCCCTTGCCTCTGCCACGGCCGGTCTGGACGCGCGCGCTCGCTCTCTAGAGAGAGCGAGCGCGCGCGTCCAGACCGGCCGTGCCTCTGCAAACCGTACTCTTGGTCTCCTTATGCACAAGAAGCCCCTGTACATATTAAAAAAAAAGAAGAAGAACTAGTAAATACCACGTTACTCCAATGCACTTCTGCCATCTGCGACCCCGAAGAAACATACATACATTATCAATAACATGGAAGGCTTGCAAAACCATGCTGCGCGATTCATCTTTTCTGATTATGCATGTTACACTAGCATTACCTCTTTAAAGAAAACAAAGCTGATTTAGACAACTTAGCGCTTCGCCGTAAATTTTCCCGGTGATCACTTTTCCATAGGCTATACCATCATCCTTCACATCATGATGGACTGTTTCAGTCACCATTAGTTGCCTTGATCAACACGTCGTGATCATCAATCTAAAGTAAAGCACATAAACTGCCAGGCTTCCCATTACGCACATGCATTCTTGCCGCGCACAATAACCGAATGGAAGGCACTGCCAACAGGCATTGCCATAGAACCCAGCGTAAAAAAACTTTTTGCCACCTAATCTTAGTGTTTTAATTTTGTTTTCTCTTGGTCGTCGCAGTGCTTCTTCTGGTGATTTCCACTGTTGTTGTTTTTTTTTTTTGCTTCTATGTTAGAGAACAAATTTTGCACGCTATGTTTCACTGCTTTAAAGGCGAACATTTGACAGAGATCTGTCTGGTTGGGACGAAATTAAAGGTGAAAAAAGGGGGACACCAACCAAATTATAATCATTTAAAAGTAAAATTTACTTCTAAACATGAAGAAACCCGACGTTTCGGGTCCCACTCGGACCCTTCTTCAGGGGTGACTGGAAGAAGAGTGGTTCAAATGAGAGGAAATAGGCGCATGTCTCTGCATTCCGTAAAGGTAGCACGGCTCACCAGACAGCAGCAGTGCTTATAGGCCTTCTTTCTTCTCTCTTCCTTTCTTTCTCACTTTCTCTTTTTTTCCGGTTCTTCAAGCCGAGGGGTCATGCTAATGTTGAATCAGGTGCCGGAGTCCGCTAAAATAGACACTTGGCATTGCACCTGCAGACCGGTTCCCGTTTCCAGGTGTCGCCTGAATGTGCCGGGTTTCTTCATGTTTAGAAGTAAATTTTACTTTTAAATGATTATAATTTGGTTGGTGTCCCCCTGTTTTCACCTTTATGTTTCACTGCGTATTATTTTGTACGTTCTCCCGTTCAATTTCTTTTATATTATATGTAACCTATACACAATGCCTGGGTCCCCTCCAATGTAATACCCTCGTCATGAGTGCCTTTGGGGGCATTCTTGAAATAAATAAAAAAAAAGAATTTCCGTTGAAGAGAGCAGTCTAGATGTTAGCTGATTAGTTACCTTAGATTACTTTGAAAAATAGTGTGAAAGGGCCATTAAGCAATAGAATGCAGGGACTATGTGCAATGATAAGTTATTTGTGCTCCCATAAAGCGCGAGTGAACTACTTGAACAATGGCACGAGTTAACTGATGGTAGCAAGCCTCAACCGTGAGGTGATAAGGCCAATTTTACGTTAATTTCATGTCATGCGCAACTAATTAACGTTACCTACGATATCACACAGAACAGTTTGCGTTGAACAGTCTAAATGTCAGCTAATTACTTACTTTAGGTGACTTCTATTAATAGTGTGTGAGGGTAATTATGCAGTACAGTGGCCACGTGGTACATATTCAAATATCGCGCGTTTCTTAGAAGCCCGGCTGTAGCTACTGCTACCTATGACCTGTGGCGGGTTGTTGGAAAGTAATCGAACCAAGCCGAGTTTAACCTTAGTAAAGGGTTATTAACTCTATCAGGAACATTGACGAAGTCCTTGCATTTTTAATGCCGTTGATTTTTGCCTCGGTTTATCAAGTTTAAAGTCGAAAATGCTGAATAAAGAGAAGTGTTTCTCATAAAAACGTACTATCATCATGTTCAGCCAATGTAAAAAAAATCGACAGGATGCTAACAAATTTCGCTATGTGAGTGCAACGTATGTTTCGTTTGTTTGTGAAATGGGCCGGCAGATCGAAAGACGTACCGCTGAGATACTTCGTGCAAAAAAAAAGAAAAAGGAAAGAAGATGCGATTGCGCGCATGTGTGCTCATATATGTGTAAATATTGCCATCGCCGCATGATGAGCACGTTTTTAAGGAAATCATTAACTTCAAAATTACCTCAGATTGAAATCTCACAGATGCCAGTGGGCAACTTTCCCGCCACGCAACTGCGTCAACCGGCACAGCTCGCAGACGAATGGACCATTTGCGGAAAAGCTACTGCGCATGCGCGGCAACGGCGCAGCTAGCGCCCTCTACAGGGCGCTTTGGGTTTGGTTGGAAAACATGACCAGCCGACTCGGCCGGCCGCCGGTCGTGTGCGCCTCGCTTTCGCCGTGTGTACGAAAATCCTGCTCGCTGCGCAGCATACGGATGCACGAATATTACTGAGAAGGGACACACGAAGTTCTACAGGTTCCTGTCCGCGAGGCTACGTGCGAAAAAGAAAAATGCTTGAAGAGCATCTGGGTGAACAAAGAGCTGCTGACGGCTCGCCGTGGGTCGTTATACACTCGCGAGCTCATAAGGTCACAGTGATTCGTATCTTATTTGGTCATTCGCTGTGCTCCACTAGAGACGCGTATGTAATCAAGGTATGTCACCCAGCAACGCTATCGCAGTGTTCTCCAACGATGCGAACAATGGCATCGTAACGCAAACACCACCTGTCGTAATGTGCTGGACACATGGTCCGATTTTGCATGCGACCCAACGTCTGGTGATGCGATCCGGCAGTCGTACCGGGTGTACCGAAGGTGTTTTTGCAGCACCGGTTCCCTGGTCCGGACGTCCGGTGCGCATCAAACCTCGCAGATTTTCTCGTCGACGGATAGAAAGTTCGGACGGCAGCAACCAATGGCAGCGCGGGAGACCCGTGACGTCGTGCTGCTGGCCGCCCATTGGTTCACTGCTCGCTCCGCTCCATTGGTTCACTGCTCCGCTCCGCTCCGCTCCGACACCCGGCGATGCGATCAGGCAGTCGTACAGGATGTACCGGGGGTGTTTTGGCAGCGCCGGTTCCCTGGTCCGGACCACACTGTACTCCTGCTGACCTGCCCAGATCGCGGCGTTCTACGGAGCCGCCTCTCGTTCCAGACTTCGCCGCTAAGGTGGCGCTGGAGTGACCCCCTCGGAACGCGTAGTTATAAAGCGAAATTCAGTAAAGAAGAAAAATGCACATGCTGTGAGGAAGATAGGGAAACGACGGAGCATTTTCTGATTTAATGCGGAAATATCCACCCAGGTGTACGTTTGGGCACTATCCTACATGAAGCCTTGGGTATTAGAGAGAACAATGGAAAGCTGACCATACACGCGATTGAAATATGAGACGGTTAGAATACTGGTGGCAGAAAACTAGAGAGAACGGACAAGAATAATTATAGGGGAAAATAAGGACCTTCTGCCATAAGGAGCAGAGAACTGGGCTATGAACTTACGTTTTTGCTATAGTATGATCGATTTAATTGAAGTAGATTTAAAAGGCATAAGGACAACTTAAAGAGATAGGGGAAAAAACAAAAGTTCTTAAATTTCTTTACAAGCCTGGTGGCGCACATGTCAACGCCCCGTTACAAAGGGGTCGCCCAAAGCACCCATCCATCCATCCATCCATCTTGAGCGTCGAAGGGTGCACGGGTGCAGAACAACAAGCACCATGAGAGTACTTTGGCTGTGCGCAGTACTCGTAACTTTGGACATATATGCGAACTGTTGCACTTTATCTAATAGCGCGAATGTTCATATGCTACTTCAGCCAACGTTTCCGAGTCTATTTACCAAGGGACCAACAGCACTGTTGCACCACTGAGATAATCGGTACTAGCTTTTCTTTTCCTGTTTTTTCGGTCACTCAAGTGAAAAATGGTTTAAATTATTAATTAATAACTTGTAAAATCTTACTGAACAAAAGCAAATGCGCGAAGTCAGCTCATTAGCCATACAAGACTTACGTATTTACTTACAAAGTGTACAGGAACATCTTTGTGCATGCCAATATTAGGCATTTCTCACGTTTTCTACCGACTACTGTCGTACATGGTTAACGGGCGCGCGTTGCTGGAAACTACACTGTACTGTAATTGCCGAATTAACTCAATCGAGGCAGTTTTGCAAATGTTTTCTTCGCTGCGCAGAGTGCCTGCCCGCACAGGGGTCTCCGTTCAACGCGACCAGACGACCGCCTAGAAGCGGCGTGGTTGGTGTAACTGGTGGCGCCAAAATCCGCTGCCGAAAGGCCCCTAGCGGTAGAAAGAAGAAATATCACATGCGCGCTGGCTTTCTGCTTGTCGGGCAGGTCAGGAGTACAGTAGGTCGTGGTCCGGACGTCCGGTGCGCGTCAAACCGTGCAGATTTTCTCGTGACCGGATAGAAAGTTCGCACGGCAGCAGCCAGTGGCAGCGCGGGAGATGCGTGACGGCGTTCTGCTGGCCGCCCATTGGTCCGCTCCGATCACCATGCCGATGTTACCGAGGTTTTTGCCGGTATCGCCGGAATCGCGTGGAAAATATTATGACTTGTTTCTGGCTCGAAATAAATGCTTATTAAGTAGTACTATGCCTAATGTCGGTCACTCTGCAATGCAGCGCCCGTTTCCAAACCAGCGGAGAAATCGAAAGCAGCCGCCGTGCGAACGTAAACAAACATTTCGGCAAGGGCCACCTCACCGTAGTGGCTTCGTTTATTCCATAGCGCTTCATTCACATCGATGTTTCGAGAAAGCTAGTCGCATGTGTTCACGCACGACATACGAGTACAAATGTTAATCGTGAAGGTAAAAATGAGTACTTTATGGCGCGCTCGCGGTTGACAGCGAACGACGACTACTCCGATGGTCGGCAGCTAGGCCTAACCCTCGTAGTCGTCACTGACGGTGGGTTGTTGCGATGTGCTAGTCGTTCACGAAGGCATAGCTTTATCGGCAGTGTTTTTCGGTGCTGTTATGTCGCCAAGGAAGGCTGCACAAAACTGTTTATCTTGTACTTAACGAGAGGGATGAGATGTTTTACGAGACTGTATGCCTACGCCCCGGATGTGGGCGCATCCTCCGTGCACTGACATCGCACAGCTCACGTGCCTCAACAGTTCGCCTCCATTGAAATGCAGCCACCGCGGCCGGGATTCGATCCCGCAACCTTCGGATCAGCAGCCAAGTACCATAGCCACTAGAACACCGTGTTAAGATTCTAGTGATAGCGATATTCACCTCTTTAGTAGGTTTCCCCGCATGGCATTTATGTACCGCGGCCAAGCCGACTTCGAAACCGTTCCGCAACGTGACTTGACATCATGGTAAAATAAGCGTGCGCAGGTTTCTGCAAGTGGAAGGAGCGGGAAGAGTGAGGGGAGTGGCAAGGTGTCGCCGCATCTGCACGATTTTGTGGTGTCTGAGTGGAATCCGCTGACGTAAAAGTAAGACAGAGTACTAGTTCGGCTTGAGAAGAAATCCTGCTGAGTCCTAGTGACCGCGGCGGACGTATGGATCTAGTGAGTCTGTTTGATTTATTTGATTTTGATTTACTATCAGAAATACATGATACATCGCGTATGAAAAGTACACAGATACAGAAGGAGGTCTCAAAGCCGCGAGACTGTGAGTGAGACCTCCTATAAGGTCATGCATCAGAGCAACAACACAATGGTATAGAGTGGTACATATAGAAATAACTTGTACAAAATTTGCATATAAGCACAAAACAACAAACTTAATTTATACAAAATGTGCAGGTGCGCACTAAAAAAACAGCCGTATGCACTAAAACACGACAACCGTAACTATGAAAAACATAACGCTTTATTAATATAATAGATGCAAACGCAAGGCTTTTTTTAAACATTTCGAGGGGTCCATTCTTCATATCCATAGGCAAGGAATTGCACAAGGATACAGACGAAAATCTTGTGGTAAACTTGCCATAATTTTTCCAAGGTTCGGGTAATAGAAAATTATTATTCTACATATACAGAATAATCTAGAATATTCTATATTTCCGCAAGTTCATCTGCAGAAGACGTGCACCACTTCTGTTCGAAATAAGCCGCAACAAGTGTCAGCCAGACGCGCATTACAACGACGGACCGCGCGTGGCACCACGTCGCGCGCAAGAGGACTGGGCCGGTGGATGCTGACCGGCACGAGACGGGTGGCGTTGGAGAGAGAAGTGGACGGAGTTGGAAGGAGGTACGAGCGAAGGCGCTTCTTGTTTGAAGGGAGTCAACTTAGCAGGTTCGCCTTGAATAAGTAGTCTTTATAGAAAGAGGCCCTGTATTTGCTTGTGACTTCTTTTTTTTTTCCAACGCCACACATATTTTGCTTATTTTTTGAATCAGTACGAACAAGTCAATTATACTGTGAGGGTGTTTCCGCAATCACGAAATCACTCAATGCAGGAAGAGGAAGAAGACGACCATGAAGAAGCGGAGGAAACAGAAGAAGACAAGGGAAGAGGAAGACGAAGAGGGGCATCAGCAACGGCAAAAGACCGAAAGTGGTTGCAGAAATTAGCGTCTCTTCCTCATCTGCAATCACTACATAACGCAACGAGAGAGCACGTAGCAAAGTCTAGCTTGCGCTTTCGCTGCGCTGCGTCTTCTGCGTCCGGCCTGGGAGTTCTTTTTAAAACTTCTTCACAGAGCTCGAAAGACGAGTACGACTTCCTCGTCCTCCGGGACTGCGCAAGTGACATTGTTAGGCGCGGAGGATGTTGGAAATGGTGCTCGCGCGAGGCATCGAAGGGGACAAACAGAGGTTAGGCTCGCGCAGAATGTATAATTAGGACGGCAGAAGCGTCTTTTCTCGCAGGTGGCGTCGCCTTTGTTGAGCTGGGCTAAAATCCGTACATGCACTTTTGCAGAGTGTGCATAAGGGGGAAGCGGACCCCCGCTGGCCTTCGACTCAATACCCACATCACTGCCCTCAGCCCATTGCCACATGGTAGCGACAATGATAGTGGCATCACGATGGTGGCATGATATCACGACAGTGGTATCGTGAGTGATAGTGATCGTACAGCTAAAGTATGAAAGAAGAAGACGAATAAGAGAGTAAATAATGGGGAGACGAGTCATGGTAGTGATAATTATAGTGCTGCATGACAGTTACGTTACGACATCATGAAAGCGGTACCACGAGTGACAGTGGTCGCACGGTCAAAGTACGAAGAAGAAGATGAATAATGCAGTAAAGAAAGTGAAGGCGATTCCGAGACGTTTCTTTTTTTTTTCTTTTCATAATCACCTTAACAATTTACAGTTTCTTTAACTTATTTTAACTTGCACAACATTACTGAGCGTTTGCTAGGTGTTTCATTCTTGAATACCCCAGAGGGGGTGTTCGCCATCAAATTTGGTCTACATCTATATCTACGATACACTGCAAAGCACGCTGTGGCATGTATCGCTATAGTTTAGAGACCGATAAGCAAAGCTAAAGCAAAATAATCCAAGCCTCCACAGCTCCGGCGATCATTAGTGTTTGCGGTAGCAAAGCCAGCGAAATTCCGTTTTTGTTTTGTCTTGTTATTGTAAGCGATAGTGGTTACGGACACCAGCTGCGGTGACGAACACCATCGCCACCGAGGTCGGGCTCTGTAACAAGCCCATAGCAGTTTGCGGTGTGAAAACAGAAGTAAAGAAAAGAAAGAAAGAGAAAAATAACTCCCAAGGACTGCGCGCAGAGGACGGATTTCCCAGCTAGCACACAAGACCAAAAAGACGTCTTATTGGGGGATTAACGTCTTGCTTCGCGTGGCTGACGTCTCAAATACGTCAGCCACGCGAACTAAGCGGGAGCGACATCAAAGGGACAATGAATCCGTCTTGGAAACGTCCTACGCAAGACGGTAAGCAGACGTGGGAGAATACCGCCCCCCCCCCCCTCCCTCCCCACCGGAGATAAAAACGCAGGGCATGGCTCAAAGCGTCGGCGGGCGTCGGCACAATGCACGGGGCGCCGAGATGTCGCCAGCTGCAATGGGGCCGGGAGGGAGGCGCCAGAATGTCCGGCTCCTTCTCGCCGGTCGCCGGGGGGATGAGGCGAGAGGGCGCAGGCTGGCGCAAACACGCGGAGACGCGAAGCAAAGGCAGCGAAGCTCGTTTGCGTGGTTGGAGGTGGAGTCAGTGTAGTCAAGTTGTTGGCGGCCGGCTCATCCTTCGTTTCTGGCGAAAATTCCGTTACCGTGCTGCAACTGCTGCGTGTGTTTGTGTGGTGGCATTATGTTCTTTCTACTTTCCTCCTTACGTTAACCCTGGTTCAATCCCGGCGTTTCTGTGACTGGATCCCGTAACACCAATAACTACGTCTCGCCGAAAATAAATGTAAGTACCACATTTGAATGGCTTAGCATGATGCCTGTGAGATCACTCATGTGTTCCGCGGATAGGGCAAATCGGTCTGTGACAGATACAAGGAGGATTAATGCTATGTAAGCTCTAAGATAGTTGACGCATTAAACGCAAAGCAACGCAACTGTTGTTTTATTATTCAGATCACCGTGTATGAATGCATTCTGAAACTTTCTTAGGTCTATGTGCGTGTTCAGCCTGATTAGTGAGTAAGGAGTGCATTGGATTCGTTCCCACCATCCTGTAATTTGGTCGTTACGGGTAGCGAGTGCAGCGCCTGTACAACAATGTGGGATAGTAGTAATTTACTCGTGTCTTACACAGACGAATACATGCAAGTGATATCACGCGTTGTAGGGCAACCGTTGCTGCGCGTTCTTTCACTGTGGCATTGCAGTCGTGAGATTTCAGTTCAGGGCTGCGAAATTTACGTGCATGTGATGTGGATGTGAAAATCGCGCACTGTTTCTTGTGGCATGCCAGCAGAACTGCCGCAGGCAATCATGACGTCTTATGGTGGTGGAATGACTTCTCGCAGCTCAGCATTCATATGAGCATGAGTGTCGTTGTGCTCGTTCTCGGTCATATTTAAACTTTGTCAGAGGCATGTGACTCGTTTGCGAATGTTCGTTATTATTATTTCTCATTGTCCACGCTGTTGCGGTTTTCTGCATTTTGGGGTTCGTCATTCTTGCAGACCGCAAATACCAAAACAATTACACGACCTGTTATCTGGTTCCACAGTATTGTTACAGGGACGCTGTTGTGCACAGTAGATTTTTGGTATGCCATAAGCTCTCCAACTTAATGAGCAAACAGACAATTCATTGTCTGTTTGCTCATTAAGTTGTTTTTAACAAATAAAGAACGAGCCCTTGACCCCTTCCCTTTCGTTATAAGCTGTCCAGTGTTTCACGTGGTACGGACTGGGGAGTGAAGACTTGAACCAGGTTGCTGGGCTGATAGCGCAGGACAGAGATGATAAGGGGACGAACAACGAACTAAATTAATACGTCGGGCTATGGGTGAGCGGCGTGTTACGACGACCTATACATGAACGTTTGGGCGTATTTTGTTTATTTTTATTATATATTACGGGCGCCGCCAGCTTGTCCGGTGCCGGGATCTAGCGGTGCAGGCCTATACCTATATCGTCAAATCAAAGTCACGGTGCCATTCAACAGTTTTCTGCGGAACGTTTGACATTTTCCTCCTACCCCGCGGCATACTCGCTATCCCAAATGAGCCATATTTCGTTGCATTGTACTAACTTCACTATTACCTCATGGAAGGCCGTTTGTGCAGGCGAACTCGAAGCCACAGCGAAAATTTGTTGATGCTATGCACAGCTGTGGTGCGCAGTCACTGTGCCCGTCGATCGCGCGACCTTGGAGGTCCCATTTACTAAAGGAGCCCTGCAACATTTGTAATCTCGATGGCAAACGATGCTTAACAGTCGTGCAAGTTATTGTGAACGTGTGAGCCAAATATTATTGAGCTGCGTGCACCAGGGAACTTTTTATTTGGTTTCAAACACAGCTGTAATTCACATTGCTCTTCGTTCCAACAAATGTCACTAGGCCGTGGACTACTTTGCTCGAGGCAGATATATCACTGGCTGAACTTACGGTCACCGAAAGGTAGTCTGGAATTATATATTTGTTCATTTTGCATTAAAGAAATAAAGGCAATCTGAGTGCCTGTCTTTAAAAAGACCGAGGTGAGCGAAGGGACCTAATCGTTGGCGCCAGTGACGTTACTTGTTGAAAGAAGAGCAGGCAAGTCGTGGGTCGGTGCTGCTAGTGACGTCACTTGTTGAAAATTAGCAGGCGATTACATGACGTATTTAAAATGAAACTGCAAATCCACTGCTGCTTGCAGCACAATAACATTTGGCTCACACGTTCACAGAAGCCTCAACGACTGATTGGCACCGTTTGCTCAGTGTGTTCAAAAAGTGTTGCAGGGACCCTTTCATACCGAGTGCGCAGTTAGCACGTAAGCACGCCTCGAAGAATATTCCCACCGTCTAAGTGTGAAGCATGTGTGTCACTCGATTTCTACATGCTGCGTATGGGAATGCGTCCAAAATAAACTACGAATCAGTAATGTGCAGTTTAACGTTCACGAGTCACATACTATTCGGCGGTGGTAGCATCAGCAGATGCATCAAGCTTCCTGCGGAGACGGCCCGAACACCACTGTATATTGTAAATGAGAGAGACATAGACACAGCGCCTTTGCCGCAGGCCGGCTGTTGTATCCTGACTTCTTTCTTCTCTTCCTTTTCGTCGCTGGGCATCTAGCACGAGCGTCCAAGCTTTGGCGGAGCTCGCTGAGCTTCGTATATATGTATGTACATAGGTATATGTACTACATACAATCCTGGGAGTGTTAGATTGTATGTGCACATATACCCGATAGAAGGGACGGGGGGGGGGGGGGACGACCGCCTTCTTAGCTCAGCGGTAGAGCATCGGACGCCTTATCCGAAGGTCGTGGGTTCGGTTCCCACAGAAGGCAGGTTTGTCATTTCGTCCACTAAAATTCCTTTATACTTACTCCACAAGATAATACTACAATTAAGAACCCCAATAACTTCTCCTATGCTTTCCTAGGCTTCATAGTTTGTTGCTTCGTTATATATATATATATATATATATATATATATATATATATATATATATATATATATATATATATATATGGTGCAGGCAGCAGTGCAGAAGAACCAGGCACTCGAGGAAAATTCATTTTGGGTGTTTATCTATTGCAAGTTGCAGGATATTATGAACACTTCCTGTAAAGGGTGCAGTCTATGACAGAGATGCATTTCAAATTTCGTTCCTCAAAGCACAGTTGTAGAACAGCTTTATAGAAAATAACGGCCCCATTTTTTTTCCTTTGCAGGAATACACGCGGTTTAATCGGCGGTTGTACGCATAACCTGATAGGGCACCAACTGCGTTCTACCACGGCCCCACCGCGGTTCTACATTGAAAGCTTTTCCGCGACGGCGGTTTCAGCGTGTCATATGATGCCAGTAGCATCGTATTCACCAGCTGCACTAAGCCTGGACACTACAACTAGTTTTTGATGAGTGTGAACGTGAACTGGTTGCGCGTTTGGTGGAGGTTGCATTCTCAAAGGAGTTGGCTGTTCGAAGTGTTTTGTTTAATGACTAGGTATAAGGTAACAGTGTTTTTTCTAAATGTGAAACAGGGCGAAATTCGGAGACTCTCAGCTTAATCCTGCACATGTAGACCTGATGGTTATTTGAAGTCCCTTTTAGGAATAGCTTCATGTGCTGGGTGCCAAAATCTTCTTTTTCTTTTTTGGCTTCCAACTGATGCTTGCCAGTCTGATCGCCGTTCATGTCAGATTTGCATAGATGTGCGTAATACAGTGCTTTGTAGAGAGCCACATCTGTATTTTGTATATGTAATTGAGAATATTGCTTCCTTTTTCTTTTTCCGTCGCCTCAACACTGTCTCCACTGTATTCGACTTCGAGCACGTATGTTGCTTCATTATGAAACGGAGGTTGCTTCGATGTAACGTTTCTCGCTGTGAGAGATTGTGCACTGCATTGCGACGTTGTTCATTATACCGATTTTGTTAATATTTCATGCGCTAATTTCTTTGAAGGTCACTTTGGTCAATATTCACTGACACTTGATTGATGTTTTTGGCTGTCTTTTAAAGTATGCCTCATTACATCAGCTGATGTCCTAGACAAATTTTCACTTTCATGTCTGAGTCATATTTGAGTTCTTTTGTTTATATTCCTTGATTTTATGCGGTGAAGACACTGCATAACGTGAATGAAAGCGGCTATCACACAGTAATCCATTGTTCTGTCTCCGCTCATATAACCGGATGCGCTGCTCTCATTGTGAAAAGCGCATAGTCGTTTGGCTGTTGATTATTGTGTGACTACTAGTGTGCTCTTTCTGTAAGCCTCTAGCCGTTAATAAGTTCCAAATATATTTAAAGTATTTCTTCTGCAGTTCCTTTTGAATATTTGTGGTTTTGTTTTTCTCGCATTTATCATTTTCTTATTTTTTTTAACTTGCACAAGTTAGTTTCTCAATAAAATGTTGATGTAGCAGTGTTTCGACTTCGTGATCATTGGCACTGAGGCCTCCTTGTTAGGCCGCTTGCCATGAAACTGTCTATCCTTCACTGTAGAAAGATATGTCATTACTATTTTTGGTAGGTTTGCTTCATACTCTACAAATTACATGCTAGGTTGATTTTTGTATTCATGACAACCAATTTTGACTTAAATGCTAAGACTGATGAAGCCTTTGTTGAGAACTGTGCACCTACCTTACTGCACTATTTTTGCCCTGTTGCACTCAGTGCTGATGCCTTTAACCACGAGAAAAAAAAAGTTCCAGGCAAGTGCGATGCCAGGACTTCTTCCTATGACGTAACTACGAAAGTATTCGACTGGCACTACCCCCCACTCTGCAGCACCGAAAAGATTATGGTGCACCTGGTAACATAGCAGGTCGCAGCTACTACCACAAAGGCAGGGACGGCGTCCGCGGATGGGGGTGCCCCCCAAAATTATGATCCCGTTGACACCTTCAGAACCACAGAGTTAATGCCTTAGGGGTGCAAAAAATGTCTTGTGGTTATTTGTACCCCTAAGGCGTTAGCTTACACTCTGAGGGTGGCAACCAGATCAAAATTTTGGTGGGCGCGCCCCGTTCCCGAACACGATTCCTGCTTCTTTTTCAGATTACGGCTAACGTTTCAGGAACAGCTTTTTGATGACGTCTTTGGTAAGTCTTTAAACGGGTTCAGAAATCCCGGTAAATGGGATTATTGGAGGCTCCCCCAAGCCGTCGAAAAGACCAGCTTTTTGATGACGTCTTTGGTAAGTCTCTAAACGGATTCAGATATCCCGGTAAATGGGATTATTGGAGGCTCCCCCAAGCCGTCGAAAAGACCAGCTTTTTGATGACGTTTCAAAGACGTTCAGGAAACGTCTCGCAACAAGACGGACATGTGCAACATGAAGGACATTAGACGAGATATACGACGTCTTCTAGACCAAAACTTCTTACGCGTGCCGTCTCTGAGACGTCGTTAACGTCTCGGATATCCGTCTCGAAGACGTCTTAAATCCTTTGTGTGCTAGCTGGGTTGCTGCATGGTCTCTCATTCTCCTCTTCCGGCCTCCTTCTTCATTCAGCGGCCATGCCTTTTCTGTTTCACTAGTCTTCTCCCCTTTTCCTTTTTGTTGTTCACCTGACAATGCATGGCTCACGCCCACTGTGGGGGATTGGCAAAGAATTGGGTGCTAAAAAAATTTCTTTATTTAGGAATGCAGTAATCTACACAGAGAAATGGCGAAGAGGGATTGAGGATCGTGATGTAATACAGAGAGGAAAGAAGAAACTCCAATGAATCGCATAATAAATAAAGCATATAAAAGAAAATGACTAGAATTTCTATAGAGCGCTACTTGAGAATTCGAATAAATACAACGATATTTCTGGTCTATTTAAAACGATCCGTTTCATTAATGTGACGTTGCAGTGCCAAGCAAACATTCATATTGCAATATCCAGAAACGGAAGCACCAGAACACAAACCACAGGCGTAGACAAATCTATTCTAAGAGCTCGCAAAGGGTTTTCGAAGCAGGTTTTCCTGACGACGGTAAATCGTCGACAGCTAAAAAGGAAATCATCTATCGTCTCTGGCTCACCGCAGAATGCACACAGTGGTGTAGGAAGTTCCTACTAGGAACCCGACGAGACCTGTGTTCATAGAAATTTAGGCTCGGTACACACAAGCGTAGCCTCCTAAGGGACACTTCCAGTTGACGTGTTTGACATACTGTTCTTCGCCAGGGGACAATAATCTATGAAGTTTGACGGCGCGGAGTCTTTGAACGCTTCCCTTATGACTTGCCAACGAAACCTCGCAGCCTTGATATAAGCGGACATAGGAAACTAGGGTAGAATCGGACCATCTAGAAGAGCAGCCTTTGCAATCAGCAACTTCGTTGAGGAGCAATCCTCTGTGGCAGGGGACCCATATTAAACAGACTGTTCTCAAATGCGGAGGTACAAATGCATGAAACGCCTTTATCACGTGCGTGTCCACGCTCGCAGTGAGTGACGAACAGAGGGATAGAGAATCTGTGAGAAGCACGGCTGACGGAAATGACGAATTTAAATTGCGCAGCGCAAGTATGACTGCCAGAAATTCAGCTTCGAAAATAGGTATGAAATCAGGAAGCCGCATAGAATAAGACCAATCAATATTCGGACTAAAAATTCCAACACCTGACTTTTCGTCGCGCTGTGATGCATCGGTGGCAATAATGACATTTGTTCCGATTCTCTGAAGATGGTCTTGCAATATGCCATCGAAGATGCGATGTGCAAGTCATCATCATCATCAGCCTATTTATGTCCACTGCAGGACGAAGGCCTCTCCCAACGATTTCCAATCCACCCTATCCTGCGCGAATTGGTTCCACTTTATGCCGCAAACTTTTTAATTTCATCACTCCATCTAACATTTTGCCTGCCTCTGTTGCGTTTTCACTCTCTTGGTATCCACTCCGTCGCTCTTACTGTCCGTCTGTTATACATGTCCTGCCCAGGTCCACTTCTTTCGTCTAATTGATATAATAATATCAGCTACTCCTGTCTGTTCCCTGATTCATTCCGCTCGTTTTTTATCTCTTAGCGTTACTCCCATCATTTTTCTTTCCATTGCACGTTGCGTGCTCCTTAGTTTCATCTCTAGTTTTTTCGTTATCCTCCAGGTTTCTGCACCGTACGTTAGTACTGGGAGAATGCAGTGATTGAATATTTTTCGCTTTAGTGAGAGCGGCAAGTTCCCAGTCATCATTCCGTAATGCCTTCCGAATGCGCTCCAGCCCAACCTTATTCTACGGAGAATTTCCTTTTCATGGGTAGGTGCTCGTGTTAGTATAGTAGCTGTCCCAGGTATACGTATTCTTTTACACATTCTGAGGGTTCACTGTTAATTTTAAATTCCTGTTCCTTAGCTATTGAGCATAACAAATTTGGTCTTTTGCCTATTCATTTTTAGTTCAATTTTAATACTTTCCCAGTTTAGGTCATCAATCATGTTTCGTAGTTCGTCTCCATCATTGCTAAAGAGCACAATGTCGTCTGCAAATCGTAAATTGCTTAGATATTCTCCGTCTATTCGAATTCCCTTTTCTTTCCAGTCTAGACGTTTAAAGACTTCCTTTAAAGACATACCCGAAAAGAGAGAATATGGCGTTGGGTTCCTAATTGACAAAGATATAACGGGCAACGTAGATGAATTCTACAGCATTAACGAAAGGGTAGCGTGCGTCGTAATAAAACTAAATAAGCGGTATAAACTTAAGATAATCCAGGGATATGCGCCAACAACGAGCTACGACGACGAACAAGTAGAGCAGTTCTACGAGGATATCGAATTAGCATTAAAGAGAGTACGGACACAATACACAGTAGTCATGGGGGATTTCAACGCAAAAGTAGGGACAAAACAAAGTGGAGAGCAGGCGATTGGCAACTACGGCGAGGGCCGTAGGAATAACCGTGGGGAAATGCTAGTAGAACTTGCCGAAAGAAACAGACTCCGAATAATGATGTGCAAGTAATTTTTTCATTATTCGGGAAAATGCCACCGAATTAAATTTCATTTGAATAAGCTCTGCCAAGGATGTCCATCGCATATACGCACGCTTAAGAGCTCCAGTAATCGTTGCACAAAAATAAGTTGCGGAGTGTGAAACCGTGGCCAATGAGCACCGAAAAACATTGCCGAATGAGAAATAAAAACAGTTTCAGACTGCATTAAGGTACACGGCAGCGTAGCCTCGTAAGGGACACTTACAGTTGACGCGTTTGACATACTGTTCTTGTCAACGTGGAGTCTGAACGCTACCCTCATGACTCGCCTACGAAACCTTGCAGTCGTGACACAGGAAAGTAGGGTAGAATCGGCACATCTAGAGCAGCCTTTGCTAAAGAATCAGCAACTTCATTGAGGAGCAATCGTTTATGGCCTGGGACCCATATTAAATGGACTTCTCCAAATGCGCAGGTATACTGATGCATGAAACGCCTTTGTCACGTGCGAGTCCACGCTCGCAGTGAGTGAGAAACAGAGGGATAGAGAATCTGTTGATAACAACGGCTGACGGAAATGACGAATTCAAATTGCGCAGTGCAAGTACGACTTCCGGAAATTCAGCCACGAAAATAGGTACGAAATCAGTCGAGTAAGAGCAATCAAGATTCGGGCTAAAAATTCCAACACCTGACTTTTCGTCGCGCTGTGATGCATCGGTGGCAGTAATGAAATTTGTTCCGGTTCTCTGAAGATGGTCTTGTAATATGCCATCCAAGATGCGATGTGCAAGTAATTTTTCATTTTTCGGGAAGATGTCATCGAATTCAATTTCAACTGTGGCCAATGAGCACCGAAAAATATTGCCGATCGAATGACAAATAAAAACTGCTTCAGACTGTCTTAATGGGGATTCATAAATTCTCAAAAATGTATTTACAGTCAAAAGGCGAAACCTGCATGATAGAGAGAGAAGTCGCGATTCCAGACACAACACCACATTTTCGACGGTTTTAGGGAGGCCGAGGCATAAGCGCCATGATTCTCTTTCCAAAGCCATTAAGAGCTTGACCATGTACTCTGGGACACCAGAGAAAATTACGCAACCGTACTCTAGAATAGGGGGAACGTATACATGCAGTGAATCATTATAAGTGTGTCTCTTCTCACGTGTACACGGTGGCTGCTGATCCTGCGCAATATGCCAATTGCACGTGCACCTTTTGCGGCAATGTAATGCATGTGTAGTTGGCATTTAAGAAAGACATCATAAATTACCCCAAGGTATTTAACATATTCTAACTGCGATATCTCTTCAATATGATAGCAGAGCGAAATGTGCACAGGGTAATGAAGAGGAAAGACAAGAGCGGCACATTTACTGGTATTAAGTGAAACATGACTGTTATCTAGCCAACTCTCTAATATGTTAAGATAGTCCCGCAGACGTTTATACAAGGTATGGATACCGTCCGCCACTGCAAAAAAAAAAAAATGCGATATCATCCGCATAAACGTAAGCAGTTACATCTTGGTGTCGTGGAATGGTGCTCATTAATACATTAAACAGCATAGGAGAAAGAACTGATCCTTGCAGTACTCCTCTTGTTTCTGTGTGTTCGACAAAGAGAAGCCACTTTTGTAACAATAAAATTTTCTGTCCGAGAGAAATTTGCTAATACCAGCAACTATATGCTCCGGGAAGCCAAGGCAATTCAATCTGTCTATCAGTAGGGGATGTTCTACTGTATCAAATTCTTTCGCCATGTCTAGAGTCACCAGGGCAGCGTATTGGTTATGGCGCCTTACTAAGTGAACACGGCTTTCTGAATCGACGTGCGCATTGCAGATGGAGCAGCCAGCCCTAAACCCAATTTGACAGGGGCTTAGAATTGACCTTTGATCAATAATGACATTTATGCGGCGATGAAGAATCCTCTCAATTAGTTTTACTGGACGTCAGAGCAACTGGTCGTATGTTCTCTAAAGTACACCCTCCATCTTGTTTCTTGAGCTACAGCACTATCTTGAAAAGTTTCCAGTCTGGTAGTACGCATGCGTTCTTAAATGAATAAGTTACTAGCTCTAAGAGAACGTTAATCGACGGCTGAAATAAAAGCTTTAGCATTGCATTCGTGATATCATCTGGTCCATGGAGCTGAGTTAGGCAAACATAGTTCAGTCCCGGCTAATTCAGCTAAAGATATCTCTGCGAATTCGTGGGATGACATCAACTTGCATTGAGTTGCAGGCAGATGTGCGGTTCAAATCGATCTTCTAAGCCTTTCGCTATCACTTCAAGAGGGGCACTCATTTCTTGCGGCGTCAGAACACATGACTCTAATGTCAACAGCATCGTCAGTACCTTCCGTGTCCGAAGATAAGCGAACAACCACTCTTGCTGTTTGATTTTGAAAGGTAATCATAATGCTTGCTGTCATACACCTCTTTCGTTCCCCTTTCGCTCACATGACAACACCGCAGTGCGCTTAAATACACTAGCAAGAAATCGGTAGTTTTTCCAACTGGTTGGACATTGATTCTGTAGATTCTTGTCCTGTAATCGCGCGTGAACACATCATTCCACCACCGAGAGGATGTGCGCTTAGCCGATGGAATCACAAACTCAGATTTTTTCTGGAGTTTTCTAGAATTGAAGAAACCCTAGAAGCAATTTCATTGCTATCGGCGTGCTGGAGGGGCAACAGTGCATACCGTAAGAAATTCTGGAATTTATTAAGGTTGACATGTGTGCGCGTTCACTACTGTAAAGCTACTATTGGACAAGTAATTTAAAAAAAAACATGTCCATTGTTTTCTTCGTTCATGTTTTCCCTTCTTCGTCGTATGCCGTCTGCTTCCTATTTTCCTTGGATACCATCGTCTTTTATCTCTTCGTCATGTTTTTTTACTGTTATGATGATGATGATGATGATGATCTTATATAAATGACGCATACCCACATCGGGGTATTGGCCTAGACCTGACAATCTGAGTTTTATATTGTATTTCACGTATACGACTTCATGAAGAAAAAAAAATGGAAGAAAAATACACGAATTTAGAGAAAAAGAAAGAACGAAATAAAAGAAAGGAAATTACATAGACTGATTGTGCATTTGTACATAGAGAGCTTATGTCTTTTTCAATTTTTATTTTGTTTCAGACATTGTCATCATAATTATAAGAACCTTTTTGAGCAAGTAACTACAAATAACTACAAACGTATACGTTTTGATAAAAAAACCTGTACTGTACATCAAAGATGTCCCTGCGACTGAAGCCCAATAGGGAGGCACCTAAAGAAAGAATAATTTCTGTTGACAAAGCTAGCCCAAGCTTAGAAAGCGTAATTTCCAGTAATGCTCTAAGTTTCAATTTCAGAACAGAATGGGCACAGAGGCGATATTACCATACCAGCCCTATGCGAACAGTGATCTAATGGAGGGACTCGGCAGCGTAATCTCATCATCGTCACCTCAGTTTGTCGTGGCAGACACCACAGGCTTTTCCACGGAAATTTTAAGTGCTGAAAATCTGTCAACGTTGTCACCATTTCAGTGGCACCCCGGTGAAGTGCAAATTTCAAAGTCAAAGTCAAAGTTTATATTTCAAAGTCAAAGTCAAAGTTTATTTTCCATTCTGTCGTACAGAAAGAAAGGACTGTGAAAAGTAGCTGTGTTAGACAGCTTGACTAGTTCAGAGCCCCATATCTTATCCCTGTGGGATAACTGCTGGGAGCATCGACACTATTGGTCCGTTAAGCGAAGCGCGCTAATAATTCGGCTGTCTCGCTTATATTTAATAACTGTCACCAGGAACCTATAACAATTTTACCAGATTTATCTACGGAGGGACTAAGGTGAGGAACGTCTGCAGCGCAGGAGACTTAGAAGAAGCTGTTAGTGCAGCGAAAAGTGAAAGGGAATGTGTTATAATCACCGCTTTGACTGCATCACTTTTCTATTATTAGATCGGTCATGACGTCAGTGAGCTCGGCAAGCCGCTCGACGCCCACAAGGAGTGTATTGGAGGAAAATGTCAACAGAAATCAAAGAAAAAGCAGACAGATGAATGGAACGTGTCTCACCACCAGAGTAACAGCATGCAAAATTTTTCTCGTTACCAAAATCTGGTACGTAATGCACTTCCTTCACTGCTCACGAGTCAATGTGCAGCAATTGCGTCAAAGCGTCAAGTTGGGAGCGATGTAGCCGCGATAACCTTTTCTGGATAGTTGAGGAGGGTAGTATGATTTGATTGATTTGTGCGGTTTAACGTCCCAAAAGCAGCTCTGATTATGAGACGCCGTATTGGAGGTTTCCGGAAATTTCGACCACCTGAGGTTCTTTAACGTGCACTGACATCGGCACATGGCACACGGGCCTCAACATTTCGCCTCCATCGAAATGCAGCCGCCGCGGCCGGGATTCGATACCGGGACCTTCGGATCAGCAGCCGAGTGCCATAACCGCTAGACCACCGTGGCGGGGCGAGAAGGTTAGTATTGGATTGGCGCACCCTCTTTCTGAGGCAAATCGTGAATATATTTTTCTTCTTTCGCCACATCAAAGGCACTTTTCAGCGCTCAGTGACGCAAATGAGGCTGCCTAGAGCGCTCCGCCACGGTGGTCTAGTGGCTAAGGTACTCGGCTGCTGATCCGAGGGTCGCGGGATCGAATCCCGGCCGCGGCGGCTGCATTTCGATGGAGGCGAAATGTTGAGGCCCGTGTGCTGTGCGATGTCAGTGCACGCTAAAGAACCCCAGGTGGTCGAAATTTCCGGAGCCCTCCACTACGGCGTCTCATAATCAGAGCTGCTTTTGGGACGTAAAACCCAAAAAACAACAAGCTGCCTAGAGCCCTCTCACAGTTGGTTGTCGGCACCGAATGCATGATGGGATCGTTACGAGGTTACTTCCGAGAAATAGCGTATAGGGTAGCCTTTATTGCGTGTTCCTTTTTCAATAAAATATTTGTGGAGCGTTAAACGGAAGGAATTATATCGCGATATGTGTGATTTTGTTTTGCATATTCCTAGAAGCCCAGGGCTAGATTGCACACTGGCGCACCCGTAGAAACCTTCCTGGAAGAGCGCGGTCTCTACATTCCATGGGGGCACTCACTGCCTAACTTGTCAAATACCAGAGGACATTGATCACGTTTTCGTCCACCAATGGGAGGGCGTCCATTTTTTCGGTTGTCTTGCAAGGAACTTTGAAAAAGGAGCTGCCAATTGATCCTCATGGTATCGGGTTTCTTCCAGTAGACGCTAAAGAATGGCGGTCTACCACTGTTACACAAATCACAACCGCCCCGGCTACTTTTTCGCCACTGTATGCGGTGACGTGGTGGTGCTGAACACGCAAAATCCTGTACTAAATTGGCTGACCAGGGACACCTGACAGCGATTAAGAAATTTTAAAAGGACGACGCCACGCCGTTCTGGCGGACGGTATTGTTCATGTAGTGTTTATCTTGTTCTTCAATAGTCGTGTTCTATTTGTCGAGGACTGGCAATAAAGAAGAAAGAGAGAGAGAGACGAGGGTGGGGTGGCATCAGAGCCGCGCTGTCCTGGTTGGCGTTGCGTGCGCCGATCAAATCTGTCTGTCTAGGACGTCGACAATACTCGCAGAACGGGAGAAGCGACACAGGAAGCCCGAAAGGCTACCGATTCAGACAAGCTCTTGCGAGTTTCGCTCTTACACATTAAAACCACTTCAAAATTTGATACCTTTTACAGCGTAGAAGATTATGGGCTTATTCAATTATGGTCGATTTTAGTGGTGATGGTGTCCGCCGTCTGTGTCCGTAAACGCTATCGCTCCCGATGTAAAAAATAAGCAAGAAAAGAAATAAAGGGTGTCCATGTTTGCTCGAGAGCGTCACGAGGACAGTAAATAGGTGTAAGCTGCTTGCACGCCCAAACCGCGCGTTGATATTTAAAAGCTCGGCACGAGTTGATTAAAACACCCCGCATGTTCAAGGTGTTTTAGCAGTGAAGGATTAGCGTGCTGTAAGCCCGCTAACAGCGTTCCCTCGCAATCCGCACTGGCTGTTCCGGCCTTAAAATTGTGATGCCAAGGCTCTTCCAAACTTTCATCACGTTAAGAAGTAGCTGTCGGCACGGTATCACCATAAGAATAGTATGACAAACAACCACAGCTAATACACCCTATTAACGAGTTGCCTATTTTAACCTTATATGCTTTTGTGTAAACAAATATTATTTTTCATGTGCTTTCCCCGCTATAAGCTCTGAAGAGATTGGCAGTATTGTTAAATAAAATAAATAAATAAATCTGCATGTCTTCTGTCCATCTGTATGTCGACAGCTGTATAATTTACATATACGTAAATAATAAGATAAAAATGCCTCACGAATCGTAAAGATCGTAAAGATAAAGATATTGTAAAGATAAAGATGTACAAACGGAGTTTAAAGAAATACCCGCCGTGGTAGCTTAGATTGGGTGTTGGCTTGCAATGTTCCAGGTCGCGGGATCGAATCCCGGACACGGCTGCCCGGAGCGCTCCCCTACGGGCCGTGCCTCGTGATCATAACTGATTTTCGCCGGTTGAAACCTATCAAGAAATATGATTATTTAACTTTCAAAGGTGGCTGAAACACCACGTGTCGTGAATGACGTCAATAAGTTGCCGCCAACGCGCTGGTGTGGCACGCAGCAACTTCTAATCACGAGACCCACTGGGCCAGAGTAAGCGCAATCGTAGAAAACAAAGAAGCCTGTGCCCCTGTCTTTATCTTAGATCGCCTTTTAACCTAGACCACAAAGAAAAAGGCCTAATAGCAACGAGCACTCGTAAGGTTGCATCAGACTCTGACACGTGTCCAGCCACTCGTTCGTGGACAAGGCTTCCGTATGAAAGCTGAAGGGACGTCTTTTGTTCTTTTAAACCTTTGGTTTCTGGAGGACGTTGCCTTCCCTTCACCACACCGTGTTTATTTCTGTTAATATATGTGTGTTAGTGCGTTTCATTTATCTTTATCTTATCAATTTATTTCATTTATGCTTTTGTTAGACGTCACTTCTCTCCTTTGCAATGCTGCGGCGATTGAAGCTACGCGGAATTAATCAAGCCAAATAAGTATTCCCAGAACTGGCCCGGGGCGGCGAGGTATGAGCAAGATGGCGGAAGCCATGTCGGGGAACTTTTCTGAAATATGCCAAGCAAGATTGTTCGAAGGTTCAGACGCAACAACAACAACAATAACACCAACGAAGATAGTAAAAAACAGAAAGGTGCTTAGCTCTCCAACTCTAGCGCTTTTCCACGGAGACACGAACAACGGAACAAGTTTGGTTTTGTTGTCGAGCCCCCCGTCGGTAACATCCTCGACTCAGTCTGTACACTGAGTGGCGGAACCATTTCAAACTCGGTGCAAGAAGCTTTACCGCGTACGCGGCGGCGTCACTGCCTTGTTCGTGAGTACCGTATCCAATCGTCCGCACCTGCAGCACATACCGCTGTCGCTCTGCTGATGGCCGCTGTCATCTTCCGTGCATCTTTCTCACACCCCGTGCTTTGGCGAATTTTCGTCCAGTCCCGAGAACGGAGCATTCGCAACTGTCCTCGGAGAAAATCGAGGAAGAGGTGACAATAGCGTCCGCGCCACCGCCTCGTCGTATGCTCGTCAACTACACTACGGTTCTCCCGAAAAATACGCAGCTTCTCCTAGGAGAGACTCGAATGCAGAGGGGACCGTGTAGAAAGGGCTGTCGCGGCCATCTTGTGCTGTCTTTGTGTACCCGCGGCAGGCTGCGTCGCAGCTAATAGATGCGGCTGCCGTGGGTGTCGCCGCCATTGTGCATGAAATGTGTTGCCGTGCAGGAAAGCTGTCTTCCAGGTTTTGCAACACGTCTATCACGATGCATCGAGGTGTTGTTCCCCCACTTATTGAGGCTTGCCACCTTTTCATTTATAGAGCTTGTGTACTGCCACGCAAAATTTGCGTGTGTGCGTGCGTGTGTGTGTGTATTAGGGTTTCATTAATAATACATACAACCTTTATCAACGCGAGGTCAAGCCCATTCCGTGTCGAAGTTTCGTCCGATAGGCAGCCACTTCATCTGGTCGATTGCGGTGCGCGAGTGTCCTCACCCTAATAGAGTGTTTACACCATACCGTGTTCTCAGCTTACGTAGTTCGGGGCGTTCTTGAAGTCAAATAAATAAAATTCTCGCGGTCGGTATCTTCACTCCTGACCAAAACAACACCCGAGATTCGCGTGTGAAACAGCAGCTCGGTACGCGAGTCTAAATTTTGTCCACTGTAGAAAGAACAGAACTACAGCTTTGTTTACATCACGCGCGCAACTGATACCGCACGTTTAGCAGTCATACCACCGTGCGTAAGTACTTTTCGTAAGCGGCGCTCCTGCAGTTATATCACCTGTCGTGCATACAACGCTCCCTATCATATCATAGCACGAACAGAGCAACAAACGTTTCCGGTGCTCGAGCTTCGCGCAAAAGCGGAATTCCCGCTTTGACCACAGAACACACCTTAGCAGGCGCACCCGTCTGGGAGGGGGGGGGGGGGTTCTAATTAAAAGTTTTTAAATTAAGAGAACGGGAAGAAGACATGAAATAATTACACCATATACTGGTCATTGTCAACGGCGACACGATCTCGCCAACCGGGCTTGCGCGAGGAACTCGGGGATTTATACACCCCGCCAGCACATGACACGACCCCCCCCCCCTTGTTTTCCTTTACCAAAGAAAAAATTATGCCATTTAAACAGGAGCTTTGTATCCATTGAACCGTCCCCCAACCCCCAAACTGCATAAAACTCTGAAGGAGCTTCTTCAGCAAAACCCTTCATGAACGCTATGGAGGATGCGCCAAGCGTGTGGAAATGTTTATTTGCAGGCGAGTTTCTCAAAGAAACATTCTACATTTCACCTAGAGAGGAAACGGCTGTGTTGTAGGGCACAGTGCAAAGGTAAGGCATGCAAGCACAGTCACAAAAGAATAGGAGTCCAAAGGAGAGCACCTAGGCGAAGAAGAAAGAAGATGCGCAACATATCAGCTCATGTATGCTCAGAAATGGTAGCGCCACTTCTCAACCGGGCAGACGTCCCGGTCTACGCTCAGGCCTTTTATCTGATCCCTACATAAGCTAATCGAAAGCTGACTCGCGTATATCAGTCAGTCAGAGAACTTTACTGAAACGTCCTGAGACATTGCGGGGCGGGGAAAAGGACCCGCCTAATTGACGGCCAGGGTTTCTCGAGTTCTGGCGGCTTCCTCGACCCGCTGGACAGCCCTACGTTGATTTTCAAAGGGCAGTACTGAGCAACGCAGTCTCCCAGCGTGCGCGGAGGCGATAGCTAGAGGCTGGATCCCCATTACTGTTCACTATCCCTCGACACCCCCACAGAATGTGTTCCACAGCGGCTGTATCGCAACAGTTCTGGCACTTATCCGTATTGCATATTTCTGTGTAAACGAGGTATGAGATTGCCGGGTTCGGATAAGTGCTGATATGTAACTGGTTCCATTCGACATACTGCTTTCTGGTTAGCGTTGGTGAGGTGATTGGCAAACTTATCTCTGCAATTTGCGTGGTATCATTAAGTCTCGTCGTATGATCTGACCACTCCGCTTCATCTTCGTTTTCTCTGTAGACGCTAAGCCTGCAGCCCCTACGCGTGTGCGCTGCAACTCTTATTGATATGCCAAGCCTCCAACATTAGACGTTGGGTGAATGTGGCTTTACAACAAGGGCATTCGCAGAATGCCACAGAGAGAGAGAGAGAGAGAGCACACAGAGAGAGAGAGAGAGCGAAGGGAAAAAGAAAAAAAAGAGAAAGGGGCGAAAATGGGGGAGACAGCGAGAAGGACGAGTGCCGTCCGCCGCGGACAGCACTGGCTCGGCGGACAGCACTCGTACTTCTCGCTGTGTCCCCCATTTTCGCCCCTTTCTCTTTTTTTTCTTTTCTCTTCTTCCTCTTCTCTCCTTTTTTCTTTTTTTCTTTTTTCCTTCGCTCTCTCTCGGTGTGTGTGTGTGTGCGCGAGTTGCTTTTGATTGACTTGCTCATCTTTTGTTGCAGTGAAGATGCCAGCAATCTTTTTATTTTTTATTTTTATTATTTCTGTATATTTTCACCCAACTCATTCTCTTTCCCATCCTTGTCCTTCTCTCCTTACTACCAGAGAAAGCGTGGTATATAAGGCCATACTGACCTGTGGTTAACATGTCTTGAAAAAGGTCGGGCTCCGACCCAAACGTGCGTTGATGTAATAAACCGTCGTTCTCTGAGAGGCGCATCGTCAATTCTGTTATAAACTGGCGGCAACCCACGCTATATGCAGTTCTATATATATATATATATATATATATATATATATATATATATATATATACACTATCAGAAAGACACAGTGACAAACACAGGAAACGTTTCGGCTGGAGGCCAGCCTTTTTGTAAAAGGCTGGCCTCCAGCCGAAACGTCTGAATAAATCCTGTTTGTCACTGTGTCTTCCTGATAGTATGTTTATCCCGATAGCCAGGAAGAACTATATATATATATATATATATATATATATATATATATATATATATATATATATATATATAACGGGGAAGAAGTTACGTGGGTCCGGTTCGAAAGTAGATTAGAAACGAATTGCGCACTTTCGAAAATCGCACGTTTATTATTGTTCAACGTTTCGGCCGTGGGGCTCAACGTAGGACTGACGAAGGCCGTGCCACGGCCGAAACGTTGAACAATATTAAACGTGCGATTTTCGCAAGTGTGCAATTCGTTTCTAATATATATATATATATATATATATATATATATATATATATATATATATATATATATATATGACTTGAAGGAAATATTCGATGAGTACGGGTATTTTCTAAATTGAATGAACTTGCAGGCAGCACACATTGAAAAGGAAAGTCTTTACTAACGTCCCGGCTGTGGCGCGGCCTTCGTCAGAGGTCTGTTGCACTGCAGCCGCTTTCGTGGGCTCGCATGTCCTACCATTAGTACAGCAGCTAGTACAAACGGAATAAAAATTGATAAGAATTGATAATGTGTCACAAAAGAATTCGCGAACATGACCGACATATGATAGGTACATGAGCACACAAGCTTCAAATTTTCTTTGCGCCTCCACTCATGGTGCAAGGTATGGTCGGTAAAACACGTGAAAACAGCTCCGAAGTAGGAAATCGCGCAGAAATGGCTAACAAAAAAAAACACACATTCACAAATAGACAACGCATAAGGTCACGCCATTACAGCGCCAGACAGGTGACCTTTCCTATATGTCCTCATTGATGCCTGATCGAATGGTGTTAAATTTATGGATTAAGAAGGAATCCCTGACTTCCCTAGTCGTGACTTGTTCTGAAACCTGACTGAATAATGGTGGCCCTAATTTTGTCGAAACCGTGACCAGGCGTGCTGACATGCTTCGACAATAGTAGATCGGGGACGTTTTTGGCATGCGCACGATGATTATTAAAACGCATTCGTTTTAGAATTCGTTTTAATAATCAAGTTCATTCACCGAATTTTCGCTTCACTTCAGGTTAAAATCCAGTCAAGAAAAGTGCAGCCTTTGGCTGGATTTTAACCCGAAGTGAAGCGAAAATCGAAAGTGAAACAAAAGACCGGAAGTGGAAAGTAAAAGACCGGAAGTAGAAGACGCAAGGCATAAGCCCGCGTACACGTCCTCGACATGAACACATAAGAACGCCACTTTAAATCAAACTAACAGCACTAGTATTAGAAGAGTGCAAGCAGACTAGCCCACAGAAAGCTGATGAAAAGAGGCATTATACAGGAGAAAAATTGTGCTCGACAAATTAGTATATGGGGACTCCAATTCACCGGCATGAGTATTGAACAAAGAGAAACAAATTTACGATGAAATATCTCGCATACTGCCATGTTCATTTCTGTAAGTTTTCTTTTTCTTCATAATTACGAATATTTCTAAAGTTATCTTACGACTCGGTCGACTTCTTAAATTTGCGCGAGCAGTTTATTGGCGGCAATACTTTGATAATATCTATATAAATGTTTTGAATTATGCGACTCGCACGGCCAGTAATCGGTAGTGGGCAACCAGCACTGCGCAGGGAATAAGAACACGAGCTCCCTACGTCAGACAGCGAGAAGAAGAAAGGATCGAGGCCATGAACCGACGCAAGTCCTTCGCCGTCGAGCGCAAGGAGCGTAAGGACAAAGAGCGGAAGGAGAAGAAGCACCACAAGCCGCCGACGCACGACGAGCCAGCCGGCGGACCCGAGGGCGTCCGCGCACAGCAGCCGTCGCCGCTGCACAACGAAGACGCCGGCCCGCCACCGCCGGAGGCCGAAGAGACCAAGCTGCAAACGAAGATGTCCCGCAAGATGAGCCGCAAGATGAGCCGAATAGGACGACTACAAGTCATTCACCATGACCGGCGGCATTGCGGGACAGAGCAAGGTGACGGAAGACATGCGTCGCAGGAAGAGGATGCAGGTGCCCGCCATCTTGTTCGGCATCGCGCTCATGGCCCTGTTTTTCGTAAGCGTCATCATCTACGTCACCGTCGTGGCCCGGTCAGGCGATCCACGGCAGCCCCGGTTCGTGTCGCCCACGCCGATGGCTTCGTTCAGGAAATGGTTGGTCGTCGCCGGCGACAAGCTGTGCCAGTCGGAAGCGAAGAGGATGTTCGACATGAACGGAACAGTGGGCGACGCGGCCGTGGCCACTATGCTGTGCCTGTGCGTCGTGCGGCCCCACCGTTGTGGCCTGGGCGGCGGCTTCTTGGCCACGTACTACAACAGGCAAACCCAAGAGGCGAGAGCAGTGGTGGCCAGGGAAGCGGCCCCGGGCAGCGCGTTTTCGGACATGTACCGCGAGAAGGTCAACCAATCCTACTACGGTTTCACGGCGGTGGCCGTGTTCGGCGAGCTGCTCGGATACGAGGCGCTGCTCAACTTGACCGGAACGCGCGTGCCCTGGAAAGAGCTATTCACCAAGGCCATCCACTACGCCGACAACGGCTTCGAAGTCAGCGAAAACTTCGCTCAGCTGATTCAGGAACACGCGCAGGCCATAAGCGACGACTACACCACGACGCTGAAGAAAATATTAACCAACAGGCGAGACGAAAAAATTATACGCTAAAGGAGACACCTTTCGTAACAAGGTGCTGGCACAGACGCTCCGGAATATCTCTGAGAACCCGTTAAAGGGCAGTTCACTGTACACGGGCCCGCTGGCCGAAGCCATGGTCAAGGACATGAGCAATGCCGGCACCCAACACATCACCCTGTACGACCTGGAACATTACGAACCCTGGGTGACACGAGCGCTCAGCCTGCAGCTCTCTAAAGAAGAGCGCGTGTTCGTGCCTCCGCCGCCTTCCGGAGGAGTAATGACGGCCTTCGCGCTGTCCGTAATGGACAAGTTCCGCACCGGCGACGGTCTTCTGCCGGACGACGTCTTGTCCGCGCACCGCATGGTCGAAGCGCTCAAGTTTGCGTACGGGAGCCGTCCGAAGCTGGGGGATATGCGGAAGGTGAGGCTATCCTCGCTCATAAGCGCCCTCACGAGTCCCGACACGGCCACGGAGATCGCGCAAAAGAAGATCGCCGACAAGCCTCACCCTAACGTGCAGGACTACGGTCTCGAGTCCGCGAGTGTCGAGGACCAAGGTTCGGGTCAGATCGTCATCGTAGGGCCCGACGGCGACGCCGTTGCGATGACGAGCACCATCAACGACCCTTTCGGAGCGCTGGTCGCGTCCAGTTCAACGGGCATCATCCTCAACAACGAGATGCGAGACTTCTCGCCTCGGGGCACTGTCGACGTGTACGGCTTCCCGGCGGGAAAGGAAAACGACATCGAGCCGGGCAAGCGACCCATGTCTTCCCTGACGCCCCTCATCGTGGTCGGCCAATCTGGCGACGTGCTCTTTGCTGGCTCCGCACTGGGTGGGCCCAAGTGTACCTCCGCCTTGACGCAGGTTGCTGCGCGGACTTTGTGGATGGAGCACACAGTCAAGCAGGCCATCGACGCCGGTCGTCTACACAATCACCTCTTGCCCGAGAACGTGGTCAAGTACGAGGAAACTGCGGACAAAGGACGTCCTCTGGTTTCTCAAGAAGCGTGGCCACCAGATATCCCGCGACGCTGCCTGGCAGGGTGACGTCATCGCCGTAGAGCGCACCAAGTCAGAAAACGTATACCGCGGTAGCTATGACTTTCGAAGCTCGAGCAGCGGGGCTCTCGATGGTGCCTAAATGGCATCCGTACCGCTTGCACGATATGTAAAGCACAGGCAGCGGAAAACGATCCCTGCATCTTCAAGGCCCGCTAACGGAACATACGTTCTACATACCATAATTTCCCTCTTCAAATAAATATGTAGGTGCGCAGTTTTTTCTCCATAATGATGATCAATCCAGAACGTGCAAGATTGTATTTTCAAGCCACCGGCGCTTCGAAGCTATCCCTTGAATGCCTCAATGGCCTGCACGCAACCAACGCTTGTCGCTTGTCCGAAATGCGCCGCGGTGGTCTGGTGGCTGCGGCACTCAGCTGCTGATCCGAAGGTCGCGGGATCGAATCCCGGCCGCGGCGGCTGCATTTCAATGAAGGCGAAGTGCTAAAGGCCCGTGCACTTGTCAGTGCGCGTTAAAGGACCCCCTGTGGTCGACATTTCCGCAGCCCTCCGCTACGGCGTCCTTCCCAATCATCGGGGTTTCGGGACCCAAACAGGAGAAATTATTAGTACTACGAAATTGTTATTAGGTACGAATGGTCCTTTTGCCGCCATGTATCAAGGCGAGCAATGGTTTGCCCAACAATGACACTCCGTAAGTCGAACAAGAAGGTTTATGACGACACTTATGAGTATTTTCATGAGTGTTCCAGTGTAGCTACAACGACCACTCAGAAAATATTCGCTCAGTAATGGCATTTTTGCCTGTCAAATCGCTGTGACTGTTTCAGTCGACAAAAGACTCCATCATTCATTTTCTCAGGCACATGCGTGTCGATTGATTGGTTTACGCGGTTTTACGTCCCAGAACCACAATATGATTATGTGAGACGCCGTAGTGGAGGGCTTCAGAAATTTCGACCGCAGCGTGCACTGACAACGCACAGTACACGCAGGCCTCAACTTTTGGCCTCCATCGAAATGCAGCTGCCGCGGCCGGAATTCAATCCCGCGTACTTCGGGTCAGCAGTCAGGCACCCCTTGGTGTAAACAGTCGTAGTCGGGAAGAACGAAACGTTTGGGTTGAACTACATTTGGGTGATTGTCAGCGGCGTGGCCTATAGCTTCGATGGCACAAGAATTTTTGCACAGATGAGCTTTGATGGAAGGTTGGACGCTAGGTATCGGTATGATGAGGCGTGGTCTACCTTGAAGAGCTGTCGTGAACCGAAAAACTTAAGCGATTCGCACTTTCCTCGGGTACATTAAAGTATCATCCAAAGCAAGTCACTTGGGCGCGTAAGGAGGGAGGGACTTGTAGATAAGAGGGCAAGCCAAACGAACATTCCGCTCGCGATAACAATATTTAAAAGAGTTTCACCTCAGCCACTTCATTTTCTTCTTACTTCCACCTGCACATTCGCATGCTGTGTACTGCTGCCGACTCTTAAGACCTCAATTTCAGAGATCTTCGCCTTTACGTTCTCGCGGCTTTATCAATCTAGCTGTCCTTTGCTATTTCATTCGGCCGCCCACTGGGACGAAATGTTCGAAAGAGAGGGGAAAGCATCTCAGTGCCAACTTTCTAGACCTCTTCGTCGAACTGGAGCCGCAAGGACGTCTGCATGGCCCTCTGCAATTTCATAAATGACACGAATAGCACAGCTTCATCTAATTTAATTTTTACTTCCTTATTTAAAGACTCCCGAAAGGACAACATAAGAGGTGGGTAACATGATGACAAGCAGAAACTTGGAGAATTACAAAGAAGCTCGAGAGCAAGTTAAGAACCACGCAGCGGGTGATGGAACAAAAAATGGTAGGCGTTACATTAAGATATAGGAAGACAGCCGGGTGGGTCAGAGAGCACATGGGGGTCGCGACATAATAAACGATGTTAAAAGGGAAAAAATGGGCATAGGCAGGCTACGTGATGAGAAGGCTAAATAACCGATGGGCAGTTAGAACTACGGAATGGATACCAAGAGAGGGTAGCCGTAGCCATGGACGACAGCGAGTAAGATGGAGGGACGAAATTAAGAAATTTGCAGGCATCAAATGGAATCAGCTCGCGCAGGAAAGGCAAGGACGGAGAGGATTGGGAGAGACCGCCCTGCAGTAGACATAAGATATGATGATGATGATGATGATGATGATGATGATGATGATGTACAATGTGTTCGTCACAGTGAAGTATGCGGAAGCACATTTGAAAAGCTATGGGCGGAGCTTGATGGGCAGGTGAGAGTGGCCTGTCTTTCGCTGCCGTGATGGGTAAGAAAATGAAGCACAGAAAGCTTTAGTACGGGCACATGGACGAGGAACTTGTAGCGCATGACCGGTGCGATGAGATGTGCGAGCTGCAGGGGTTGTATGAGGAGCGTAGTCTAAGCGGTGAGTGAAAGGACTGATAAAAAGGAGAGATTGAAACGCGTCGTCGACAAGACAAAGATGATTAGTTACGCTCAGCTGCTAGGCGCGAAACACTGATATCATATCAGTGCCTCACCGGCAGTCAAGCCACCTGCCGGCAGCTTTTTCTTGTTGTTGTTGTTGTTGTTGTTGTTGTTGTTGTTGTTCTCCATCTGTTAAACATGATCGCAAATAAAGATTTGATTTGATATAAATAGGAAGCGTAAGTGAACCTAGGTGACAACTTGAACTGATTCTAAGTTATTTGTGAGACCTGTCTCAGAGGGTGGGGGGGGATCCACATCGCGGAAGCGTACTCCAGTTTTGACCGTACTAATGATTTATAAGCCAGCAGTTTTACGTGTCTCGGAACGTTCGTTTAATGACGTTTTAATAAACCCAAGGTTCTGCTAGCTGATGACGTGACGTTAGCAATGGGTGTGTTCAAAGACATGTTGTTGCCCCGCCACGGTGGTCTAGTGGTTATGGCACTCGGCTACGGATCCGAAGGTCGCGGGATCGAATCCCGGCCGCGGCGGCTGCATTTCGATGGAGGCGAAATGTTGAGGCCCGTGTGCTGTGCGATGTCAGTGCACGTTAAAGAACCCCAGGTGGTCGAAATTTCCGGAGACCTCCACTACGGCGTCTCTCATAATCAGAGCTGGTTTTGGGACGTTGAACCCCACAAATCAATCAAGGACACGTTGTTAGATAAGGTAACTCCAAGGTATTTATATGTAGCTACAGATTCCACAGGCGTTATTTCTTGGCTTTTACGTCCTAAATTCATGATGTGATTATGAGAGACGTCGCACTAGAGGGCTCCGGAAATTTCGCCCACCTGGAGTTCTCTAACGTGCGCTGACGTCGCACAGTACATGGATTCGACAGGTGTGTTGGATATGTTAAAAGGGAAGTCTAGGGGATTTTGACGACGAAGTGAAAGAAATTAGCTTGCGTTTAGTCAGGTTTAGGGCCATCGGCCAAATATGGCACCATTTCGCGACATGGCCGAGGTCTTGTTGCAACATTATGTGGTCAGATGGGCTAGTAATGGTTCGGTGCACAACGCGCAGTCATCGGCAAACATGCGCATTTTAGACGATACGTGCAAAGGTAAGTCGTCGATGTAAATTAAGAATAAAAGAGGGCCAAGTACAGAACCTCGAGTTCATTCCTCTTCTCTGTGCTTGTCCTGAATGTTTGCGCTGAATTTAATCGGACGTAAGGAACCATGTACCAGCTAGGCCTAACGGAAGTGTTATTGTAGTGCAGGAATTAGGACATAAATGGAACTAAAGTGGATAAAAAAGCACACCTCCCCTACGCAGGGACTGAGCCTACGACCTTCGGACGACGCGTCCGCTGCTCTACCATCGATCTACGACGGCCCGCTTTATTGGGCATTTCTGTGCATATATAATACTGGGAACGCTAGACTGCGCCACTCGTAGCCATGTTGTTATACAAGCTGCGCAGTCCTTGGTGTCCACATTTCATCTGACCTTACCAGGAACACACGCGTTGCCTACGTAACAAGAAAAGCCAGCAGATCACGAGGCTATATTTAAAACGAAACTTTTCACGTGCACCGCAATCCCTGAAATTTGGCCCAAGCTTGAATGCCACCTCATTTTGGAACCGCAGCCAACGCAGTTTATTAGAATAAATCCAAAATAATTCCACACAATTCATTCTATCTAGCTGTAATAGGACCGCCAGCATCGGCTCTATGAAGACTAATCTCTGGTCACCATCGTTAGCCTCGCGGCGTAAACTTTTGCACATGAAATATTATCACCCCCTCCTATGACATGAACTCCTTTCTGCACCATCCTACATATCACCTCGCATTGATCACCAACGCAAAGTTGGCGTTCCGTCTTGCAAGTGCTCCCCCTTCTTTCACTCATTCGTAGCACGCACAAGTGAAGAGTGCGTGGTACGAATTTCCCGAAAGTGCTGCATCCATCAACGATACTAGCCGCTCTAAAGCAACAGTTCGCAACATTTTCTTCCAAGTTTATTTTACTGTTCTTAGTGTTTCTTGAACTCAACACCATGACCATTTAAATAAATGAATCGTCGTTTATGCACCGAAATAGGTATTTTTAGCTAATGATAAGCAGTCACGTATTCTGCTTTTGTGCCGCTAGTGTTTGTGTAACTACTTGCAATCTAGTCTTTCTTTTTTCCCCTGATATTGTGTAATTTCTTGTGTTCTTGACTCATCTGCATTGTTATGTGACTTTTTCCCCACTCCCCTCTGTAATGTCATTGGCCCTGAGGGTATTAAAAAATGAAATAGCGTTATCCTTTTCTGAAGATGTGCTCACTTCTCCTTCCTTAAAGGGACTGTCTATACCGTCCTTCATTGATTTCTTTTTTCTATCGCAATAGAGAGCATAGCATTCGAAGTGTACAGCTTACATTGGTATCGTTGGAAAGTCAGTTTTTTCGATCTTCGTGACCACCCTTTGTGCAATGTCTACGGACGTCGGAAACACTGGTTATTGGGATTCTGCAATGCTAATTTTTTAAAGAGGCAACATTAATCTCCGTCGCAAAGGAACGCTGCCAGCTGTGTGTAAAATGCAATCGAAGGTAATGAAGTTTTGACTTTAGGTATGATAAGTGCGCATGCGTGGGAACCGCCAAGGACGGCGGCGTCATCAGGCATTTTTTCGCGAATTTCAGGGCGTAGTTATAAAATATTTCTGCTGCTGATTCACCGGCGTATTTCTGTACAATACCATATTGAACCTGTCGCTGTCTCTCTTATCTTCATATTTATTTATTCATTTTCTTTCTTTTTTGCTCTTTTGCAGACACTGAAGACGCGACGACTAGGCTGACCTACCTGCCTTCTTCTAAAAGACTGCTCGTGAAGTCGCGCTTTCGATCCCCGCAGCCGCGCCTTTCTGGGATGCCGGCTCGCCATCATGGAGGACCAGCCGTGGCAGTGAAAGTGCGGCCGCGTGCGCCCACTCTCTGCACCCGCTTTCATTAAATGCATCTATAAGGCGAGAATGGCTCCCTTGTTATGAGCATATAATTGGCCAGTGATGCCTTCTTTAAGCTGCAGCAGGACGTCCTGAGGAGAAATACTGGAACTGACGCCAAAGATGGTGTTTGAAACGTATCCATTATCTTCAAGGTAAGGGACGAGGCCATTCAGTGCCATATGTTCATAAAGTTTTCCTGCACACGAATAAGAGATATGAGGCGAAGATTCTGTATGGCCAAGCTCTACCATACAAGGTTTGTAAAGCTTAGGAATCAGGTACTTCAGCGTGTTTCCACTCCGGTGGGACCCGAGCTTCTTACCAACATGTGTTGATAATGCCTCGTTTTAATGTAATAGAGGATGTTAGACAGGGAAATCCCGAACCAGACCAGCAGGCTTGATCATTTCAGCGCACGATACATCATCCACCTCTGCGGCGACTCCTCCCTTCTCTACTACCCCGGCACATGAGCCAGCAGCACTCCTGGGGAATGCAGAACGAACTTGACTATGGCATTACCTTCCTCCTATAAAGCACCTACTACGCGACGCGAACAAGGAATCGAAAGAAAGCAGACACAAACGCGCAAGTCGCATCTGTTCGGGAGGGATCAAATGGCCACATCAGAGGGTTGCACGAATCATTTATCGCGGGTAGAAAGGTTTCATCCTCGAAACGTGGACGACGTCCAACTGCTGCGCACGACAAGATCGTCGAGCGGTGTCTTCGAAAAGAACTTCATATAGAAGAACTCGCTGAGGCGATTGTGTGTACTGCTTGTATAAGAACGTAGTAGCGATGAAGTAGCCTTTCCGAGCGACCCCTTTGGGGAATAGGAATCCACAGCCATATATATGCTCGCCTGGTTGGTAAATAACCTCGCGATGTCGATCGTTGTATCGCCTGCGAGCGTAGGCATTGTTGGTGCTGAAATCGTTCGATGGCAAGCTTGCGAGCAGTGTTCGCGAGCCGAATGAATTTTTCTGTGCCGACGGCAATGTCAGAACGTTCAGGCGAAAGCGTGTCATCCGGCATGGTGTTGGCTTCCGGGCCGTGACGTAAAGGGAATCCTGCTGTCTCCTCTAGGAATAAAAGAATAATTCCTTCAGGCCGTGGTGGAATGATGACTGCTCACGCGATTACAGAATACGAAAAGCAGCCTGGAAAAGCTTAGTATACAATCAGTGCCCGAATAACTGGAGCGATTACAAATTCTTCAGAGCCACATTTAAACGTACGTTTTCTAATGCTAAAGAGGACTTTGACAACAAACACTTCGATTATTTAGCTAAAGAAAACAAACAAGAATGAACTTTTCCGATTCCTAAGTAAAAAAAAAATAATTCCGCGCCCAAATAATATTGACTCATTAACTTTATCTGAGGAAGAAGCAGACCAGATGTTAAAAAATATAGAGGGTGGTCTAGAAAGCACATTCTCCTCCCTCTTATCCACACGTAGCAGGTTTAATATGTCGACTGATGATTTCACTGAAGTTTCTCTTGGCAAACTGGCTACCGCTATGGAAAAAGTCCTAATTCAGCTCCTGGCGGCGATGGAATCAGGGCAAACATGTTAATCATTCTTTTCAATGAGGCTTTATGTTAGCCATTGTGAATCACTCGTTATAATGTTCTTGGATTCATTCTAGCTGGAAACTCGGTCAAATAACTATAGTTCTTAAAAATAACTGGAAAGGATATACTCTTGACAATGATTCGTCCGATTGCTCTGACTTGTAATCAAGTAAAATTGATAGAAAGAATTATCTAAGCTCGCATGGCGAAATTTAGAGATGATAACGATCTTCGTAGCCCCACAAATTGGCTTTAGAACCGGATGTTCCATTTGGCATGCTCATGTGGACTTAGAAAGCCGAATAAAATTAGCGCGCTACCGTAGACAAATAGCTGCTGTGGTAACATTAGATATATCGAAAGCCTATGATAGTGTCGAGCATAACATATTGCTACACCAACTGAAGAGTTACAAATTCCTGAATTCTATAGTGCGTTGGTTTCATGAGTTTTTAAATGACAGAGACTTTTATTGTTCTTTGAAAGGTCATTCTTCTAGCCGTCGTCGACAATCACACGGGGTTCCTCAAGGGGCTGTGACTTCCCCTCTGCTGTTTCATGTGCTACTTAGTTCCTCACCCCGACCCATTGTACGCGGTTGACATCGCGTTCTTCGCAAAAGACAATGCATGACTTACATACTCTGTATAATCATTTACAAACTGACATGTGCGCAATAGAAGACTAGTTAAAAGTAATTCACTTGTCCCTCAACTTTGCCAAGAGCTCTATCATCGTATTTCCATTAAGTGACCGTTAATGGAACACTTACTTGCAACCTTTAGCATATTCCCCATTTGAACACAGTGAAATATCCAGGTTTAATTTATGATAGTCATCTACTCTGGCGCACACACACAGATTATATAGCTAAAAAAAAGAGTGCGCGTGCTTGGCATTCTGCGCAAAATTAGCGATAATTGTTCGGCCTTTCCCTATCAGAAATGGCATCCTCTAATTGTTCTGGAAAGGAACGCCTTTCGTCTATGCCTTTGATTACCGAAATCAGTCGCTAATAATGTTCTCTACCTAGAAGCTTGGTTGTCTTCACTTCTGTGCCGATTCCGGTTACAGTTCAGACGTTCTTGGAGATCTAGGAATATCATACAAAAGTCTAAATAGTTTTCATGCATCAGGCTCCATTATTTTTTTCAGTCCTACTGGCCTCGATTTCGCGCTCCTCATGCAGGTGGTCAATGTGCAGGCACTTTTTCACCCCCTAGAAGTACGGTTATGCGATGTTTCCCCAATTGGTGAAAGAAACAACCTTCAAATTATCTTTGATAACATATATCAGAACAACGCTAGACATCTGCCTGAGAATATATTAAACTGTCTATTACAAAATCGTTTCGATGACTTACATATCAAAGACGTCATTGCTACAGAAGCGTCGCAAAATATTGACGAAAAGTCGGGAATTCGTATTTTTTCTGATAGTTCTAACGGGAGGACATTTTTACTAAGACTTCCTGATTTCTTAGCAGGATTTCTGGTTGTTCTTATGGCCCTACGAAAATTAACTTCATTAACCTCATCAGTCGTAATTGTCACATTCTTTTTCTCTATGTACAGCTCTTACTGCTCGCCCCGCCACGGTGGTCTAGTGGCTAAGGTACTCGGCCTCTGATCTGAGGGTCGCGGGATCGAATACCGGTCGCGGCGGCTGCATTTCGATGGAGGCGAAACGTTGAGGTCCGTGTGCTGTGCGCTGTCAGTGCACGTTAAAGAACCCCAGGTGGTCAAAATTTCCGGAGCCCTCCACTACGGCGTCTCTCATAATCAGAGCTGGTTTTGGGACGTTAGACCCCACATAACAGCGACAACAGCTCTTACTGCTAATAGTGATTCACGCATATTACGTACTTTTCATTCCGTTTTCCCTAGTTACGTAACGATAATTAGATTGGTGTGGGCGCCTGGTCACAAAGTAATTATAATGAACAAAATGGCGGCCAGCTTGGCGAAGGCATCTTGTGGTCCAATTGCCTCACATCCCAGCATCCGCGCTCACAAGGCAAGAAGAGCTATATGCAGGAATCTGGCGATTCATTATTAGCTAATTGAAATGACTATCGACACCTCGCATTCCCTTGGAATAGAAATGCGTTCACCTGTAGAAAACCAGAAGTTATCCTCACGCAATTATATTGTTGCATTCAAAAACTAAACTTTTATATGCACTGAGCTGGTCTGGTCCGAGGTCTGGCCGCAATGTGGCTTATTTGCCCATATTGCGGCGAAGACGAATCTGTTGATCATTATTTCTTAAAAGGCAGTCGGTTATCCTCACTAAGAAAATTTCTTTTCATAGGATTGGGTTGGAATTCTCCGTCTCCAATATTCTGTCTTTGGGAGCCTCCTCGTTATGGACATTGTCACGGGAATGTGTGCTCTAGTGTTGCAAAATTCATAATTGATTCAGGCCGGTTCTCTTCACCAATTCGTAATTTTCACAACTAATTTCATCCTGCTTAATCGATTCTAATTCGTGTTTCATAGCTCTGTTGCGATCAGTTCCAAGAAACTTCTCCTTGGCCTCGTTTAGTATTTCTTCTTCTGTCCCTTGGTGATTATGCATAAGGTGTTGCACGTCATACTTCACCATCTAAATCTGTACAATTGCGGGGAGAAGAGATACCAGTGCATCCGGAACTTCTTCACGAACAGTACTGCAACCGTTGAAATAGGAAATCATGCGCTCTGAAAAATTCACAATGTTATCGAAAGGGACATTTCAAGGCTCTGTAATATCACCTATGCTTTTCAACTCGGCAATGAGCTCGCTGCCTAACCAACTGAAACAAGTCAACAGAATCAGGTCAGCTTATAAATGCATATTATGAGGTCAGGTTAGACGTCAGGTCTTCTGCACTTCCTGATGACCTGACAGTTTGGACCACTGGCGGATCCACCGGTACCTATCAAGATGCGCTACAAGAAGCAATACGAATAACTGCAGCTGAGACCTTGAAACATATGTGGCCTGTCGTTTGAGCCAGAGAAATCAGAACTGCTGATATTGCGGCGACGAGCTATGGGGACCCGCCGTCCACAAGAAAGCCCTGATCCCGAAGTGACAACGGGGGGCATTCGTATCCCCAAGGTCTCCACACAACGCATCCTTGGTCCCGTCATTCAAAAAGATGGAACCGATGGGATGGCGCCGGAGAAGGCACAACGGACTGTCCCACAATTCACACACCTTATCAGGCTAGTCGCCAGCAAACGTCCACGGACTCAAAGATGAGGACTGCATAATCATGATACAAGCGCTGCTCACAATCACCGTAACCTACAGCCTCCTTACGTGGACACGAAGAATAGCCAACGTACCAAGGCGAACATCCTCATCCGCAAAGCCTATAAAATTACCTCGGAATTCTCGCCCACCACATCCACGACAAAACTTCTCAGGGTGGGGATTCGCACAGCACACGGGCCTCAACATTTCGCCTCCATCGAAATGCAGCCGCCGCGGCCGGGATTCGATCCCGCGACCCTCGTATCAGCAGCCGAGTGCCACAGACACTAGACCACCGCGGCGGGGCTCCTGTTCAGTTTATAAGTCTTGCGTAAGTTTTACGCAGTCAGCGCGCACGCGCTGTATTTGGCACATATTCGTCATGTGGTATTATTGTACTACATCATTCCATCGCACTACAGTGTGTAATGCACTGCCGATTACACACTGTGCTGTCGAACAGAATGTGAATGACACAGCGAATGATCGTTCGCGAATGAACACGTTTTCGAGGGGGCGGTGTCGCCCTTTTCGCGAAATATACTCTCAGTTTCGCACTTCTGCCTTCGACTGCATTTTCATCCCCCGATACTGCAGTGCTATTTGTAAAAGTAGAGAAGGGATATACTTTGGGCGCAGTCAATCGCCCTCCAAACGAGGCCCTTGCCAGCTTTCTCGATAAAATGAAAGCAATTTTATCTTTTTTTTTTACGAACTACCAAGGTACGCCAGTTGTAATCGTTGGTGACGTTAATATTGATGCACCCAATCAAACACACAAGGACTATGCTTACCTCCTTGAATCATTTAATGTCCACGGTGGTCTAGTAGTTATGGCACTCGGCTACTGATCCGAGGGTCGTGGGATCGAATTTCGGCCGCGGCGGCTGCATTTCGATGGAGGCGAAATGTTGAGGCCCGTGTGCTGTGCGTTGTCAGTGCACGTTAAAGAACCCCAAGTGGTCGGAATTTCCGGAGACATCCACTAAAGCGTCTCTCAGAATCATAGCGTGGTTCTGAGACGTCAAACCCGAGACATCAAATTCCTATTCACAAAGAAGGTGATCCGGCTGACCCTGCAAATTACAGCCCAATCTCCCTTTTAAGGATATTCGATAATATTGCTTCAAAATATTATTTCCAACCACATGAAAATATTTCTCGAAAAGTACAACGTACTCTGCCATCAGCAACATGACTTTAGGCCACACTTCTCAGCAGCAACCGCCGTCATCACGTTGTCACAAAAGATAAATATGGCCTGACTTCCGAAAAAAGCTAGTAGCTGTCGTCTTTCTAGATTAAAGAAAAAGCATTCGACACAGTGGCTCATTGAATATTGTTGGACAAACTTAAGCATTTTTTTTATTGAAGTGGTGAATAGGAGAGGTTGGTGCCTTTAGTATGGCACCGGCTACTCCGTCTCGCTTAGCAATCTCAGAAAAGTTTCAATAAAGAAGTAAAAAAACAGCAAGAAAGAAAGTTTCACAAGACATACGCATTTGTCACACTAAAAAGGTCAGCGCTATATACAGTTCGACAGTTCGTGGATTAGAGTTCCGTGCCGACTCTCACATAGGAAGCGTGTGCACGTGTGATTAGAATAGTTCATATGAACGTCTGTGCGAAACAAAACACACACAACACAAGTAATTAGACATAATCTGAAACATGCCAGAACAACAAAGAGCACTGTTGAATACACAGGGGTGACATTATTCGTTGGGTCCTTGGAATCAAGCCAAAGTTAATATTCCCAGAGGATATTTGTATCTTCTAATAACATTTTTAGTGCATATAGTGCTCTTTTCTGAAGGACCGCTGTTGGCCACGGACCAAGGATCTTTTTTAGGGTAAAAGGTCTTCTATCTAAAAGCGACAAATTGGCTCGCAGCACACTCCGTGGCGAATCGTGCTTTATGCACTCGAGCAGAAGATGATGTATATCTTCGTCTGTGTGGCCACATGAGCACTGCGGGCTAGACACCCGTTGGATCCTGTAGGGGAAGTGCCTCGTAAATGCTGTACCAAGCCGCAGGCGGTGCAACAATGTTTCAAACTTTCTATTTTCGTTCAGACTTGTTGGAATCGAGAGTTGTATGCCTGGGTCAATGGAAAATAAGTCTGATGTCATTGATTTTTCGTAAAACCAACCCTCTTTGCTGAGCTCAAAGGACATTTTTCTCAGGAGTAGACGGATTTCATTGCGCGAAATAGGAAGACCAATTGTCTCTGCGTTACTGTGTGCACGACCTGCTGCTGCATCCGCTGCTGTATTACCGGGAATATTGCAATGTCCTGGTATCCACTGAAGCGCAATTGTGTGGTTCATAGCACTTGCTTTTGTGTGTTCTTTGAGCGTCTCATACAGCAATATACTATCTAAAGATCTTTTCTCATTGCTTTTTAGCGATGCAAGGGCTGCTTGCGAGTCACTAAGAATAAGCCATTTTTGTGCCTTTTTTTTAGTGTTGTGATGAAGCGCAACGCACAGAGGATTGCAAAAAGCTCTGCAACAGTGGAGGATGTCAAACGAGAGATTTTAAATGTTCGCTCTATCGACAACTGTGGTACAACAAATGCAGAAGTAGATGAATTGTTATTACACGAACCATCTGTATAAACGCGGACGTATTGTGGATATGATGAGTAAATTTGGAATAGCGCCAATTGCTGAGCGGCTACCATGAACATGTCTTTTTTAGATATTATTCTCTGGACTGATAATTCTACTTTAGGCTTTGTTAGCATCCAAGGAGGGTAGCTAATGTCTACCTCAGATATTTCGAAACACGGCAGTGTTGCTGTGAATTCTGCTTCTGTTTCTGTCGCTTAGTGCGTAACTTAAGGGATGAGCCTCGTGTTGTGTTAAAATGCGATTAACGTGTCTGCAAGTTTCAACCGTTCGCAAGACTGAAAAAGGCGGGTAGCGAGCTTCAGCGACTACTAGAAAACTCGAGGTCGCCTTCGGAACACCAAGACAAATCCTCAGCCCCCTTGCGAGTAAGCGCTGAAGACGTTCCTCGGAACTTTGTGATAAGCCATGGAGAATAGGCGCAGAATAAGCAATTTTTTTGCTTTTTAAGGGCGTTATGCACTTGTAATAGGGAAGAGACTGATCCTCCCCATGTTGTGCCAGCTAGTCGGCGAAGTACATTTACTACTGAGTTCACCTGCTTCTCAATACCACGGATATGAGACGCCCACGACAACTGTCTGTCAAGAATAATTCCAAGGAATTTATGTTCTTTCGCGAACATCAAAGATTGTCCCTCAAGTGTAAGATTGAAGTCCTTCAGATGTCGTCTAGTGAAAGGCAGTACTGCGGTTTTCGCGAGCGAGAGACTCATACCTCTTTCTTTCAAAAAGTTATGTATAATGTCGAGTCCCTTTTGCAGTGTTGATTGTATTTCTCGTGCATGCAGCCCAGATGCCCATATGCAGATATCATCTGCGTACAATGAATAGTGCAGGCCTGGCGGTAGCTTTCGTGGTAAGGCAGCCATGGCACAATTGAATAGAAACGGGCTAAGAACGCTGCCCTGTGGAACGCCCTGTGTGACGATGTGACAGTTGCTTTTACCGTTAGCTATCTCCGTTAAGATTTTTCTTTCGCTTAAGAAATTGGATATCCAGCGCAGTGTTCGACCGCTTATTCCTAGATCTAGCATGCCAGCAAGCACGTGTACGTGGTTTACTGTGTCGAATGCTCTCTGGATATCTAAGAATACTGCAACTGTCAAATGCCCACACATGCGTTCATGTTCAATGCACGTGACTATGTCTATCACAGCATCCATGGCACTCCGCTTTTGTCGAAAGCCTGTCATGTAGTTCGAAAGCACCTTAGTGTGTTCGCACCACCATTGCAGTCGACTGTCTACCATCTTCTCCCTTAACTTACAAAGACAGCTTGTGAGGCTGACGGGCCTGCCTGAAGGAGTCAAGACAAAGTGGAGTCTTCCCTGGTTTGAGTAGTGGGATTACCCGAGCTAACTTCCACGAATCTGGAAGAGCTTCTCTTATCCAAATATTATTAAATATCTCTAGAGCAGCATTTCTGCCTGCTGGTTCGAGGTTCTGTAGCATCGTATACGTTACGCCATCTGGGCGTAACGTATACTTCTTACTACATAACGCAAGAGCACTTTTCAGTTCGTCTCAACTGATTGATGTGTGTTGTTTAATGGCGCAAGGGCCAGGAATGGCCAAAGAGCGCCACGGCGTCTAAACTGAATTCACAGTCAAGTTGAGGGTGCTGTGACATAAAGCAAGCACGAACCTTCTGATCTTGAAGCGCTACGGAACTTTGGAGCTCTGGGCAACTAACTGATACTCCTGGCCTATAGCTATAAACTGACAAAATTCGTCAGCGACAGCTGTTTGTGGAGTGTTTCGGGCTACAGCAAGGGCTCAGAAAGGGTGGCTCTGGGTAACCAGACCACTGAAGGATCTTACAATGGTCCATATTCTTGGAACTGGAGTGAATGGGGACTGTGACGTACAGTATTCGCGCCATCTCGGTGTACCTAATTTCTGTAAGCGTCTGCGCGAAGTGGAGTGAACTTTTTGTGCCATCTTGTAATCGTCAAGTTTTCCGCTGCGACGGTAAGCGCATTCTGCTCGTCGTCTGATTGCTCTGAGACGTTCGTATATCCCCATCCACTGCAGAGTACTCATTCGGAACAAGAACTTGTTTCGTACAATTATTATAAGACTCGTACAACACGTCTGTAAAACTTTCCAAGTTCGGATTTTCGCCCAGTGTGTTAGTTATGCAGTGACGAAAATATTGCCAGTTAGTATATTTTCAGTAGCGGCGGGTCCCCGGACTCCGTATAAGCCTATGCTTTACTAAAGTTGGAAAATGGTCACTGCCATGGGTTTCAATATCTGTCGACCACTCAACGCCATCGAGATGGTCATGTGAACACAGCGTGACATCTATACAGCTGGAGTAGCGATACCCTCGCAGAAACGTTGGAAAGCCATCGTTTAACACCACAAAACTGCATTTTTCCGCGGCACACTCGACAATGTTTCCACGAGAATCATTATATTCACTACCCCAGATGACGTTAAGTGCGTTGAAATCCCCACAAACCAGCACAGATGACTTCGCAATGCTAAACATATTTTCTAACTTGTCTACAGCAATTCTGCTAGAAGGTTGTAGATAAAGACTTATCACTGTAACAGATGTGTTCCTAACCGATATCTTGCACGCTACAAACTCCGGTATTTCAGAATCGCTCGACTACACTAAACATGATGGCAAGTCTTTTCTGACGCATAACATTGCTCTGCTAATTCCAGTAACACGTGATGATTTATAAATAACATAATTTGAAAGACGGAAATCGTCTCCTGCGCCTGCCGTCCTGTATAGATAATACAGGAAAGTTATGCTGAGCGCGTAGCTTGCGAAAGTCAGCTGATTTGTTTCGAATGCTATTAGCGTTCCACTGAAATATGAATACATTGTCATATCGACTACTCATTGTAAACCTGCCGTGACTCTGATGGTGGTTGTGGAATCACCAATGACTCCGTAGACAGCAGTACTTTTACCTCTGGCAGGTTGTTTGCTTGTGGAATGGCGCTGAGGATTGCACGGAGAGCTGTGAAAAGCATGGGCAGGAGCACGTGATCCATGGGTACGGGCGCGTAATCCCTTGTCGACGCTGAAGCTCCAGGCGCGGTAGGAGCAGGTTGTCGAAGTGCTGCTTGAGGTGGTCGCTGAGATGACTGGTGTCGCTGGGGCGAATGCTGACGTCGCTGATATGGAGTCAGATGGGGTTGCTGGGACAATGGAACAGGTTGCTGTTGAGCTGCGCGGCCAGACTCACGTGATGTCTGGGCACAATGTGCCGCATTCCCTGTAGACTGATCGTGACGCTCGGTGCTGGGACCTTGACGACCAGGTCGCTTTAAAGTTGCCGAATAACTGCGTTTGTCTGTTTGCTCCTGCTCTTGGTTGGATATAGAAGGCGCGTATCTTACGGTGTCAGGGTTGGGTGATGGCGCATTATGTGGAGGCAGTCTCCCGTAAATCAGCTCGTGTCTACGCAGCTTCGAGGCAGCTATGTTCTGCGGGCACCCGGAGTACGAAGCCGCGTGGTTTCCACCACAGTTTGCACACTTTGGTTGACGTACTGACTTGCACTCCGAGTGGTTGTGGTCCTCTGAACAAATCTTGCAGCGACGTGGGATGTGGCAGTTCTTCGCTAAATGGCCAAATCTTTGACAGTTGAAACACCTCAGCGCAGGGCCTAGGTATTCCTCCACTGAATGACTCGTGAAACCCAAATGAACTCTCTGCGGCAGTGGTTTGTCTTCTCTGAAGTGGAGAATAACGGTTCTCAGGGGGTGAGATACTACCGACCCATCTTCCTGACGATTAAATCTCGCCTGACGGCGGGCAGATGTCACTCCAAGTTCCTTGAGGAAATCAACCAGCTGTCCTTCTGTGTACTGAACTGGCACATGGCGTATCTTGCCGACGTTCCTTGTATAAGATGCAGGAATAGATGTCTTGACTCCCAAGCCATGCCACTTCGCTCATCGACAGAAGATGTCTTGCTGATGACAATGAAGCAACGTTGACAGAGAAGCTTCCATCTCTGTTCACGCGAAAATACTGCACCTTTTCCTTTGCCGCGGAAACAATTTCTGATGCAGCGCGGTTGGGGTTAACTTGCCAGAAATTTGAGCCTTCCTCTGATGGGCGAAAAACAACAGGGATTCCTTCAGGTCTCTTCTTTTTATAGGGCACTAAAGTAAACGGCGTCTCATCACAGTCGATGTCTTCGTCTTCGCTTAGGTCATAAGTCGATGTCTTGTCTTCGTCAACGCGGAGTTTCTTGGCTTCGCTTTCGCCTACGTCATCCATGTTCGCCGAAGGTGCACTGCCGTTCGCAGCAGCGTTGAAGACTAGCGTCGCCGGTTTAAGAACATTAGTCGCCTGCTGAGGCACATCTGAACGCTGGGCCGAGTCTGCGGCACTCATGTGCCTCAGAACACGCTCTCTGTCATATGGCTCGTGCCGGCGTTCTTTGCTGCCTACCGCCGTTGTAGTGCCGATGCGCTGGATTACGCAGCAAATCTACACGATAACGAGCTCGGTCTTCAGCAAATACGTTCCCACAGGATCCTAGTTATCTTCGGTCGGCAATAGAAAGTCTCAAAACAGGCCAGAAACGTCGAAAACAGAAAAAGATATCAGCTCACCAAAGAAGGAGCGGCCGCTCAGGGACGTCTTCTTCTTCCTCCCCGTTGTGTTTATGCATTGTGGATTTCGTGGTGAATTCCTCGACTTTTATCAAGTTACATGGAAGATTGATTTCAGGTCGTGACGACCAGTAATATAACTTCTCCAAGAGAAAATATCGTTACTTTCGTTCCAGAAGGCTCAGTATTAGGTCCTATCCTTTTTTACTTATATGTAAATGACTTGCAACAATCGACTGTGCAGAAATACTGATGTACTCATGTTAACACATGCATTAAAGTAGCTGCGGATAATATTAGAGAACTTAGTCATAAGGTAAATCTACAGTTAAAGAGTATCTCGGACTTGTTCGTAGGTGACAAATTAACTATTAATACAAAGAAAACGAAATACATTGTCACGGGCGTCGTCGTCACTTGAATCCACAGGAGACGAGGGTGCGGCAGACACGCTTTATTGTTAATTAGGCGGACTTGTGCCTCTCGCATAGGAAACACCAAAGAAAAGTAACTGAACAACACAAAGAAAAGTAACTGAACTAGAGCGGCGTGCACATGCACGGTTTCCGCCCCACCAAGGAATAACCCATAGCTTATGCGTTACCAGTTATTTAAGCGCTGTGATAACAACACAGTACATGCGCATACCTATCATCAGATATTGCACTGTCTGATACGATGGCCCCATCGGAAGTTAATCGCAGTCCGCGCTAACCTATCTAAATGACGCAACAGCTGTCGCTCGATGGTGGCAGCTGCAAAGAACGGCATGGCACGTGGCAATATTGTCTTTCAGTCTCGCCTCAAAGTAGTAGACACCACACCATTAAACATACAGATAAATAGCATTTCGCTAGAACAGACGAGTTCTTACAAATACCTTGGGTGATTTCTGACACACACCTATATACAATGGGGGAAGAACATATAAACAGCGTCTGCTCTGGATAAGCGTCTGGTTGCCGTGTATTATCATTAGCCCGAGGGTACTTGAGGTATTGTATCGAATCGTGTGGTTGAGCGTACGAAACCTTATTACATCCAAACCTTAAGCTCCAAAAGCGTGCAATTAGCATTATGTCTCAGTCTAGGTATTACGACCACGTGGCCCCATTATTACGCCAATATCACGTACTACCATTCGAATACTTGCGACAGCTGAACATTTACACATGCATTTTTAGGATCGTTAGGCTCAACCATTCATTGAGCTCATCCATATTTTATTCCTTCTCGCGTTGTGCGAGAAGAAATGTAACTGCAGGTCACTTTAACCTCGCGCAATGCAGTAATGTGTATTTCCATGGCGCTGTGAAACAATATTTTCTGAAGGGCTGAGCGCTTAGCTAGTTCTCTACTAGCTGATGAATTGTACTTTTTACTGCTCATTATGTGCAGTTACTGTCACACGATTGTGTTATGTCATATAGCCAGTCCTTCAAAGCCGTTCGGCAGCACCACCGTTCTCGCGCTTTCCTTCTCAATATTTTCGCGCTCTGTCTCGCATTTGCCACGGCTGATGGCAAACGTAGCAATCATTGATCAGAGAGTTGCAAGAAGGCAGTACGCACGAATCAGAAGTTTGTTACTGCGCGAGATAGCACGCGCGCAGATGGTCGCCGGTTCGGCTTTGGTAAGGGCCAATGCTGCGCTTCAGTCGCGGTTGACTGCGCGGTTGACTGTCCCATGCGTGCTTACAGGGATTTACGCACACATCAGCAGCACGCCCGTCCCCTCGCCCCAGATATCGAAATTCTGAATCAGCCACTGGCGCTTACGAGTTACAACAGCGGCAATGGATAGGACTTCACTATGCCTATCTCCCGCCACGTTCATCTGTTGGGTATGGAAAACAATACGTTGAGCACGCTGAACCCGAAAGGCTGCGGATTTAAAGGAACATTGTAACTCCCTTGGAAGACATGGAGGTCGTACTTTCGCGCCATTCGTAGCGAAGAATGGAAATTCTAATCTGTGCAGGTGCGGTCACAAGAGGCGAAAACTGGACAACGCAAACAATTGCGTGCGATTGTCCCAACAGCACCCACAGAATTCTGCGATATGAAGACGCATTGAAACAACCCTTTTATTTCAAAGGCATGAGTTCCATATTCCTCGCATTCGCTCATCGATGCAGCAGTGGTTATTGGAAAGGAGCGCCGGTTTCCGCAGCCCTTGCATGGCGCATTGTACATAAATGGCGTCCTCAGGCGGACGTCTCTCGAACGTTCGACGACTGTTGTCGCTTCGGTGCGCTTCCTGGGCAGGTGAAAATTGTTTTCGCTCTCCACTTAAAGCGTAATCCGGGCTTCGCTTTCAGCAAGACGAGGCGTTCCTCTGCGAAAGGATTTGCACTGGGCCAAATCGGACACATGTGTTTACAAAGTGGCCCGGGGAAAGCGACGCAATATGGCGGCTTCCGGCTGCGCCCTTTTTTCTCTCTCTCTCTCCTTCCTGAGTGGTCCGACAAATCGCCATGGCATCCATTTCGAACTACGTCCGGGCGCAGCAAGCGCTGTGCTTATGGTGAACATGCGAACATCCTTGACGATTCCCTCATACTCTTAAGTACTTGAACGGAACTCCCGGGAAACAGCCTGCCTTGAACACACACGCGGCCATCGATGACCCACTGCCGCCTTTCCTTTTTCTCGCCTTTTTCTCGTAGTAACAATGTTGGGAGAGGAGGAGGCCCTCGTTTTTGTGCGTATGTCAAGCCGCGTTGCCACAGCGGGAAGCGGTTCACAAGAAGCTTCAACCGGTGGCGCGGGCTAGCAGCGAAAAGGAAAAGAAAGGGGGACGTCTATGGGGAGACCGAAACTGGCGGCTGGCCCGTGCTACGCCTCGTTTGTGCATGTTTGTTTATCTTCTGGTTTTCATTTGCTTGTTTCCTGCTGCCTGTTATCTTCCTCGTTTTGGAAAGCATTCCTGTGCCCTAGTGACGATCCTCGGCAACTCCTGCTGCTCCTTCTCCCGTTGCTTCGACTGTCCCGTGGTGCCCTACGGCTAGCTATCGTTTCTTTTTTTTTTAAACACCGGCCCGGTTTTGTCGGCTCTCCTTAACTCAGATTATGTGTTTGCTTGTATTTCTTTTTTTCCCTCTTCTCGACATTCCCGTGCTGCAGCGGATCTCCCTTCACGAGAACTTTTGGTGTGGAGGGGGGTGCTGGTTGCCGTAGCGACGACGACCCTTCCAGAGGCGCTGCAGCTCCTCCCTCTCAGTGTACGCACTGCCGTCCCCTTTCACTCACGGGTGCGACCCCCTCTTGCCGGGTTGTGCTTTCGCTTACCATTGGTTTCGGACGGGTAAAATGGCGTCGCAGTTTCGGCTGGTCCGCTATTCGGTTGTCGGTCGCCCATCGTGCGGACGACCGGCGCCCAGGAGACTTGTGTCGAAGTGGCTTGAAGAATCTTCGTGAACACGTCGTCCAGAGCCGAAGGGGCGGTGCCTCCGTCGTAGCGTCGCTGACACGAGGCAACCGTAAGTGAACTGCTCTTCGGTTGGTTGGTTTCCGTTTTGAGCCCGCTGTTGGGTCCGCTGCTGGTGCGATACTTGCCCATCGTGTTCTGGGTCGTGCGCTAGCCTCTGGAAAGAGTGTTACGGGCGACGTCATCGGAGTGGCCACGATCATCTGCGAACGCTGCCCCTCGTTGCCACGTAAACAAATATGCTCGGATGTAATGCAAACGTAATTTCGCCGGTTGTTCGAACGAACGAGTCCGTTTCGATGCATGCCAGTGGCTTCGGAAAACTGGCTGCTGAAAAAACAGAAAGAAAAGAAAAAAGAGAAAATTACAACAATCAGGCAGGCAAAAAACAAAAAAGGAAGATGATGCGATCACCTTCCCTCGGTTCTCATTATTAATAGCTACGTACTCATTTTTACCATACGACCTGACGCAATGCTTACGCCGATTTTTCTCGGAAAAGGTACCGCACCTGCAAGAACCACATGTGCTGGGGAAATGTGTCGTGCTGGTGCGTAACAAACGTTTGAGGGGCCCTCCAACTCTTTCTTAACATAGAACACGGTGTTAACTACTACTGGAGGCTCCCGCGGACCTGACGATCCAAACATTGTTGCACTCCACGCACCAGGAATTAGCTGCAATTCTGTTCCAGATACAGCAGGAAACTGCCTGCTCTTCGTTCAACAAATGACATAACCGGAGGCATTGACCAAGTCGCCTGACTTGCTTTTTAACGTTCTTTGGATACCTCGTCTTTTTCCTCATTTGTCGAACTTAAACAAATACGGGATCATGACTTAAAGCAATGCTAGGTCTGCCTCAAGCGGCGAAGTCTATGCGTCATTTGTTGATGGAAGAGGCGGTGGTTGCCCGGTGTATTTGAATTTATATACTGAGAATTTCCTGGTGTGTGCAGTGCAATATCACTTGGCTCAGTCGTCAGCAGCTTCCCCGACTGATCCGCACCGTGTTCTGGCGATGTTCAAAAGCTCGCAGGGGTCCACATAAGGTTGAAACAATGCGGTGAGAAAGAGGCGGTTCTGAGGAAAGGAAAAGTGGCTCCACCAGCCCTTAGCAGTCCCTGTAGAAAAGGGCAGAAGGCGGTTGCAGATGGCGTGAGAAGGCGCCTCCGGGGACACGGCCAAGTGCCCGAGAGAGTTGAGCGGCACTTGTCGAACGCCGCTTTTATAGTACGAGCCGAGAGAGAAGGGTGTTCAGCGGGGGAGGCGAGTTTCGAGCAGGACCTCGCCCTCTTTCGAGAACTGTTTACGCTCTTCGCAAGTGATCGCCTCAGCATGGTGCTTTTACGGACGTGATGTGGTGATCGCCTCAGCATGGTGCTTTTACGGACGTGATGTGGAACGGTTACGTCGAAGCGCGATGCAGTGTACGCGTCGTATTACCGAACGCTCGGGGATAAGCTCAAACAGGGCGAGATCAAGGTGCTTTAGCAGGGGAAGATTACCGTGCTGTAAGCACGCTAAACCCTCGCTGTTGGCGCAGGCTGTTTTTGTATGAAAGGTGCGATGAGGGAGCCTTCCAACCTCTAAACACGTTACTGTGCGCGCAAAGCTACTAGCGCAGGTACGGCCGACTACGACGACACGGTATTGCCGTACCGAGTAAATCACCGTTGCTATAAAACGCCATGTAAGGGCAACTTGCCGTGCAACTTTGATGGCAACTTGCGCTTTCGTGGTTGAAATGTTTCGACGCCTGTGCACTGAGGACCGCGAGGAGCAGGCATTCCTGCGAAGCAAGAAAAGTTGCTCCACGTCAGCCAGTGCAACTCGACATTAATGGCTATTTCCGCAGCACGTTTCGTACTCAAGATATGTAATTTACTTTGTGATGTACGTACTAGACATATGTTGACTAATTTCCGCTGTTTATGTACAAGAACTATAATCCCTGTAGGATTATCAAAATACGGATCGAAAGATATAGCCAACCTATTTGTCTTGATGCGGGGCTCCCGCTTAGTTTTTACTTAATAGTGTCTTGAATGAAATCTAGCTTTTTTTCCATCGGTTGAAGAACAGCTTGAAATGAGCACTGACAAGAAAGAACGCAGGGAAGGCATTGATTTCGAATTTCATCGCTCCATCCAACCTTTTATCTGCATCTGTTGCGTTTTCCTTCTCTTCGTATGCATTCCGTCGCTCTTACTGTCCATCTGTTATCTATCCTCCGCATGATATGCTCTGCCGGGGTCCACTTTTCTCCTTTAATTGATATAAGAATATCAGATACTCCTGTCTATTCTCTGATCCGTTCCGTTCGTTTTTATCTCTTGGCAGTTACACATATCATTTCTCCCTCCATTGCACGCTGCGTGCTCCTTAATTTCATCGCTAGATTTTTAGTTAACATCCATGTTTCTGCACCATACGTTAGTACTGGTAGAATGCAGTGATGAAATACTTTTCGCTTTAGTGACAGTGGCAAGTTTCCATTCATGATTTGGGAATGTCTCCGGAATGCGCTCCATCCCAGTCTTCTGCGGAGGATTTCCTTTTAATGGTTAGGCGTCCCTATTGATAACTTCCCCACAGATATACGTATTCGTCCACACATTCTAAGGGTTCACTGTTAATTTTAAATTCCTGTTTTTTAGCTAGGCGATCGAGCATAACTTTGGTTTTTTGCCTATTCATTTTTAGTCCTATTTTAAGACTCTCGGTTTAGGTCCTCAATCATGTTTCGTAGTTTGTCTCCATCATTGCAAAAGAGCACAATGTCGTCTGCAAACCTTAAATTGCTGAGGTATTCTCCGTCTATTCTAATTCCCTTTTCTTCCCAGTCCAGACATTTGAACACTTCTCCTAGGCATGCAGTGAATAACGTCGGGGATATTAGGGAGTTGCAGCAGCGGCGGCTTACCGTACGGTAAGTACGGTAATGCCGTACCGTCGTGGTTGCCACGTAGAAAATTGAGGTTCTGAGGGCTTCACCAGCAAGTTTTATCATTCGACGACGTTTCCATATTCACCGAGCAACTAGTACAGCTCTTTCCGACTAAAATAGCCGTGTGCCGGCCATGACGGTACGGCATTACCGTCATTGCCGTACGGTAAGCCGGAGCTGCTAAAATTCTCTATTGTATCTCCTTATCTGACACCTCTTCCGATCGGGGTTTCTCTGCTTCTCTCATGTAGGAGTAGTGTGGCTGTGCAATCTTTGTAGATGTTACTTATGGTTTGCATGTATACGTCAGGTACACCTTGTCGACGCAAAGCTTCTAGAACTGCTTGTATTTCTATGGAATCAAACACTTTCCCGTAGTCTATAAAGGCCATATAAAGAGGTTTGTTATATCCAGCGAACTTCTCAATTATTAGATTGTTAGCATGGCTGTGGTCCATTGTTGAGCAACCTTTCCTAAAACCAGCTGGTTGAAGTCGACTGTTTATCTTATCCTAGCTGAAATTACTTTCGTAAGATAGCTTGCATATTACTGGGGGTAGACCAATTGGTCTGTAATTCTTTAACTCCTTTATGCCACCTTTCTTGTGTATTAGGATTCTATTAGCGTTTTCCAGCTGAGCGGTACACTAGATGCCTTGATACATTTCGTGTGGCAAGTTTTTCAAATATGGTGTCTCCTCCGTCTTTGATCAAGTCGGCTGTTATGCAGTCTTCGCGTGCTGCTTTACCGCGGGAAATCCCTTTGACAGCTTTTTGAGACTTCGTCAGTGGTTATACATGAAATCTGTCCTCCTCAGACTTGATTTCCGCTAAGGTTGCATAGTCTGTCGGAGAGATGTACAGTTCAGAGTAGAAATCTTCTGCTACCTGCAGTTTCTTTCCGACCGATTTAATGCTGGTGCCTTTCTCTACTGCTCTCTCTATTTCTCTTACGTTAAAGTTCATTACATCTTTCTTCCTGGCTTTACGGATCAGCTTTGATAATTTTGCGAATTCTATTTTCTTTTGACACTTTCATCTGCTGGCGTTTTATTATTAAGTCTTTAGTGGATTGGGACAACTTGCTTACGGCTTGCTTTGTTGTTTTACCCCCGTCTTCAATCGCTGTTTGGAAGATCACTTTCGTTGTGGTTTTGTTTACTACTTCTAAATCTTGATTGTTTTCATCTAACGCGTCAAATCCGTTTTATAGTGCGACTTTAAATTCTTCGTTCTTTGCTTTGATTACCTTTAGGTTTGCCCTTTTTCTAGTAACTAATTTAGTTCTTACTTTCTTTAGGTTAAGTACAATCTTTGCCCTCACTTATCTGTGATCGCTAAATTTTGTCTTGCCTACTGCTTCTGTGTCTTGAATTATGCGTGGTTGCTCGCACATTATGAAGTCAATTTCGTTCTTTGTTTCCCCGTTAGGCCTTTTCCATGTCTACTTCCTATTCTTATGCTTCTTAAAGAACTTATTCATTATTCGGAGTCAGTTTCTTTCCTCAAACTGTACTAGCATCTCTCCTCGGTTATTCCTATGACCGACACCGTAGTTGCCAATCGCTTGTTCTCCACCTTTTGTTCCTACTTTTGCCTTAAAATCCCCCATGACTCTTGTGTATTGTGTCCTTATTGTATCCTTGGTCGCAGCTTAGCTCGAACCGTTAAACGTACAGTCGTCTGAAACATTTCTGGCCTGCTAATTTCTGTCAGCTTTAGTATTTTGTACAGTATTTGGTCTCGAAATGTCCAACGAGACAATTCGAATGGCTACGCTTTGTCGGCGCCGAGTTGTGGTGGTGGGGAGTAGGGGGGAGCGCGGGTACTAGTTTTGCCTGCTATGTTAAGTACTGGTTCTGCTAGGAATGCTTTTATCTGACGGACATCCAGGACGTCACGGTTTACGTAATTTACCGGAATGCTAGGTCCGCGCGTGGTTAGTCCTGTGATCGCTTGTTCTGACGTACTGAGTATAAAATGCGTTTCTCAAGCGTCCTTTTGCGCTTTAATTAGGCTAAAGAACTTCGGTCTCATTTTGACAGCTCGGGGTTGGGCGAGGCAGACACGATTACTGGATTTAGAAATCGCGGTTGAGTGAGACGCAATGAATAAAGGTCCTGTAATTTCTTATGCCGTATTTAACGTGCGGATTCTAAGGAAAAATTCGTTAGTTGGAAAAAGAGAGAATGCCAGCGGACATACAAGACATCTACACACAGATCAACAAACACACACACGAGAACAAGCACGCATATTTCTATTGCTACGGTGGAGGCCTAGAATCATCGTCAACTTTACAGGAAACGGGTAGCAAGTGTATACGTTTTCACGTGATTCGTCATCGGTCATCGAGAAGATTCGTGCACAGTTTAGTATATACAGTACGCCGTTGTGAATTACAGGAAGGAGTAATATATACCGCTACAGCGTTTGAGATGTTAATTACGGCCTGGTGGTCACAACGTGCGACAGCTTAATTGTCGCCGTTTTGATGAGGCGCCTCGAAGCTTGCCTGTCTGAATGGTACTTCTAGCACAGCTTATAAATCAATCGAGAAGTTATAGAACCGCGCGGCCAGATTCATCTGTTCCAGTTACGGATAGTGAAAGCGTCGATGCCATAAAGTCATCTCTAGAACTCTAATCACTGGTGTTCCGCCCAAAAATGGCAACGTTGTCTCCATCGCGGTAATCTTCTCAACACGTAGATCTCGTCGCCTTTTCAACTCTTGTGGCATCAGTGGTTACACGGTTCAACATGTTCCTTCGATCAACCGATTTCGCGTATCGCCATCGTGGAGTAGAACATCTTGCCAAAGTTGTCACCGAGAGTAACCCCATTACGTTCAGGCATTTGCGTATTGATCGCGTCAAGCTGTAATATTCATAAAGGCGTTCCAGTGTTTGTTTTTGTCTCATTCGAATCGTGACTTTTTTTTCTTAGCACATAAAGCATTGCGTTTCTTTGAGAGTTGTGCTTCGGTGTTGCGACTCGATCAGTTTAATCTGTTTTACGGCCGATGCGCAAGTACCTCCACCCCCCCCCCCCCCCCCTTTTATGTAGTACGTACCTCGACAGGTGCACATGCCCTTAAGGGAAAAATAAGTGCCTTTCAATCTCGTACACTGTGGGTCATTTCTGCAAAGGATTTCGCGTCAGGGGTGGAGAAACGTGGATACCAATCTCCAGAATGAACTGACCTGTACGCCGATTCTGATAGGCCGGAAACAGTGGTGCGTGCAACGGCCCGCTACGGCGAAAAGCCCGCGGGCCGCGCGTGCGAGACCCGTGGACCAAGCGATCCGCTTCACGACACGGGCGTCTGCGATGAAGGGGGCGGGCAGGGTGTAGGGCAAGGGGAGGCGGGGTGCAGAAGGGGGCATTTGGCCTCCTCCTCTTCTCGCGCTTCCTTACTTTCCCGTCTTTTGGTGGTTATGAGCTGGGCCTCCCTTCTTTGTTTCTGTCCCTTTGCTTCCCCCACCCCCTGAGCGCATCGGTTGAGGTGTCCTCACTGAGAGACAGTTACCGTCCACTCTTCACCCTATTTTAGGGGCGAAGCTCCTTAAGCTGTGGGTCGGTTATCACGCGTATCGTGTAACCTACACCACTTACAATACCATGCAACGCCATGCAACGCCGGGAGGCTCGCGCTCGCCCTCGGCACGTGCCTCCCGGCGCGCGAGCTCTCTCACTCTTTCATCTGCTGTCTTGTGTGAGAGAGAGCGAAATGCGCGCGTTGACTATGGAAACGCTCTTTCTTAGATGAACGCTCTACCAGCTCGCAAAGAAGGAGAACGCGCCCTCACCCGCGAGAGACAACGTTGGCGCAGGCAGCGTCTTCTAGCGAGTTTCTTGATTGAGAAATACCGACTGCTCGCGCTGAAGAACCGTTCACTGGCCACCCATATATACATATATAGGCACTGGATCTTGACTTGCAATGAAGTGCCGGTGGGAGGTTTCACTTGTGCGTAGTTGAACCATAAGGATTCGTAGCGTGCGCGTTAACTAAATTAATCCGGAACTCGGCACGATCTACGATGAACCTCCCGAGCTTCGCCCACCCATCATCATTCACTCCGTGGATATGCTGTGAATTTTTTCTTCACTTCCTTAACAAGAATCTCTATCTCTCTGCTGCCTTTTGGACGCTGTGAATGTATGGAGTCTCGCCGCTGTTGCTTCACCCCTCCCAGATCGGGGAGTGGAGCCTCGCGAGTGAGTGAGTGAGTGAAAAACTTTATTTGCCAGTGTGTTTGGACCCCCGGGTCCCTGGACCACCGCGCGGTCCCATGCCACGTCTACATGGTGATGCCTCTTGTGGAAATGACATCGGCAGCCCGAGTCACCGCAGCAATCTGTAGTGCCAGGTCCGTAGACGACAGCAGGACCTCCCAGTCCTCCCAACATGAGATAGCGGGCTGTCCCTGCGGGGGAGGATCAGCAGGGCAGCCGAAGAGGATGTGGGAAAGTGTGGCGTGGGGTTCGCCGCATAGGGTGCATGCAGGGGAAGTGCCACAGTAGTGGGACAGCAGTTGTGGGGAAGAGAGTGTGCGGGTCTGGAGGCGTCTCCATAGGACTTGTTCGGAGTGGCTAAGGGTGGGGTTTGGAGGAGGATAAGTCCGACGGTTCAAACGGGGCATTTGCGTGAGCTCTGCAAAGGTGTGCGCCCGCTCCTTCGTGAAGCCCGAATCGAGGCTGTCCTGAGCCCGGCAAATCAAACCTCGGGCCAATTTATCGGCAGCCTCGTTTCCGGGATTCCCAGAATGAGCCGGCACCCACTGGAGCTCTACCATGCGTGGTAAATTTGGCGTAGGGGCGTTCAACAACTCCCAGGCAGGCGGGTGTATCCTGCCCCTGGCAAAGTTATGCAGAGCTGTCTTCGAATCACTAAAGATGTGCTGTGCGTCTGATTGTGCAAGGGCTAAGGCGATGGCGGTCTCCTCTGCCTCCTCAGGTGTAGAGCCTGAGGGAAGGCGGTGAATCAAGGGATGGGGTAGAGCAGGGTTGTAGGCAACTGCTACAGCTTCTTGCGCTGTACAAGCGGCGTCTACCCAAATGGCATCCTGAGCTTGTCCGTAACTCTTATGAAGGGCATTTGCGCGAGCTACGCGGCGAGCGACGTGATGCTGAGGATGCATATTGCGAGGCAGGCGTTTCATTATGAGCGAAGTATGAATATGTCCAGGAATGGCTATAAACGACGGCTGATTAGCTGGTATGTTGATACGAAGGGAGGCGAGAATATGGCGGCCAGTGGCGCTCGCGGAAAGTCTTAAGTACTGTGCCTGAAGGTGCGCGTCAACTAGCTCAGAAAGGGTGTTATGCATGCCCAGTTCAAGGAGTTTGGCTGTGCTTGTGCTGCGAGGTAGGTTCAAGGCTGCCTTAGTTGCGAGACGGATCATGGCGTTCACGCGTTCGGTTTCTGTTCGGTTCAATTTGAAATATGGGGTCGCGTATAGAATGCGGCTAAGCGTGAAGGCATGTACAACTTTCATGTTGTCCGCTTCGTCCAAACCCTTATGCAGGGAGGAGACGCGGCGTAAAAGCTGCAACACAGATTGCGTGGAGGCCTTGAGTGTCTTTAGGCTATGGTCATTTCGTCCGGTATCCTGCAAATAGAGGCCAAGAATGCGCAGGGTGTGTGTGAGGGGTATAGGGGTTCCTTGTAATGTGATTTCGATGGGCGCGTTAGCTGCTGATTTCGGTCTCATTGGAGGAGCGCGGATTTAGATGGGGAACATTCGAGTCCAATAGATGAAGCATGAGCTGAGATGGTGTCGGCTGCTAACTGAAGAGTTTCCTCAATTTCGCCGTCCGAGCCATGAGTCGTCCATGTGGTAATATCATCCGCGTAGAGGGTATGCTTTAGGTGTGGTATGAGATTGAGTTTGTGAGCTAAAGGGATGAGAGCGATATTAAACAGAAAGGGGGAGCGCCTTGAGGAGTTCCGACCTCACCGAGCGTATAAGGGGCTGTGCTTAGGTTATCAATGTGCAAAGAGGCAGTGCGCCCAGAGAGAAAGGCACGAACGTAGTTATAAGTTTTGGCGCCTACCTGTAGTACCTGAAGTTGTTTTAAGATGGCATCGTGTCGAATTCTGTCGAATGCCTTAGTGAGGTCGACCGCAAGGATAGCTTTAGTCAGGTGGGGTATCGTATCGTCAAGCACGTCGTGCGTAATTTGGAGGAGGGCATCCTGGGCTGAAAGACGCGCACGAAAGCCCACCATACTGTGGGGGAAAAGGTGATTGTCTTCCATGTATGTCGTTAGCCGAGCAAGGATTATGTGTTCAAAGACCTTGCCAAGACAGGATGTCAAAGAGATGGGGCGAATATTGTCGACGGTAATGGGCTTGTGAGGCTTAGGGATAAATATGATTTTTGCGTGCTTCCAGGATGCAGGGAGGGTGCCTGCTTCCCAGCATTTGTTAAAGTAATTAACTAGATCAGAGATATGGAAGCGTCGTCAAGATTTCGGATAGCAGCATTTCGTCACATTTCGCATCGTTCGTCACGTTCGTGAACAAATTCGCGCGCAGGGGCTTTCGCCTTTGCCGTGCACCCTTGCACTCCGAACCAAATTTCTATTCTCTTGCGAACATCTCTCTCCCCGTCTCTCAAATGGGAACTATCGATGATAGTTTGTAAATTCAACGAGCTAGGCACTCGGCGAAGGACCGGATCCGTAGTAGTTCATTGTTTTACACTTTAGTTCGGACATTGATACGTTGTGGCTAGATTTCTCGCTCGCGCCGCATCTCGAATGCCGTGCCTTGCGCTCTCGCCTCTCACCGACAGCGCCGGTGGCGATTGCGAAGTTCACTTGCGTCATCCCTGTGACATCACCGCCGTCGCGTGACGTACACGGAAAGACATGCATTGCGCTCTCGCGGCTGTCTCGTTTCGTTGACAGAGCGCGGAGGCCGGCCGCAGTGCCGCCGACCTTTAGGGCCGCACTTTGAGCGAGCAGCGAGCGATGCGGGCGACAACACGCACGACGCCGATACGCCCAGTTGCTGCTACGCTCCTGTTGTGTACCAGGGCAACTCCTGCAGTGCCGCAAGCAACGTGTAGTCGGGCGCTGATGATGAAGATGATGCATGCGCTTCGGTGTTGCAGTTACACGTCTGGGATTGTAGTATGAGCATGTATATGGTTACGAAAACCTGGAGTTGCTTCGTTAAGGAGAACTGGCGCACATCATTGCGTATATATGCCAAGAGCATAAATAAGCGATAAAATTTCATTTTGCGCTGTGTGTGAACGTGTTGCTATATGTTCGCGAGATGTCGTTTTCAAGTACCGTACCGGGCGACGTATGCACTAATGGAATGTCGCAGTGCTTATCTGGGCACCTGTCCAGGTGTAGGTTAGCACGCAAGTTGTCGCGCTCTAAGCACAAAGGCACGGGTTCATAACCACACCGCGGTTTTGCCACGCAAAATCTAAAAGGCTAACAATGGCCACGTGACCTTCTTGAAGGAATTCCGTAGCGTAAATCGTCCCACAGCATAGTACACTTCAGGCGGCACTGCTTCATAATTATTCTATCTAGATCAACCATCATCAATGACTTCGCATCCATACCCCCCCCCCCCCCTTTTCCGAAAAGAGAAAAAGAAAATGTGTACAAACCCGCGCATTGTTCAGGTTTCAAACGCTGCATGGTCCGGTCACGTGCACCATGGCTTTGACGCAGTTCTGATGAGGGTGGGCGTGTGACGTGTAAGACAGAATAGTTGCTTCGGACGCTGCGCATTTAGTAGCACGGCGCTCGATCCTCTTTCCTTTGAATGTGCACCGCGATGTACAGGAAGCGACACCGATTGACGCATGCAGAATGTAATACTATAACCGGTATCGTTTTCCGGGGGATGTGCCACAGTGTGCCTGTGAGACAGTTCACTCTGAATCGATTCGATCGCGTCACCTTTCCTGTAATGGTACATTACAAACGCGATACAGTGCAGTTACACACGGCTCGGTGATCGTTGCAATAAGCTACGGCGCCCTTGAAACAAGGATCCGTTGACGCCGGAAGCGAAATTTACGGCAGTTTTTGTTTTTGAGGAGTACTTCTTGAAGGGCTAGTTCTGTCTGGCGCTCCTCCTGGCTTCTGTCTTGCTTTTGTGGTGTCGAAATTTGCGCCTTTCTTCTAGAAAAGTTATGAAAGTTTTCCGCGCTGTTTGCCGAGACGTGAAACAGTTAAGCTCGTCTAGGCACTTCGCCGAAAGTAGTGCAGGGGGCTATCTTCAATGCATATAGTATGACACCAACGTCCGTCTGCTGTTCCTGTTCTGAATGTCCCGACTGAATTGTAGTATCTCCGCTATCAACGACGATGCAATATCTTTTGTCTTGCGAACTGATCAGTGCCTCTTAGTGTGGGTCGTGCACGATATTGGCGTGCGTAGGGTGTGTTTACCCCCCTCCACCCCCCACCCCCCTATGTAGATAAGAATTATCTGTTCTCGCTTTATTTGCTTATCTCGTGTCCCAAAGCGCCTGCAGGCGTTACAAAGAAAAAAGAGGGAGGGGGGAGGGGATCGGAGAAAATATGAAGGTAAAAATAAAAGGCCTTTGCGATCCTTAGACTAGCACGCTTCCTTAGAGCACTTGCATTCAGCACAGAAATACACAAGGTAGTTGAAAAGAAAGCGTCATTTAAGGTAATATAACAACGTGTTTTGGCAATGTGTTCCAGTAATGGATCGTTCTTTCGAAGAAGGACTTCCCAAAGGAGCCAGTTTTACATTTTATTTATTTTACTGTATTGTCGTGATCAAGGCATGCAATATAATATTGAAGTGTCGAACAATATTACTTCACGTTTCATATACCAGTCATAGAAAATATAACACGAAGCTCCTTTCCTCGTTGCTGCAGAGGTGACCTTGACCAAAAAAAGAAAGAAAAAGGAAAAGAAAGAAAAGAAAGAGGCGAGTAGCGGATGCCTTTTAAATGCATACGTCTACATTAAAATAATGTTTCGGCGCCCACCCGTCATGTACAATGACGGGTTACGCAAGAAGCGACTCTGTGGTTGGGTAATATCCGTTTCAGTGTGTGTACAACCCAGTATACGCATGTAAGTCGCTTCTTACATGCGGAGATTTTCGCGCACCAATAACACGCCGGGCTACTCCTTGCAATCTGGCGTTATCACAACAAGAGCAGCGACACACACACACGGATGGTACATATGTACACAAGTTTGAGAACACAGCGATACTCCCGAGGAAAGTTTCTACTAAAGAAATAACAAATTGCAACGTCCGTATAGTCGGTGGGTGGCACCTGGTCAAGCAGGTGAGTCACCAGATGTGACTGAGCAATGAACATAGCCTTTTCAACGATCACATGTGCACATCCGCAGAAAGGCAAAATAAATAGTATGTAATAAATGCATCAGTATGGTCGATTTCTGCAAGAAAGGTTCTTAGTGCTTCTAACGCTTAGTGCTTCTAACGCGTTCTAAGGCGGTCGGCAGCCGCTGGCCCAGAAGTTTCTTTTAAAATAAATAGTCGATGGTCGAATGTCATAAGAGCTGCTTTTGGTCGACCTCTTGGTGCGTCGTAATGTGGCAATCTATAGGAGGAGATTCTTTATATCCCCGTCTATAAATTGTCCTTCATTGCGATCAAGGATCCTGCGTCGGGGCGTGGAACATCAGTTCTAAAATATATGTACTTTATTATTTTTTTTTTTCACATGGGACGGCGAGGGTGCAGCCAGAATTTCATCTCTGGAGGGCTCCGAGGCCCATTGGTGTATGTGCATGTGTGTCTTTCTATGTGCATGTGTGCACAAAAACTTCAAAAATTCCTCGAGATGGGTTTGAAACCCAACCGCCCCCCCCTTCCCCGCCCCCATGGCTGCGCCTGCGTTGGACGGCGTCCACCATTCGCTTTCTTCGCCACTAGAACCCTGGAGCTACGCCCATGGCGCACGAATACTGCGAATTCCACAGCTGCAGCTAGTCTCATCATCGTCCACGCCGCGCAGTGAATCAGAGGAGTATCATAAAAGTTTGCTGTTCTGCAGCGGGTGCGATCGCTCATCAGCCCTGAATCACGACGACGCGCGAAAGAAACGACGGGGCCACAGAGTCGGCGGAGCTTAGTCACGCCATGGCGGCAGCGCCCACGTTTTTCCGCCTCTCGGAAGGACTCGCAGTAGCGGTACATATACACAGCACCTACTCTTTACCTTTTAGTCAGCACTGGCTGCTCGAGGAAACGCGGGCGGCGAAATTAGCATAACGCTGCGGCGATTAAGTATTGCGTCGTATACGCACTGCTCCCTTATTCACCGTGTTTTCCCGGACTGAGGCGAACAAAGGACGCCGTCGTGCTACTACAAGGTGACTCCACGTTTCCGAGATGTGAACGGAAGGGCCCGGGCAGTTACCAAGAGCGGTGGCAAATAGAGAGACGATGACGTCGACACCACGACGATGCCATCTCCCGTCTGTGGCAGCTGATGCGGTCGTTCGTTCGTTCATTTTTCAACCATCTGGCCCATGCGAGCGTGACTTTTGATCGCGTTCGCTCGCGGTGAAAGCGAAAGCACACACGTGCTTGCCACTATTGCCTAGCCACTGCCTCACCTTGCTCAGGCTAGCTTTCCCACCTTCTTTAGCCTTCTTTGATTTTTTTTTGTTTCTTTTACAGGGTGGATTAAGGGTTATGAATGAGAACATTGTCAACCGCTAGTTTGTAAAGCAAGCAAGAAGTTCCGTGTAGCTTCGCGCTACAGTCGGGTGGACGATAATTTTCCCTTTCATACAACCCTCTCTCCACATTGCCCGATTCTGATCACCGTTGTGCTGTCTTATCGGGCTATATAGGGCAAGCGCGTTCCCCACCGATGTTCTCTTGCTGTGGGCCAATAGAAATAATAATTGACGTGCCGATACCACGATATCATTATAGGTCAGGCACCTAGCGGAAGGCTCCGAAGTAGTTTTGATTACTTGGGTGCGCCCATACTATAAGCCCGCAGGTGTTTTTCTTTCTTTCATTTTCTTTTCTTCTTGTTGTTGAAATCCCCCTTTTCTTGCATTTTGCATTTTGCCCCATCAAAATACAGACGCCGCGGCCGGGATTCGATACCGCGACCTCCAGCTTCGCAAGCTAACACAGTAGCTGCTAAACTAACCACGGCGAGGTGGCGATGGGTCAGTCGAGTCCATCTGACGTCTCAAATTAATTTATTTATTTTTCTGTCACCGTATCTTATAACTCTGTGTTGTACTGGACCGCCTTTACCATGTTTTGGTATTCACTATGTTCTCAACGGAATGAATAACAAGACAGGGCGGCCGATGTTGTATTAGATATCAAGAGAAAAAAGATAGATGGCGATGAAAAGTCACGTGGTGAGAGTGACAGAGAACCATTTGGTCGATTATAATGACTGAGTAATCTGCCACATCAAATATTCCGGCGTTTTCACGTCCCTAAAGCACGATATGATTTTGAGAGAATGCAAGTGATGATCTTGAAGCATTCTGAACCTTTATTTCATCCGTTTCGAAACGTTGCTGATCTTTGCCCCCCCTTATATGATTGCTTTTTAGATGTCATTCTGTTAACAGATGTTCATGAACAAACGCTTTTCGTCATTCTTTTTAATGTTATTTTCTTTTCCCTTTTCCCTTGTGTGCAAGCGGAAAACTTGATAATTGTTTAAGTTCTTGCGTTTCACTTTGATGCACTAATTCACGATTGCGAAGTTCCGCGTGATATCTTTTATTTTTTATTGTTGTGCTTCCATATATGCTCCTTTCGTGTATCACACAGCCCTGCCTAAGGCCTCATATGAGAGGCTGGCAGTACTTCTGAAATAAATAAATAAATAAATAAATAAATAAATAAATAAATAAATAAATAAATAAGAAAGCCATGCTATACGCACATCGAAACAACATTAAAATCAGCTTCATTTGTTTCGGAGGTGTTGATGACAAGGCAGGTGACTGAAAGTACATCAGTGCAGCATGACCGCTGAGCACTGTCATCGCGATCCAGTCTGTGCATGATCCTCACAAGCCCGGAGCTTGTTTCGCATTGAAACTGATGTCTTTCCTAAACAAAATCCATATGTCGCTCAGAGGAGGTGTGTAAAAGAGGGAGCGGACGTGACGTTATTTCCACAGCCGGCTTCTCTGTGTACACTGATAAACAGCGAGCTAGGAGGAGAGAACGGAAGTAGTTTCTGATAAGGCAGGCGACTCCCGCTTACTTTGATTGCTTCCGAAGCTGCGATGGCCATACTGGCCATACTGCGTCCGTATCGAACTCAAATATAACACAAAAAAAATTCTGATTGGTAGATGTGGCAGGACTGAAATAGATTAATCAGTCACCACAATCTTCACTCCCTTTTGATTTCCCTACAGCAGAAAGGCTTCTCCCATTTATCTGCCAACGTACCTTATGTTGCGTGATGCGATTCCATTTCATGCCTGTGCAAACTCCTAATTTGGTCATGTACTACACCACCTATCTTGCTGCGGTGAATAGAATGTGTTCCTTTGATAGCTGGTATTTGATCCTGTAACCATCCGATGTAGCTATTTTTTTATAGGATGCTCCACAATAGAACGCTGGTTGTCTGTCTCGCTCATCACGTGACCCACCCAGGTTCACTACTCCGATATGGGGGGCGAAGGGCGATATTTGCGATATTTTTTTACAGGGATGTTTAGACTTATGTTTTCTAACTGCGAAAAGGAGTTAATTGTTAGCGGCGAAATTATCGAACGCGGTAAGTGCCGTATGCATACTTTGTCAGATCACACCGACTTAGGGTTTCAACTGCACTATGCATCTATTACAAATACGTGGTCGAAAAAAAAAAAAATGGCGTCACAGAAATGACTGTAGCAACAGGGGACTTCCAGAGAAGGTGTGCCGGCCATTAAACGCATCGCGACAGCGTGCGTCACAGTGCTAGCGTGTGCAGCTTAATCGTTCCTCGGGCCGTTCGAGTGAAGCCAGTCGATTCGCTTTGTTGCGCAATGTACCGCCGAGCGCAACTACGTGTCACGGTGCTGTCGCGTCGCTGGCGCCCGTGTATTATTATACAACACGTGGAGTCGATGTCAACCACGTGGGTGTCAATGTACCGCTGGGGTCGAGTGACGATTACCGGGCATGTATGCTCGCGTGCGCTGTTACTACGCGCAGTTGTATGCAGCAGTCGAAGTTTGACGGACTGTGACCGCGCGGTGTGTCCTGTGCGCTCTGACTCGTTGCGGAATGGCCCCGCCAGGGTGGCCTACAGTGGCTGCGGCGCTCGGCTGCCGATGCGAAAGTTGCGTTCCGATGGAGGCGAAGTGTTGAGGCCTGTACACTGTGCGACGTCAGGGCACGATAAAGAACCGCGGGCGGTCGAAATTTCCCGAGTCTATATAGGGTGTCTCTCATGATATCGTAGTTTTGGGATGTAAGACATCGGAGATCACTGTTTACATTTATTGTTGCGGAATTTAGTTGCACGGTTCGTGTCGTCACTGGATGTCATTTACAGCGCGTGGTCACGTTTTTCTTTGTGCCGTTCAATCCCTGATTTTTGTAGTGTTTTCATGCGTTTCCAAGAGCCATAACAATCATTAAAATGACGTACCTTGGAATTGCTGACTCTTCTTTTTTTTTTCTTTTGACAAATGCGACGCGCGGAAACGACCATTTCCTGCGATTACGCCGAAACCGTCCGCGTTAAAGCTATCGCATAAATAATTTAGAGCTACAAAACTGCCACCCCCTTTCCGCCTTTCTTCTTTTCTTTTTTCTTTCTGGAGTATCAATATCCACAGCCGTCATCGAACGTCAGAAAAGGATCATTATAAGTGAGAATCTCTCGCACTCGAAAGGAAATCCTCGAGCCCACTCCTCTGAGGCGTCGCTCGGTGGCAGCGCTACAGCTTCTGCGCGTTATGCACGCCGTCCGCGCTATACACCAAACTGCATTCCTCAGACTACATTCCGAGTCAGCAGCCACGGGCGAACCGAAGGGTTGTGAGCGGGCAAATGCAGGATGCGTGAGAACGCGCCACGATGGTAAAAAGGCAAAAAGTAAAGCAAACAACAACGTCGCGCCCGGAAGTCATCTCGGGCCTTGTAAACAACGCTCTCAGTAGTGGGTCGTCGTCGTCGGATATGCGATCACCCCCCCCCCCCCCCACCCCGACGCCTCCCCTGCCGTGCTCACACATGCAGCCGCACACTAACCACGCGGCGTGCGCTTCCGGCCCAGCGTTGTCCCACGGATCGACGGGAATCGAACAGCCATTCCCCCGTTGACAAGGAGAGAGATAGAAAGAAAGAACTTTATTCCCGTTGACAAGGGTTCGGCGCCGAGAGCAAACGCGAAATGCGCCTGTCTGTGTTTCCTTTTCTTCGTCCGTGTTTTTTGCGCTACCGAGTTTGTGTCAAGAATGTACCAACTAGCCCAAACAAGAGTGTTACAGCGAAGAGGGCGTTTGCGCGTCAGCGTCGTGCATGTGTACCTCCGTTCACACTTTTCCTCGTCCCACGTTCGCGCGCACTCGGAATCGAAAGACGGGACGTCGCCAGCGAAACATCGCATTCCAGTGACGGTGCCTCGGGACTAGTCCAGAGGAAGATGATGATGATGATCATGGTTCGGTTAGGAACGGACGCTCATTTCTGCAGTCCATGTAGGGAGCTCGGCTAAGCGTCCGTAGGGGTGGGGAAAGGGAGTGAAAGAGAGAGAGGAGAGAAAGGCCGTAATGGGGGGCTCCGAAAATTTAGACCACCTGGGGTTCTTTAACGTGCACTGACAACGCACAGTACACGGGCCTCTGGCATTTTCGCCTCCATCGAAAATGCGACCGCCGCGGCCGGGATCCAACCGGCGTATTTTGGGAGGCAGCCCAGCACCGTAACCACTACACCACCGCGGTGGACAGAGGAAGTGTAACGGTGTAGTTTTCAATTAAGTTTATTCCTTCTCCTCTTAATATCTGTGCCTACGATGTTCCATTCCACACGGCACCTTCTGGAAACAAGAGATTACTAAGTTTAGAGGAACGACGAAGTGAAAGAATGAAGGCAACTCCGTTGTCGTTTATTTCGCCGCTTTATGTTCGACATTGCAAAAGAGAGTTAATATCAAAGTTTTATTCTTGAATGTCGCGCCGAAACTGGGGAATTATGACGTAAGGAGCTCCATTTCTTTCCCTCTTCTTTACTCGTGTTCTCGCAGCGCTCGCTCGTTCTAGTTTTCTGAAACACGCCATGTTAATTTTCTGGCTTCCTCAATACATAACGTACGTCCCCACTACCCATGAAAAATTATGCACGCCTTAGCAGACGCCGTCAGGAATCTATGACGTAGTGACTATAGTATCGCAACCTCAAAGCGGTGTCGTTAGGCACCTGCATATTCTTTTCGCGCGTTTTCTAGCGTGTCAAGCGTCTTCCCCTTACAATTGTGGTGCTCTGATTGGTGTCCTGAAAAGCTAATTTACTGATTCGACAAAAAAAAATCTGTTTTTCCTTTTCGCATCCCCTCTAAAGGCCTCTTTTGCGCTATAAGTACTTCCACGCCATGCGTGCATACTATCACGTCACCAAGCTACCATTTCTCGCTGGTGGATTCGTTAGATGCGCGTGCATTAGAAGACGTATATGAACTCCTGCACACCCCCTTGATTTTCTAATGCACTACCTAAATTTGTAACTTTATTTTTCTTTCTTTTTTTTGCGACCTGAATTACTGCTTTACAGTGCCAGGAAAAGGAGATGCACCTGTGGTCGTGCATGCTCGTCTAACTGCTGCCTGTAGCGGCCATAAATTCATTAAACTCAACTACGCTATATGTATTCTCACGTCCGTCAATTTTGCGTCTGAAAAATTACGACTTTATTCTCTGAATAAAGTGAAGAGTTCCGGTTTTGCTACCCTGCACTAAGGGAGGAGTAGAGAAATCAAGAAAGATAGACGTAAATATCTGTCGCTTCTATCGACATAAATAATAAGTCAATGTAAATACCGAGTCTCCACTCCCCCTCACCCCCGCCCCTTTCCTTACGTCAGTACATTCAGGTGCACACCCTGACTGCGACTGCTGAGGGAACCCTTGGTCGAGTGACATCTACTATTCGACATTAAATCACCCTCGCTAGCCTCCATGTATGCAAATGACTCCTTCCCCCTCTGGAGACCTCTGCCAAGAAGCCGCACGCTTATGGATGCCTGTCAGTGTGATGTCATCAATGAAAACACAGCTAGATGAATTTCACTGAGAACTACATAGCGCCACCGAAGAGCCAACTGGTCCTCGACAGCACTCCTCGCTTGGGAGAGATTGTCAAGGACCACCTGAACCAAAGTACCTTATCACTACTGCGAATGACAAGACATAAATGAATTGCCTGTGCAGCCAATTTCCAGGGTTTTCAAAGGGTACCACGTGTCCGAAATTTTGCTCTGAAATTTTGAACTTTGTTCGGAATTCTCGACATTCTATACGAGCACTTCGCAGTCATCGCTGTGTTGTAGTAGCTCCAAGCATAATGCTAATGTGTCGAGCGTTTTCTGAGTGCGTGCCAGATGTTTAACGCTCCCGGAAGTCAGTGGCTGGCATTAGTGGATGGAGGGAGTCGTGTAATTATTGATCTTTGTATTTCTTTGACGCGCGACGAAAGATATCGGCGCGCCGCGGTTATCGCATTGTGCGTGTTTAGCAAATGAGGTTAGCTCGTGTAACATGCACATATGTATAGCTTTTCATGATAATGCACCCTCATAGTCTTTGACGAATATATTTCATAATCTTTAAGCAGTTACGCTGGTGGACTTGAATGCTCTGTACAAACGGGGCTTATACGTAGTTTTCTTTTAGAACTAGCACACGCGTGCTGTATTCACAATCCCTGAAGCGTGCTGGGCGTTTCGGAGTCCTCACTCGCAAAATAATGTAGAAACTTAGGGTATCTCTGATTTGAATACATTTAGCTTTTCCAATTTTGAAATGGAAAGGGCACTTGTTTATTTTCTTTATTGCCTTTCTGTGTCCCCTTATGAGTACGGGGTAGCAAAATGGATATCTCTCTTCCAGTTATCTCCCCACCTTCTGAATATTTCAATCTATGACTTGTTCTTCAATGTCGTCATTCTTACGAGATAAATCGCGGGCTATTCACGTGACGTTTCATACTGCGCACATGACGGAATTTATGTGAGTAGTCTGGGCAGTGTCGCAGCAGGGATTGGATTCGTATAAACTTTTATTTGTCCAACGGTTATTGCTGCTGGTGCCCGGGGGCTATAGGGAACATGATGACACTTACATGACACGCATGCAGTGGTGAGAACAGGAACAAAAAGCTTCCCATTCGTGAGTGATTTTTGCCATTGACTGGAGAGCTTTGCTAATAATATTTCCGGTATTGTGATTGGTCGAAATATTCTTTCAAGAACATCTTGAGGGGCTAAGTTATTTTTGTGAACACGGGTCCGCACCAGGCTGTGCGGCATGAATAAAACTCTTCCTCGTAGGCAAGGAGCTAGCTACACACTGCGTATGCTTCCTTATTCCCTGCACTTCACTCGCAACGACTTTGTTCTCAAGAGTGAGTAGAGCGGTGTTTAAATGTGTTATTTCAATGTCACGTCTCCTACTCAAATATTATATAGGCGTACTTTCGTCTACGGAAGTGCTTTCATGTTCATTTTCGCAGTACACGAAATTTGGCTAAGCTCGTTTTCTGCGTTAGCCATCGCGTTACCGATGCTGAAATTAACTGGTAGAAATATTCCCGCTGACTTTTCGACGCATTCAACACAGTACAGTGAAGCGGGATGTACGATGCACACACGCATACGTTATGCCTGCTTTTGTTAGACAACGTGTGCTGACAACGTTGTGTTCTCACTCAATGTCGTGCGCTGACAGTTCCTCTATTAGCACGAAATATAGGGGCAACCGCAAATAGCGCTCTTCCTAGGTTTTGTAGCACTCGGCGTAAGGTACCGTGCCGCTACTTCGCTTTCCGGCGAATAAATCCGTTTCCAAGGCTGCATCTCTCCGAGAGGTCTGCCACACACAAACAGTAACTTATAATCTAAACTCCCGGCTGGCTTGGAAGGTTCCTGATTTTATGGTGCCTAGACTGATTTCGAAAACACATCTGAAGCGGCTTGCTCAACAGGTTTGACGTTCGCACGCGAAGCGCGCAGGTATATCTACGTCGTTTCGCCACTGAAATCCCCGATACAGGCTTAGTATGACGTGCATTACGCACCTTTCCGCCTTCGACGAACCACCTAAATAAATTTAATGCCGCAATGCGGAAACTGCGCTAAGTGAAAAGGCTGCCATGACCCTGGATAATTCTTGTTTATTTGACTTCACACCGCTCCACGATAGCGATAGTGCCAGATGATAATGATAATGATAATGATGATAATGGTAAAGAAACAGTTTCGTTGTTTCCACGGTTTTCACAGCGTCGAACTGCCTTCAATTTTTCTTTTTCCGATTGCGAGAGACAGCGGTTACGGACAGCGGCGGCGAACACCTGCAAGGGGGCCATAACAGCTTACGCTGCATAAAAGTAGGCCTAGAAACTTCCGGCACTGAAGGAAACGAAACGGATGTAGCGAATGACTGTTACTGCGATATCCTTCTATAGCTATCCGTGGTTTCCCCCGTGACTACTACACCCGTTTCTCGTCAGACTTGCTCAACTTTCCGCATAGCTCCGCGCCTTCGCGGCGCCAAACCTCCTCGCGCCAGCACAGTTCTGCATCGGACGCACACGTTATATCGGAATGCGCGCCCAGCGCGAACACACCGGCGCGGCGCATCATCATCCGTGCCGTTCAATGCCCTGCCCATAATACCGCGGGGCATCGCGCGAGGCAATGGCAGGATCGCTGGCACAAAGCGCGCCAAAGAGAAAAACGGATCCGGTTCCGCGTGGCCGGTCGTGACCCCCCCTCCGCTTTCCTCCAGGAGCGGCGGTCGTAGTACGTTGGCTCCGCCGGTGCCGCGCGAAAAACAACACCGTTCCGGGCCACCGCACGCCGACGTCTCGGCTATGGCCCAGGTCGGAACCTGCTGCCGCGCATCGTACTGTATACACCCTGCACTGGTCAATATTATCGAAGGCCGACGATTGCGCTGGACGCTGTCGGTGCACAGTGAGAATTGCTCCCTTTGCTAATCGGCGATCGCTGCAAGCCCATGGTCGCCTGGGTCGCCTCACTCCTTGCCAGGGGCCGTCCTGGCGCTCGAACGTGCCAGGCATTACCTGAACAGAGTGTCAATAAGGTTGTTATACCACCACCTTGCAGAGCACGGGTTTGCCCTACGAGAAGTTTGATCTTTAACGGTACGCATACTGAGCCCTTCATCGTCACGACCACGCCAGTGTACCACGGCAATGACGAAGTGTAATGGTACGCTGTCGTCATTAAGGTCTTAATTTCGCTGTTATTTAGTGTGTCTTTTCAATCACGAAAAGCACACTGCTGTTGGACGCAGCACAGTAACTGTATATCCAGTTCCCGGATGTTACATCATAAATCACAGAACACATACAGATATACTAAAGCTTGCAGAGAGGGTCCATTCAAGAGTTGTTTTTTTTTTTTTTTTTTTTCGGGATGGATGCGACCGATGCCTGAGACGAGGTGTGACATTCACCGGTACAATCAGATATATTGCAACGAAAGCGGTTACTGTGGCGGTTGTTACCTTTTCGGACGTCTTATTCTTGAATTGATTTCTGGCGTTTTACGTCCCAAAAACTCTTATTCTCTTATGGTCGGCGTTTCGTTTACTTCTCATCACAGTGCTACCCAACCAGACGGGCTTCATTCAAAGATCTCGACTTCAGCCTTGTAACGTATATCTTACACACTGGTGACGTCGGCACTATGAACATTTACGAGACAGACGTACGCGCGTAATTGCACATTGTAATTACGTGCCACAATTTAGAACGTCGTTGCCGATTAGCGCCCGCGGCGTGGATCACGAGCAGTCCGTTGAGCACTCCTTCGATCGTCGTCACCGAGCTCAACGGTTCCCCTTCGACATCGGACGCCTGGGCGGTCAAGCTCCGGCGGAGTCGTCTTGCGCAGGCCAACTCTCTCCCTCCCTCGCTCGCGCCAAGCAAGTTTCCCACGGCCGCTCGGACGCTGGCTGCTGGGAAAAGCGTGCGCTGCGAGCAAGGGTTTCTGCCCAGGCATGGCACGCCACGGTTTCTTTTTTCTTCTTTTTTCTTTCACCGCTCGCACGACGACGGTGCAGGCGAGCGCGGCGGCTTCCGGACGGCGCCGACCTAATCAACGTGGCGCGATCGTCCTCCGCCGAAGAAGAAGGCCGCCCCGTGCGGCGACCTCCTGAGGGGCTTAGGATTGTAGAACAAACGCCGATTCGAGTCGGTACGGCGACTACGTACACTGTATATACTAACGTGAGAACCTGCGGAAGTTTGAAGGCCGCGCACACAAGCTCTCGCGCCGGCAGCCAGTTAGAGGGCAGCACAGTCCGGTCGATCGACGCAACACGAGACTTCCGTTGCAGATGCACCTTTTGTGTTTATATTTATCTTTCCGCGCGGAAATACGAGAGACTTTAAGGTACGCCATTGTTGACTATCTGCGCCGCTCATCCCGTGAGCGACGATGCGAGGGAGTTGTCACGCATAGGCGCTGCGTGCGCTAGCAGCGGGCGACTTGCGAAACTGGCTGTCGCCGCAGTCATATACGAGCGACCCTCGCTAGGCCGATGTGCTACCTCTCGCGATTAATTTGCAGCCGATGTTCAATCTAGTGCTCGGCCACTGAAGCATCATCCATAACTGTCCGATGGACACTTTCTCGCGTCAGCGGAGCTCCGTAGACTACGCGCCGACCACGAACTCCGTCGTGTTCGATCCGCCGTGGCTCCGGTTAAAGTGTTGGGCTGCTGAGATCAAGCGCGAGATGTCCAACCGCGGCTGCGGCGTGTACTAAATGAAAAGAAAAATGCTAAAGAAAATGTTTCGCATTTCCCGAAGAAAATACGGCTTCACTTTATAAAGTGAAGCAGCAAGTCAGTTTACACTGGCAGATTGTTCTACCGTAATGAGAACAATCTGTCCCTACTGATGGACCATTTTTTAGGTGTTCTATTGCGGTTGATTTGGCGAAGAGAAATTAAGGTCCAAGAGAAATTAAGGTCCAAGTTTAATATATTAATTTCGTGCTGAGACCTGTGAACCTCAACGCAAGCATGACGTCACGAATTTCAAAATCTTTTTTTCGCTTTCTGGCCGCACTAGTTCAGTGGAATTTCATGAAACTCATTACGTTACACTTCCAGCCACCTGAGAACGCAGTGAAATTATTTCTACCTGTGGATAATCATGCGGGGCCTGTAGGGGGCGCTTTCAAATGTGACGTCACAGAGTTTGTGCAGGAACTTCACGTTGCCATCTCTGTTCGCTTCCAAAGTGCCTTCTCGTGGCAACAGAGATGCTCTTTAGTACTGTGAAAGAGATATTTGCTGACACGATAAAAACAATAGCAGAGGAAAGTGATCTTTGGTGTCCTTTATTAGTGCTCTGTTAAGGGGCGTCTTGGCGCAGCTGACCTGTGGGGTTTCTTCGTCTAAATAGGATCTACTTGAATCTCGGACAGCATCTTTCTATCTCTATTTACAGCGGAGCTACGGCCACTCAAACGGGACACTACACCCAGCCCCCTCCACTTACGACCCCCTCATATTTTGGGAAGCCTGCGAGTTCCAAGTACAACCGGTTATGAACCTAACCATCTAGATGCACTGTCTACATACTTGCGTGCTAAGCGGCATCTTGATAACTATCAATAGCCCGATGGCTTGTAATGAGCATTTTAAATAAGCTAATGAATTATTTTGCGTTGTCACTGGCGTAACTAAACATTTTTGAGCTCAACTTGATCCCTTCAACCATATTAAACCACCAACGAGAGTCAGTTGCAGCTTGTTATAAGGGAATTTTTTTCCCGTCGACTTTTATTCCTGGCCCAGGGATGCGGGTATGGGCCGCACTTGATTTTATTGTCACAAATCGTGACATAGATGACGAGCATGTTATGTTACTGACGCCTTGATGTCATAACCTGTCGGTCATATGTCAATCATATACATTACTACCCTTCCATGCCAATTTTAGTGTATACCAAGTGAATAAGGCGAGGATATTTTAACGTCCACCGTGTTCACGAATGTTTATTTATTTGTTCAGATACTTTGCATTAAACGCACATCCAGATAGGGCCATGCAAATAGAATGTATACTTGCTGTCCATGTGTGCATGTCTGGAGAACACAACTGGTGCGCGGTTCATATGTCTCATTCAAAGACCTACGCGCTGCCCCGGTGGTCCAGTAGATATGGCATTCGGCTGCTGGTCAGAATGTCGCGGGATCGAATCCCCGTCGTGGCGGCTGCATTTCGATGGAGACAAAGAGCTAAGGCCTGCGTGCTGTACGATGTCAGTGCACGTTAAAGAACCCCAGGTGGTCGAAATTTCCAGAGCCCTCCACAACGGCGCCTCTCATAATCAAATTGCGGTTTTGGGACGTAAAGGCCCAGGGATTGTTATTAATCAGAGACATAAGTTTTCAGTTATCCCAATGCGGAAAGAAGGTGAGAGGGTGGGGGTGGGGGGGGGGCGGCAGCTCAACACGAATTAACCTCGATAAACCATGCACTGAATATGGCGAACACAAAATTAATTTGTCACTGCAGCGATTAAAAGTGAAAAATCGTGTGCCAATGACGTATACTGACAAGAACAAGCTGCAGGTGCTAGCTCTCGCTCCACCCCCACACCCCTTTCTTCTCAGCAATTGGCGTGTCTGACCTCATTTCTGAGTAAGGTGATGTGCGTGCAAATCAAGCCCGTGGCACTTCGCTGTTACGGTGGAACAGCATCGCACCGATCCTGGCCTTTACACCGGTGTAAAGACGCGGCTGAGCCCCGCCCGCCGAGTGATGTCACGATAAAATCATTCCTTCGAGGAGCGGGATTGCAAAACACTTCTTCCTTTCCTCGCCGTACGCCGGGTTGCGTGCAGTGGAACGGGTCACGAAGAAAGAGAGCTATTGCATTAAGGCATTATACATCGTAGCAAGCGAAAGAGAGGAGGTCGTAAGTAATGCGAGCCGCAATGAGGGCTGCGCGCTTTCCCGATACCAGCCGTGTCGCTGTTATACACACACACACACACACACACACACACACACACACCGCCGCCTTCTCTTAACCTTGATGAGTTGCTTGATCGAGGTCGGCCTTAATGAGCTCTTACAGCGAAGGCTTGCAGAGACCGGACGCACGACCACAGTAATGTATGCATGCGCTCCGGGTGGATACGGCGGGCTGCACAACGTTGCGGATTCGTACTTTCCAGCGCAAATAGTATACAAGAGTATAGTTGAGCACTAGCAGTTCGTCTAGGGTCCGGAACATCACGGCGTGCTGCATATGTTGTTTTGTGTGTGCGTTTGCGCGTGCGTGCAAGGGGGGGGGGGGTTACTGGAACAATACATTTGCTGTTCTGCAAGAGGATTCAAATGATCTAGTTATACTATGTTGCAAAGGGGTTATGTTGCAAAGGGATTTGCAACATAACCCCTTTATGTTGCAAAGGGATTTTGGTAAACCACACATATTCACACTTTCATTACTTAGTATACGCATGTCTGTATGTAAGACCTCTTTAGCGTAAAGCGTGACGTAACGAGGACGGTGCAGCAAAACGGGACAATTGCTATACTGACAACTGAAAGGTTCGAAGTGCAGAGCACTTTAGGGGCCCTGGCTGTCGCCGTCTAACGTGTCACGCTCACGTCACGCAAGAGGGGTAAGCCGACCCATAAAGTCACACTCTTGGCTTCCGCCCACTGCTACATTGGAGTGATTATGCCAATGGCAAGAAAGAAAGAGCTTGGGGTTACAGAGAAGGGGAAACCGGCACGCTGCTGCCTCCGACCCACTACTTACACCGTTGCCCTCTTAGCCTACTGCTACACATCTTAGAACAGACAGTCGCGAGATGAAATAAACACAAGACAAGAGCAGATCAAGACAAGGTAAACCCCGATAACAGCATTTACAAGGCAATAGCAGCAGATAACGAACACCGGAATTACCAGTCCCCAGCTTAGCGCCAAAGTAAAATAACGGGTACCGCACAACACAAGAGAAACACAGGCGAATCACTGCTCCGCACTTCCCAGAGCTTTCACGTTGAGCGCAACTGTTTTACCGCTGGGGTTACCGTTGGATTTACTGTCGGGTTTACCGTTGGGTTTGCCATTGGGACTACCGCCAGGTTCGTGTGTGTGTGTGTGTGTGTGTGTGTGTGTGTGTGTGTGTGTGTGTGTGTGTGTAGGGAGAGGGGGAATACTTATAAATGATCTTATCAATAACTTAAAATGAATCCACCAACTCGATCACTCAAACTGCCACCTTATGCGTTGTTGTTGTTTTCCCGCCATGCCAAAGCGAGTGCCAGGTGCACGCCGGCGACGAGGACGACGCACGGCGAGGACCTTGGAAGATCTCAAGGTTCCCGTTTTGTTTCCGAGCCGGCCGATGCACCCGAGGGGCCGAACGCGAAATGCGAGATGCGCGGCAGATGGAGGTGTCGCAACGCTGGGCGCGCTGTGTGGGTTATGCGCGCATGATGACGTAACGCCCTATCTGCCGCAGATGTCGTGACGTCTTGCGTTCTGGTCCTCGTAACTGCTCTCACGAAAGAAGCAGGGAATCGTCTGTTCGGCTGCCGAGGCCGCTGGTGAAAGAACAAGAAAGCTATTAGAACAGCGGATGATTTTCGGTGAATAATTATTCTTTATTTTTCGTCTTTAAATGTGGATGTGTCGTTAGGAATCCAGCACAAAGCGCGCACCTGTGGAATTCTGTTCACATGACTACAGCATCGATGTCTTAATGCAGAGCCTGTCGTCTGCAAGCGAAAAAGCGTATGGTGCAAGTCGACGATCCAAGTGCAGGCGAATTGCAATGTAAGGCGTCTCTATCTCTCGCTCCTTTTTTTGCCCGTCTTTAGCCGCGTGATAAGAGAGCGATTAGCAACTCTTACGGTGCTCCAACGTTTGTGGCCGCTATTTTCATGCAATAAACATCGCCTCCGAGATCCAGTGAGTATAGCGTTTTCAGTTACGGCTCCCAGATGGGGCGACAGTCTGTTAACCTCCGCCGATTTGGCCGTCGGCTTGTCCCGTCCTCTCGGCGCCATTTGTCGTCCCTTCTGGAGAGAAAGAGCGAGGACGCGTTGCACGCAGATCGGCTGCGATGCTCGGGATTCGGCGTTCGTCAGCAAGGTGTAAAGAACGCCACGGTTCCTTGAAGACTCGCAATATTAGAAAGACCATGATCACGAGAGCCCCGCCACGAATCCCGGCCGCGGCGGTTGCACAAATAACGGAGGCGAAATGTTGAGGCACGCGTGTGCTGAGCGATGCCAGTGCGCGTTACAGAACCCCGGCTCGTAGAAAATTTCCGGAGCCCTCCACTACGTCGTCTTTCATAATCACATCGTTGTTTTGGGACGTAAAACCTCAGAAGTCAATCAATCATGATCACGAGAAAAGCTATGACGTAAAACTAAACAATTCTGTCCTAACTGACAACAGAACCATGTAGCATGATCTAGTTGAATGTCAAGATACCCACCCAGTGACCAAGGAACGAGGAAGTGCGCCCGAGATATTGGTTTCAAGGATAGTTCTGTGAACATGAATGGATCCGCCGTATATAGACGAGAAGGCTGGAAGATTCGTGCCGGTAATCTACGTAGGACAGAAGGTCTGGACTGACAACTTGTCAGTATGAGCAGCATAGCATAAAGAGGACCATTGCAGGCTCGGTCGCACTTGTCAACGCTCTTATCAGATCCACCGATCCAAGTGCCAAGCTAGCGATGTCCCACTCGAGACCGATAACGTTCCCTTCCGTATTGATATAATTCCGTATGTTCCATACCCAGTCGATGCATATTCCACGTGGATGCCGTATTCTTGCCGCGTATCTCCATATGAATATTACGGGAGCATATGGAGTTATGGCGTTTATGCCCTGCGGAATGTTTCGCTAGGGAAAATGGAGAATGAGAAAACAAGAAACTGTGACAATGGACTTGGGATTTGATAAGAGCCAGCGCCATACCATGTGGGAGCAGCTCTTACTGCAAACGTAAGCGATAAGGCGCCAATTCGAGCTGACCACATCATATTATGCTGTCAAAAGAAGAATTACACCCAAGCCTTTATAGCTGTTGTTTTGCGCTGCTTATTTGATTTGCCTCCTTGAACGACGCGTTCGGTATAATTGCCCCTCGTTATGCGATCAGCGGTACCAGAGACGGAATAAGTGACTGCCGGCGGACTGAGAAGAGGCGGTTGGCGACATCGTATCAGCGTGGGCAATTGGATGTTAATTATAATTCGCTCGTGCATTTGTTTGTATCATTTTTGTGGTATTAATATGCGCAATCACTTGGCCACACTTTACTTAAAGGGACCGACAACCAATTTTTGTGGTATTTGCTTTTATTAGTGCAACTGAAAACTTATCCGGTCAGAGTGCCTAATCACCCTGTAGTAATGCCGAAAACGCTGCGAAACATATAAAATCCGAATTTTTCATCCGCGGCGACTATGGAGTCTTTACAGGCCACAGAGTTGCAAACAGTGGGAGTTGAGGCCGATAGCGATTATAAGGCCGCAATGGGAAAAGGAAACCAGTGAAGCCCTAAATATAAAGAAATCAATGTTGCTATAACTTGTGATCTCACTCGCGAATTCGCGCTGTACACTCCGGTACCGGTTTCGCAGACACGAGAGAAAAACGGCGCGCACATGCGCGTCGCAGCCTTCAGCGACCGTTCCACGGTTGCGCCGCGAAGGCAGCGCCGCTTCTCATGCAGTGCCAACTTATTTGTTTCGTACCTCGTGAGCGGCACAGAAGAAGAGAGCGGGAATGCTTAATAATATGCATGCTCTAACTTTGAGCACTAATTATGGTGCGTATAAAAGCATCTGACTTCGCACACCAAACCGAAGACTCCATATAGCAGTACGAAGTCTCTACGGCTACGCTGCGCGACAGACCCGTCTTTTTTGTGATTTTCAAACTCAATTTAAAAATACAAATTCTACTCAAACCCCATTAAGTATGCTTGAATCTCTCACCATAATTCATGGTTTTTTCATTTACGCCAGAATCTAATCGCAGGTTGTGGTCAGTTGTCGGTCCCTTTAAGTGCTGCCATAGCTTGAGGTCGCTCTTGTGACCGCCCGTCGTCGCAGTCGGCGACAACATTAATGGCATACGAAAAATCGTATGACGTCACATAATATGCCGAACCTCAGTGCAAGCATATCTATTCATTTATTTATTTACTTGTTCATCTGTTTATTCATTATGGTACTACAATCGCCCGAAGGCATTGCAGTAGGGCGCATGTATACAGAGGAAACAAGCACGGATGAACACATCAACAGGAAACGAAACGGTGCAAAAGCAATGCTGCAAAAACTGCCGCAAACTGCTGTAAGCAATACTGTTAAAACAATACTGTAGGGAGCATCTCACAGAGCAGAAAAAGAAAAACGCGAGCCATGGTTACAAAGAGCGCGCACACGAATATTACACACACACAAAAAAGCAATCAGAACAATAGCGTAGGTTCAGGAAGTTATTTCTGGGGTTTCACATCCCAAAAACACGATATGCTTATGAGAGAAGCCGTAGTGAAGGGCTCCGGAAATTTCGATCACCTCGGGTTCTTTAACGTGCACTGACGTCGCACAACACACGGGCCCCTACCATTTCGCCACCATCGGAACGCGGCCGGGATTCGATCTCGCGACCTTCCGACTTCGCACGACGCTCTCCTGAAGTTTTTCAAGAAGTATACACGGCTAGCTTTTTTGGCTATGTAGTTCATGTGGCTGTTGCAAGTTGGGTTCGGTGAAAATGTAATTCTTAGGTATTTGCGTTAAATGGCGTCGAATGAAATGAAGACAATCAAAAACGCAAATTAAAGCGAATGTGCGTGAATTGAGAGAGGGTTAAGAGAAGTGAGGAAACAAATTAATGGAAATGGACGTGAATTGGCGAATTCAAAAAACAATTCACGGACGTTAGCTTCACGCGTAAGGTAAATCAAAGTGAATCAAGGGTATATCAAGCATGATTTAAATGAATTGAGAAGATGCTTACGATAACAAAGCAAGTGTTTATGAGCAGGCATAATATCGCTTTCACCGTATCTAGCACCCTCTGAATTCGCAGTGCACTTGAATCATTATTGTTTGTAATGACCCTTAAATTAGTTGCTCTCGTGCTCGCGAGAGTTTCTCGTGTCTTCCATGTTTCAGTCAACTGCCAAGACGTCGCATGTTAAGTACATATCGTGAATAGTGCTATAAGTATCGATTCCCACAATGCGTGGGATCTGCCTTTTTTTTATGTAATGCATTATAATATATTGGTGTTTGTATTCGATAGCTCGTGTGATCTGCTGACAATGCTGTTATTTTTTATGCCTGTTTTATGCGAGTCTGTTACCCGTTTCCTTACCCCATGATTTCTTTTTTTTTATTGTCTACCGTGCTCATGAACGGCACCTGTCAACTGCCGTTACAACTGTTTGATCTCGACTCGCCCATCAGCCTTGTGAGAGTTTAACAAAAGTGATTTTGTTTGTGTCAAGTTTGTTCCTGCCTAACGGTGCGCCCAATACTAAAGCCGCCGAACTGCGATCTCTGGTAGCTTGCAGAGTACCCAAAGTGAATGTTGCACAGTTGTCAAGACTTTTCCCTGCGTATTAAAATGGTCAGCATTGAACTGCCGCTTATGAATGGCAATGTGTAACGTGAGGACATCTTAACGATTAAGTGATCCATGCGATATTTAAGCAATCATCAGACAGCCTTCTCTACATGGCGAAGCTATTTAATACAACAGAATGGGGTTCCACAAGTTAGGATCGCGCTGATTTACGATAGAATGTCCTCGTTCTTTGCGCAAAGATAATAGATGGCAAGACTGGCCACAGTGCTCGCAAATTCTGTCGCCGTTGTGCGTGTCGTATACACAAAAGAGGAAGAAATGGTCCTTGTGATGCTGAAGTTCGTGTCGTGAACACGGTGTTAATGCCACATGAGGAGCGTCACATCCACGTCGATATTCATAATCAGCCTATTTGAAAAGTAACGGCCTGTTGTAAATTTCGCTTCTTCAATAAGCATCGGGACTTGGCTGATTTAGAAATATTTCGGCGCAATATTCAGCGTACATTTATTAACGCCCGTTTGAAATCCTAGCCTTCGTGCGCACCCGGGGCATCCCAAAACGATCATGCGACACTACAGGCCGGCGTACGTACTATTCAGTGACGTTTCAATGACGTCAACTGAAAATATTTAGAGGTGTGGATACATCGTTAACTTTCGTTCGCTCCAAAATAATAGGTTTACAAGAAAGCTAGAAAGAATGTAAGAAAATAGTTGGAGCTCGTGTGTTGCTGCCTGCACGGGGTGCAGGTCGGAGCACGGTTTGCTTTCCCGGGGCCTCCGAGGGTGCGTCAACCTTTGAGGTCATGGTGGCAACTAAGACGGCGTCAGCCGCACAGTTGAGGCAAGGTTGAGGGGAACACGGGATGGGAAATCAAAACCGCGTTTTTATCGCTCTAGTTTAACGCAGACGACGCAAGAAAACGGTGTATAATATTGCAGACCGGAGGGCCCAGATTCCGAATACACAACGGCTTCTGCCAATGATTTACAATTCGTCCTGTCCTCGGGGAGTGTATTCCAATTTATGCCTAAGAATTTCTTAATTTTCATCGCCCCATTTAACCTTGTGCCTGCCTCTGCTGCGTTTTTCATCTCTTGGTATCCATTGACTTTAACTGTTCAACAGTTCCCAGGTCCACTTTTTTTCCCTCTTGATTGACGTAAGGATATCAGTTACCCCAGTCTACTTCTGATCCATTTCTGTCACTTTTTGTCTGTTTGAAGTTAGAACCGAAATACTTTGACAAGATTGGTTTTTTTCTCACTTAGTGCTCCCCAGTACAATGACTGTAATTATACTAAGCGCAAACGGGAATCGTGCTATTATGCTTAGGCGCAAAGCTATGTTTAGGATACACTTATAGAACCTAGCAGAAGATATGCAGGTTTGTTATTCTGGGTGCCTCATTGAGCTGTTTACAACGCAACACTGCGCATCTTCGGCAACTTTTTTCTTTCTTTCTAACGCTCTCAAATAGAAGCGGTAGGCCAGTAGATTAATCCTAGGTTCCCCGAAGGAATCCATCCCATCGAGATTCGGAAGCAAGGCATTCTGGAGAAGCGCGTGTATCCATCCCAGCCGGTGCGGTTCCACTCCATGCCCGTCGCCGTGCTCGCGCTCTCTTATACTCGGGCGACCGCTCGACTTTTTGCATCCGAGGCGCCCTCTCCTCTACCGCGACCCTCTCTTCCGCTGCGCGAGCCACACGTTCCTCCCTCCTCGCCTTCGAACTTTTCCAGTCGCCACGCCTAGTTTCTCATTTTCAATCCGCCCCGTTCTTCGCCCTCCTCCACCGCCGACTTCGGGGAAGGATACTAAATTTCTCTCTTCTATTTATTTATTTTCATTTTCTTTTTCTTGTAAGGTTATGCCACGAGACTCTCCGAGAGACTTGGCATTCCGTCGCTGAGGCGGTGATTGCAGCGCAACACGTTCTCGAGAAACGCCACCGAGTGCAATTTATCGTTGCTTATTTCTCTTTTACCGTCGTCGGCTACATATTTTGAGGGAGTTCTGTATCTCGTGTCTGGCGGTGTCACTTTTATTCAAAGCTTCGGCAGCCGGTTGTCCTTGCACGGATCGAGCAATGAGTCTGCGCGAGATTTTCAGTGGGGGATTGCCTTGCTTTTTAAGTGCGAAGCACATCTTGATGAACTTGAGTCATTTTGACCTTAGATAGATAGATAGATAGATAGATAGATAGATAGATAGATAGATAGATAGATAGATAGATAGATAGATAGATAGATAGATAGATAGATCAAGGTTACTCAAGTTCGCCAAGAAGTGCTTCTATCTATCTATCTAGGCGCCTACGTCTCGGTGCTCTCCTGGTCGTCTCGTTCACCTGGTACACCCCGATATTTTCGAGGTAGGGTATAAATATATGACAAACATGAATGACTGATCTTTACGTCATGAAAGTGATGTACGCGTCATATGCGTCACGATAACGACAGAGCAATTTCTTGTGGCGAATACCAGTAGTGCACGGCCCACGTAAGCGGGTATGCGCTACAGGTGTTTGAATCCTATAGAAACTATGTCAAACAAGGATCAACTAAAATAGACATGCGAAATTCCGGGGCTGCGGTAAATATACACATGAAACTCCGCGAGTGCGGGGATCGAACCCCCAACTTTGACCGCCGCCTTCAAATTTTTTGCACCTCCCCCTCGGTGCAATGCCTCCATCGATCGGCCCACATTTCTGTGTTCGCGGTTGACGCGCGACAGCCGGCTCAAAGAGCTCGGCTTTCAATACAGGAAACACCGTTCGTGGTAGGTTGCGAATTGAAACGCAGACATAACAAGCACATAGACACACATACAACCTACAAATCTTTGGGGCGTTATCGAATACGGGCCTTCGAGGTGCCAAGCAAGCACGCTAGGCTACGACAGGTTCGCCCTGCTTGGTATATATAGCAGATAAATCTGTTGCAGCAGAAGTCGTAGCGATGGCGCACGAGTAACGTGCATTCCCGCTTCTAATGTGTGATAAGCGCTATGATAGCTATACATATGTCCTGCTGCCATTCGGTATGCTTTTGTGCAACTTTGTTCGATCCTGCATGAACATTTCTATGAACGAACGACGGTTATGATAGCACACCAACGCACCGTATAGTGCATTTTTCTTTGACAAAGCAGATGTCTGTGCTTTGGACTAACGTGAGTTCTAATGTTACATAGTATCACGCCATTCAGAGGCCACGGTGTTCTTGGTTGGCCCATGTTACAAGTACTCGTGGGTGGGTGCATGCGCTTTGCACAAAAGCCTTGTTCCTCTTCTTGGCTGAATGCCAAAGAATTACATTAGTCATAGGCAATTTCCTCGTTCGCTGCATCACATGACACGGATTCCCACACTGTGTGAGATCTGCTAGGTTTCTTTTTTTTTTTTTTTTGTTCCTATTGATCGCATTTTTGTGCTGGAATGCGCATTCTGTAGCGATCACATTCGAGAATTCGTTATTGTAAGTTTTCGAACGTTTCTCTCATTTCAAAATGTGTTTCGCCAAAACGACAGCCGGATGCGGACGATGCTAGAATCGAAAATCTTCCAGTGAGGAGACGTTAGTTCTTAAACTGAGCGTTCACTGGTTTCACACCTTGCAATCAACAACAAAGAAACGCGCTGGGGTGGTGTTCCCTTTCTTTTTCTTTTTGTTGTTTATTAACTTTATCTATCTTTCTGTGTGCTGTCTGCGGTCACGCCGGTTTGGTTTACTGAGCTACGGCGACCCGTTATAAAGGGGAAGACCACCAATATCATCATCATCGTCGTCGTCATCATCATCACAAGTACACTTCAGGATGTGTTTGTTGACATAGAGGACAATCCTACACGAGAAAGTCGCGACACTTCCCGTGCCCTTCGATGGTTTAATCGTGCAAATGTGTGCGGTTTCGAAATAAACGCCATTTTCGTCTCCTTCACTACGATAATTTTGTCAGGTTGTCCGAGCTATAAGCTCGAGATAATGTATGTGTAAATCAGTGACTACGCGGAACAAAAACAGTACCCAACTTAAAAGCTGTGAGAAGGAAAGCGGACAAATGCACACATGGAGATTTTCTCCCGGTTATTTTAACTATACACGATCTCTCCATTCCCCTCCATCCACCCTTCCTTTAATGCTTTTTGCGAGGTCCTCTAACATATCTTTACTCGTATTTGTCATTTGTATTCATTATAACGATTCATTTTGCACTTGTCTTGAGTTACTGCAACGGTGCAGCTGTTCTTGCTGATGTTTTCTCCAGTTAGGCATTCTGTCCCTGTCATCACTCTCAAACACACATCGACCGAATTCATTTGAGTTTAGCTGTAATACGTTGTCACGTGGTTGTGACGTTGAGTGAGGGCGTGCCAACATTCACGGGCATTGACTTTCTAACATTTCTGGTTTTGTCACTAGCAAGAACAACGCTGCTCGAAATATGCGTCACGTAACCATTATACAACGTCGAATAAAATGCGCAGGCTGTACCGGAAGCAGTACTTTGGAAATGATCGTAATGATGAGATGTGCTTGTTCCCGTTGACACACACACACACACACACACACACACACACACACAGACACACACACCGAGAGCACGTCTCTTGTTTTTTTTTATGATGATGATGATGATGATTTGTGGCCGTACCCTTTAGATCGGGTGGACGCGTTATTGCATCCTAGCCGGATGCGAAAAAAAATAATAATAAAGAAAAAGAAAATACAGTCATAATACAGTAAAGCAGGCAGAACGGGGCGGAATTTGCGTCGTAACTCTTACCGCGCCATCTGTTTTCGTGCTGAAGAACAATGGAACGTATTAGCGGGCCTTTGAGATCCAAGGCCGTGCCGTTGCAGGCTAACCAACGTGTCGAAGGCAACAATTCTCCCAACTGGATCTCTCTCCCCGTTCGGGCTCCACTGCGTGTCTCACCGCGAGAGGCCCACCGGTGACGCGAATTCGAGCACGCACGGACAGCTCATTGCTCCCGCGTATGACGCGTCCTTCGTCGTCGGGAGAATTTCACGGAACGTTTGTCCGCGAGCCAAACGGACGTCGCCTGACCGCGTCTGCTCAAATCTGTAGCAGTGCGCTTCAGTTTTCCCTGAAAGCTTTTATTTTGTGGCCGCATACAGAGGACGGAGGAAGGGGGGGGGGGGGGCTACGCCGTCCGCGCCACACGGGGTGTGACTGGCTTGCAGGGATGACGCTGTAAAAACGATATAAGCGGTTAGTCACCGTGGATGGCAACGCGCGACAACGCCATTGTTGGCGTTGGCACTCGTCGATTTTAATTCCGATCACGAGCAGGATCGGGCGCCGCCTCAGACACGACAGGGGGTTGCGCGCACGATGCACCTGGCGTTCTGTCTTCATCGAAGCGTGAAAGTTTTCTTTGATTTCTGGAATGGCAACTACTGAGCAAATGAGCTGCGAATGAACTGTCTCGCTCTTTTTTGTTTCTTTTTTTACCGAAGAGCCGACCTATCGGCAGGGACGATATGAAAGACCAGTTACTCTGCATCAGCTCGCGCGTTACGCATAAGGTCGGGATAAGTGCTAGAAAACGAGAAAGCGCCGTTGTGACGCCAGCCCTTTTAAAGTAACTCAGTATTTCGGGAAAGCCAGATGTACGGCTTTCCCACAATACTGGGTTTTGAAGTGATCAAATTACGAGCTATTCGCAGCCTGACGGGCCCGATAACAGTGACTGAGTGACTGTGCAACAGTGACTCGAGGTAACAGTGACTCGAGTCTGCAGTGCGCGGCAGGGGCCGCACTAAAGGCTCAAGTCGTACCCGACTATACGTATGAAGTACATCGTTACATAAGTACGCGCAGAGGCGACGTGCTCTGCTGCAAATGAGGTTGCGGGTTTGATTCCCGGCAGCAACCGGAGGTGGGGTGCAACTGCATCTAGATGCACTATAGATGATGTGGAAGCTCAAGTAGTGCCAACTATTCTCTCGTAGCCCCTGTCCTGCTTCGAGATGTTAATGTCCGTTTCACGTTTTTTATTGCTATATTGTTAGTTCGGAAGTAGTGTCGCCGTCTCGTATGAACCCTCACACAGAACTGAGTTGAGCAAGGAAACGGGGATAACGGTATAATATAGCACTCAGCGGAGCAAGTAAGTCCGCAGATGCACATGTCGCTTCCACTCCACAACTGTGCAATACTCATTGCACCCTGAGGATTTAAATGCGCACACACACACACACACACACACACACACACACACACACCTTTATATTTCCTTTATATTTTCCTTTATATTTTCCATCAGCACACGTTCTGAAGCCAACCTTGTCGAGTGGCTTAATCCCATATACCCTCGCGAAAATACGAGCTAACAATGGTGTGAGTGAAAAGAGCGGTGGGAAAGAGAGAGGAGAACAGACAAAGCGGTTTCTCGAAGCCCGTTAGCAGTGCCCTTATCCTTACTTATATAGCGGTGGCAGCTAAGACATTGATCTTGGCACGTTTACGGGGGTACGACGACGGGAATTCAGACGACGCACCCCCCCCCCCCACACACACACACCTGCATAACTGTAACACAAGGACGCGAAGGCGCGCGTCCTTGTCGACAGGTTCAACCTCGTCGGAGGCATGCGTGCCAAAAGAAAACGCGCTGGTTTGCGTTTAATAGTCAAGGCTGTTATCTCGACGTTGTTTGGCTAGGTTACTGCCAGAGAGGAAAGCCGTGCAAGTCGAGTCGTCGTGGGGCAAAATGTGCGGCTGCATGGTTTGCGTTTCCTTACGAAGCCTAATTGCTAGATGGAAGCGTTAGCGCCTCACACGGAAGCTGCAAGTGTGGCAGTTCTGCCAGCGTGGGTGGTGTAAACACGAATTAGCCTCGTAAAACACGTTCTTGGCAGTGTGTGTACGACATATTTGATACAAAAGGTTGCGCGAAGAAACACATTCACAAGGGGACGGTACAGGGACAGACGAGTCGCTGACAACTGCAACGCGTCGTTCAAATCTGTTTTGTATTAACTGATTTAATGTCACGTAGGCGTTATGCCCAGGCACCTGGAGCACGCCATGCGACCTTCTCGTCCTCGGGTGGTTTGGTTTTCTTCATATCGCCCATGTTTTCTTGTCGAAATATGATATAGGCTCAACGTGTAATCATGAAATGAACGAACAGAGGACAAGTCCATCAAGGCAATCATCTTGAAATCAATTTAAAAGAAAGATAGCGCCGGGGCAGCAGCAAAATACGGCTAAAGCTTTCGTGGTTTCGATCAACTCGCGCACACCGTAAGGCACATCGTTGCATTCAAGATTCAGCCTCTTGGCACGAAGGTGGGATGGGAGAGCGACACCGAACTTTTCTATTTAGCGCAAGTGAATCGACTTGCGAGTCACTCCATTCGAAGGCTTGCCCTTATATTCACTCGTTCATGTGGTGCCTACATTTCAGCCCGTTACGGAAACGCGTGAACGTTTCTCATACGTCCCTTAGATGTGCATCACGATATATATGACAAGAATGAGTAGCTTCCGTGCTCCCGACGAAATGGTTGAAAGCCACAACGGGCATCGAAGGACAAGGTAGTCACCGAAATTTTTGTTGTTTAGAGTGAGTCTGCATGAGCCCAGTAAAGGCACTCAGCGCTCACAAATTTCTGGAAATCCGGGGGTGGGGGGTGTTCTGACGCCGAAACACCCCCTGTCTACGCCCCTGATTGTGGACGATGCTTTTTGGTAGAATGCTCATTCAAGTTACACCCTGTTCATTCCCTCAAGTGATGCCGCTAGGCAAGTAGCACCAGAGTAACTTCAGGGATAACCGGTTCATTTACTCGGGAATAACTGCGGCCTAGCTTCGCTTCGAGCTCGCCATATTCCAAGACCGCTACTCCTATTTGTTCTAGACGCCAGTCACACCAACCAATGAATTATGTAATCAGGTAATTAATAACGAAACGGCACAAACTGTGCTAATCCCACGGCGCCGAAGGCGGCGATCAAACAAGTGGATCGTGTGCCGACCATGCCTCTGATATACCGCCGCACATTGTATGTACACACACGGTTCTCGCTTATCGCAGCTCAGTACGCTAGTGTGATTAATGAGCGTCGTTAAACAATGGCTTTGCGAAACGCGAACGCGTGCAGTATGGCCAGATAATGACTGCCAAGCGAAACCGAGTGTGACAACGCATGAATCTTGATGGGGGGACAGTAAATCTTGCGCTTCGAGCGGAGCGTTCCGCATTCAAACCTCGGCTCTCCTTTGATCGCATCTTGGCGTGCGCCATCGCAACGTTGATCGCTCGCGGCATGCTAAACAACTTAATTATGCCGCCGTCGTATCGCGCTTCAACAAAACACTAATCAATCTCGGCCGCGGCGGTAGGAGTCCGTGGCGTGCAGAGCGCGTCAGTCTCGCCGGAGCGCTCCCGTCTGCGCAGCGGCGACGCGCATACAGATATAGCCGCGAAATATGGAGGTGGCCGGACATGACCGCCAGCTAAGAACGGGGAAAACCCGCTTCCCTCCGGCACCACTAACGCAGTGCTGACGGAACGCCCGAAGAAGAAGAGAAAAAATCTCTGGGTAGTAATCTGCACCGGAGTGCGTTCAGGAAGGGGGTACTCGCTTGCTGCGGAGAGAGGACGCGAGACAGGCTGGAGAGGCGAAGCAATAAACTCACAACCGAGTGCGTGTGCCGCGCTGGATGGACACGCACGCACGATATCCAGCCAGCTAGAAAAAGCGCGGGAGATGCACCGAGAGAGGGAGAGGGCAAAGGATGGTGCACTGGACGAGCGAGTGATAGGTGACGTCACAACGTCCAATTTGGTGGCCCCCTCGCCCCCCTGCCCCGACCGAGCATTCGCAGAGCCCCCCCCCCCCCCCTCTTTATTCCCTTACTCAACGTCGCGTACACTCACGAATACGATGGTGGCGGTGCGGCTACGATTGTTCTTCGCGGTGCTCGCCGGCACAATTACCGAACGTTCACTCCGCACGAGGGGAGGGGGGGGTGCACAGGTGGGCGAGGAGAAGCCTGCATGACCAGGCGGAGGGGCGAGCGAAAAAGAAAGAAAAATAAACTCGGAACACACGCATCTTCGCTAGAGCAGAAGATAAACACGTAAAGAAAGCCGCTGTTGAATATGAACAAACAAAATAAAAATAAAACGTGAGCCTCGGGCACTCGCAAGACGAGCGGTCAGACGGGTGAAGGTGCATCGAGGGCTGCGCGTTTGGCCGATGTTGTTGCGTGCAGCGATGGGAACGCACTACATGGTCCGCCTGAAAAGGACATTCATTCCCCGACACAAGAGCACTCGTTCGCTTCAAAATTTCTAAAGTAAATTGCGTCACTTCAACCGATGACTTCGGTGCGTGTGTTTGCGAAACAGAGGAACCATGCCTCGTCCAGGGATGCGAATGAAAACTCGGATACACCTTGAAAGATGCACATCGAAAAGCGCATAGCGTGCGAAGTTCGCGTCAGTGTAATACATAATTCTGAGAAAAGAACAAACAGATTGTAAGTCAAAGCATGTACTGTCCGAAGTGTGGTCTGGAGGCAGTGACATCAGTGTTGACCCTATGTGCCGGACAATATCCTTCTTCGTCGATGAGAACTCGCAGGGTTTTAAGAAATTACACGCGTCAGCTGTGCACACATTTAGGCAGGGCTTTCTCATTACTGGGTTCACACAAGTGCGAAAATAACTTCGGACAATCATGGTGATGCAAGTCGACATCCACGAGCGTCGACTGTCTTCGCCACACGGCTCGCGTGCTTGCGCGAGTGGCGATGCACACAACAGAAACCCGTCGAGGACCAGCGGGCACGGGGACGGGGTAAAAGAGAAACCGAGAGCACGACGAACGCGCGGGGCGAAAACGAAAAGAGAAAGAAGCAAAAGAAAGGCACGGAGGTGAGGGAGGAGAAAAAAATGGCGGTTCAACGATTTCGGACTTCCGCCGGGCGGCCAGTGCGGTGGCGGCGGCGGTGCTCTGGCGTGGCGCGCGGGAGGGCACCGGCGGCGTCACGACGAGGCCTTCGCGTGGGACCCGACGATGGGTCCTGACGGTGTCATCACGACGTCGCCATCCAGTCTTTTTCTTTCCTCTCTCTCATTTCCCCGCCCTGTCTACGCATTTCTCTCCCGTTTTTATTTCTTTATGGACTACGGCCGTTGTCTTCTTTTGTAATCGCGAAGCTCGGGCAAAGTGGAATTCCGAGAACTCACAATAAGAGAGGTGAACGAGTGCCTCTTTCTTTCTTTGTCTGTTATTATTACTTTTCATTCCGACAGGCACAGTGACACGTCGGTCTATCTCTTGGTTGTCCTGGATCGCTTGAGCAAAGCTGGCAAATGTGTCATGTGCCACACTGAGAGGCAGTGTCATTATTAAGAAAGGACAGTTGACTGAGGCGATGGAGAAGCACAGAATGAAGAATACGATGAATGAAGAGTTAGCACCAAGCGCCCGTGAGTGTTTCGAAGGAATGCCGAAATGATGATGGTTACGATGCTGTCAAAGGACCGTGCATCACATACGGTCCTAGGCGTCGTGCCAAGCAGCTACATAATTAATTGTGATTTGGTTAAGGCAAGGACGCTGCTTTCTGCAGCACCGGTAGGAAGCAAGGTTCAGAGTCCGCGTAGGAAAAAAGGGAATGAGAAAAGCTGAAATTAGGGAAACACCATAACCACGAGGGCTGCTTCAAGCCTCAGTGCAAGGGCCTCTACATTTCAGCTCCACCGAAATGCTACCACTGCGGCCGGCTTTTAACCCCGACCACCACCAACACCACGGTTCAAGTTCGAAGCACTTGAGGGGCCCTGGCTGTCTGCGTCTGCTCGCGTCGTTGTCATGCTAAGAAAAGCATAACATGAGGACAGGGCCAAAACAACTGACCGAAACCGGTGAAAATGGCTCCTGAATAAGAAGTGGTTAAGATGAACCAGATTCCCACAATAAAATAAGAGGCGCACATTATAGTGAGATTCAACTAAGTGGAAATGATTCGGAAACTTGACGATAAAAGCAACAGAAACACAAGGGAAACACGGGAGAACCGATCCGCTGCTCGCCCCGCCACGGTGGTCTAGTGGTTTTGGCACTCGGCTGCAGATCCGGAGCTCGCGGGATCGAATCCCGGCCGCGGCGGCTGCATTTCGATGAAGGCGAAATGTTGAGGCCCGTGTGCTGTGCGATGCCAGTGCACGTTAGAGAACCCCAGGTGGTCTAAATTTCCGGAGACCTCCACTACGGCGTCTCTCATAATCGGAGCTGGTTTTGGGACGTTAAACCCCACAAATCAAACAATCAACCAGGACCACTGCTGCGGATTACATTTTCGTTTTGTATATATTATTCGTTCTGGATAGGCAAAAAAGACAGGAGAGGCCGTCGGAGCAGGGTTACAGTGAACTGGAATATAGTTCACTGTAGCAGGCTGCTTTGATGCGCGCTTTCCATAAGATGGAGCTGCTTCTCCCCCTTTCACCGGGCCCACGCGAGGGCAGCCTTCTCACCAGCAAGTATCCTCCGAGATCCCCGCTTCCTCAGAATCACATTTTCTTCAATTCCCCTTCCTTCTGAGTCGGGCTCAATATCCGCCGTCCGTCACGCAAGATCGAAAGGTCGACCCACTCTTGCACTGTACTCGCTATCCACACTCTTCCATTCAACCCACTGCTACTTGATATTGATTATGCGAAGGATAATATAGAAACAGATGGAGAAAAGAACAAGTAAACGTCTCTGGTTGCCCGCAAGGGAAAAGCGAGCGCACGCTCGCAGTCGGCCCACGGCCCGCACCTTTACACCCAGTCCACAGCTACATCACATTGATACTGCTATACACATGATAGCGACAGTGAGCTTGACACCCTTGATAGTTACGTCACGATTGACGGCAGATGCGTAACTTCATTGTTCTCACGGTTCGCGGGAGTACCTCTTTTTTTTCTCGCGGGGACAATATGGGGTGAGAACCTTAAGTGCTCTAAACTGGTAAATTATTTTTAGGGACCTACCGCTTCGTTTTCTTAAGACGTGCTAAGTATCTGGCTTCCTGAGAACACAATGTATGTCTTTTTAAACTATAAATACTCGAAAATCTCTTGCATTTTCTTTCTGCGCGTTTTCTAGCTTGCCAAGCGCTGTCGAGTCCTCTCGGACAAGTTTTTCGTTTGCACAGTAGACAACGATTGACGAACGAATACTCGACCGTCGTTTCACTCACTCCTAGTGCGGCCTTGCGTTTCAGCATAAGGGGACATTTTGTGTTGGCCGGCTTGCGGACAACCTTACTGGTGCCTTTAATTTAGGGAAGAAGTATTCGTTTATGGTAAAGGCTGGGTGAGGCTGAAAGTTGCTCTTCAAGTTCTTTTCTCCTTGGCTATGAGACTGCTTTTCGTATGAAATGGATTGGATAACCGTTGCTTCGGAGGTCGGTGACAATTTTTTTTTTCTTTTTTCGTTCCTTCTGTCGGAACCCGAACCGCAATGCTTTCGGCTCTTCTTAGGATATTCACAACAGATGTTTTGTGGCTCACCTGGTGATTCGACAGGATGTTTCGAAACCCAGTGGATATCAAAACGTGGGCTAAAATTAAACTCACTTTGCTCGAGGTCATTTGCTAGTCGTCATAGCAAATGCTTGTTGCTGGCTATATATACCTTTTCGGTGGCTACACCAGATCTTTAATCTCGTATAAACTGTACTAGCATCCAGACTTTGTCGTGAAATTCAAGGCAGTGCCGTCAGACATTCCCTTTTTGGGAGAAATATCAATTGTAGTCCATTATATGTGACCATCACAGAGCGTGGTACGTAAGTTTATTTCAGGATGCCTCTTATATAGTGTCCCCTTTGAGTCATCTTCCTTGGATAACATATCCCGGTAGAATTCCTGATGCTCGACTTTTACGACACGCACAGACCCCTGGAACGCATATTCACGTTAGTGTACTACGCAATCTGCGCGCCGAAATGTGAGCTGCTCCACCGCTCAGCACTACTTCTTGCTCTGCGGGGAAGCTAACAATCGAAGCACTGATGCCTAACGTCTTGGACCAAACCCCGGCTACGCCGGCCACATATCGATGGCGGCAAATGAAAAAAAAAGAAAGGAATAAAAATAGAAATAAATAAATCCGTGTAGTTGCATTTATTGGTGGTCAAAATTATTGCGGAGCCCTCCATTACTGGGCGTGCCTCGTAATCACAGCTGGTTTTGTTACGTAAAACCCCATCAGTTAATAGTGTTAACGTTGCGCCGGCAACGACCAGCCGAACTCAGTAATTGACGACCATGACAGTGTATAGCGGTATTATCTGAAATCCAATATTGTTTCCTCGTGCGCACTGCACTATGCTCTGCTGGCTCACGGAAAGCCCGAATGTGTCTGTTGCCTAACATACAGAGTGTCCGGTATCTTGTTAACTATTAAGCCAACTAAGCAGCTGGCTGTATGTACTCCGATTACCATCATGCAGCCTTAAAGGGACCATGCAACACTTTTTGACCATAGAAAACGATGCCGATGAGTCGTGATGGCTCCTATGGACGTATGAGTAAATTACTGCACTGCACGTACCAGCTAATTTGCGATTTTGTTTCAGATACAGATGAAGATTGTCTGTTCAACCTGTTACGTATCTAAGAGCACAGTCTATGTGACTTGAGACAGAACTATACTCCATTTCACATATCAGGTTTTACACTGTGTATATCCACGATTAAGAAGTAGTGCGTTGCTTGTGGTGAGCAGAAAACAATTAAAGCCTCGATGGCAGCCTTACATCAAAATACATGTCTCATCATCGGCTAAACAAAACACGCTCGTATTGCAGGGGGAATAATTGAAATGTGCGAGTTTGTATTTTATGTTTCTCGTTTGTTTGTGGGAGCGATACATCTCTCCTTTTTTTCCTTTTCTTTGCGGACTACTTGCGTTGCCTTCACAGCGTTGCACCTGATGTTTCTCGATCGGGGAAACATGCGCAACGATAACTTATCTGTTGGCCTTGAGTTCAAGAAATAAAGACAATGTACCCAATCTCCCTTTTAAGGCCCGTATTGATACGTTTACGTTAGCGTTCTCGCCCTCGTGACAATTAGGCGCGCTAAGGGGGCTTAAGCGGTAATCATTGTAAAAGACTGTCATAAGGCTTGCTTGTAGATGCTTGGCTACGTTGTTCACAAAGCATAAGGGCATAGGGAAGATAAGAAAAGCAAGTGATAAGGATAAGATACGAGCCTAGAAGTATCGAAAAAGCCAAGTGACGTAGTCGTTGCTCATTGTGACGTCACTTGTTGAAGGGGGACGGATGGAAACAACTTTATTCATCATCCGGCAAAGGTTCAGGTCTCCCATGCATGAGGAGACTTCGAGGCCTTGCCTCGCCGCCGGCTATCGGGCCTGCTGGGCTGGTCCCTCTTTTGTCTTGAGAACCAGGCGACTTCCAGCTGCATTTGAAAGCACGTTGCAGCACGTGCAGATCGACAATACCGGGCTCACATGTTCAGCCTGCTCGACTGATTGGCACCGTTTTTTTTTATGTTCTGCAAAAGGACTTCAAGATAATGGAAGACGGGCATTGTTTTTGTTTTCATGGGAATGGCCGATTTCCAGAGGCGAAAGGCCCGCCCGACACCTGGTGACTTAGTTATTTATTGTATTTAATTTGTAACTTAGCTAGTAAAGCGATTATTACCTGAATTGTCAGTCACTTATTCAGTTAGTCAGCCAGCAGTCAGTCATTTATTCGAATGATTAGTCAGTTTCGTTCATCAGTTAGTGTACTCAACCAGTCAGTCAGTCTGCTGGATAGTTAATTGGCTAGTCAATTAGATTTCGTGTGCAGAATAATGAGTCATATGCGTTCCATCAGTTAAGTGCTCAGCCAGTCACTCAGTCCGCGGAATAGTTAGTTCGTTATTCAATTAGATTTCGCGTCCAGACCTGCACCCGCGCTACTCTACGGTATGTGCGACGACGTGAATTTGAATGTGTTTCCTCGAATGTTTCGGCCATTTCTGGTACTCGAAAAACTGAATATGCTGTGTCGAGGGTTAGAGAGCTCCCTTTGAAACACGATAAATGCTTTGTGTGACAGGATTATTCCAGTGGACCCGCGGAATCGGTCGTTTACTCCATCGCGTGTATTTGTGTAGCTTTGATCTGACAAGACTCATACCCCATCGGTGATGACCTCTCTCTCTGCATACTTAACCCCCCGCGTCGGCATCTGTGCATTGGATGCGTGATATAGCCTTTGAGGCACAATAGCATGAAGAACGGAAATCGGCGATAGGCCAAACACAGCAATCGTGGCTCCAAAGATCGTCCATGGCTGTGATTATCCCACTTTCCTTGTGTTTACGATAAACATTCGCTGAAAGCTCTCGTTTCCTGTGCTTGTGTCGTTTTTCTTCTCTCTCGCCATGCACCATCGAGTTCCAGCTGTGCCCTTGTCAACATGCAGTATGCGTTACTACAGCTTTTCTCAGATCCCCCGGTAGGGTAAATGTCGAAGCCCCCTGCACACTACACCGCCTTTTACGCTATATTGACAGTACGGGATGACTTTTCTGGTTTGTCAGGCTAATTAGTGCGGAAGATTAACCACCCACGCCTCTGCAAAATAAAAAAAAAAATGAAGCGGCCTTCTGTTGCCTTAAATACATTAATACAAAGGTCAGGCCTCACTGTCAGTTGCGGAGTCCCCCAGGGCTCTATATTAGGACTACTATTGTTTTTAATGTATGTGAATGACATTACCAGACTGATTGTGTATGCTAATGACACTTTTTACAGCCAAATATCGCCCAAGCTGAGCTGTGGTAAACAGGCACTTAGATAGCTTTCAATCCGGGATACAGCATAACATGTTTTCCTTAAATTAATCCAAAAGTAGCTATATTATTTTAGGCCAATTAATACTGCTGATTTCTATAATGTCGGCGTTCAGTTTGGACGTGTGATAATACATGATGTTGATTGTGTTAAATAATTACCCAGTTCCTGGTTCCATCAGAACCTTTCCTGGAACAAACATGTATCAAAATTAGCACCTCTAAAACTAACAACGTTGGCTATCTCTGCAAAGTAGCTAATGTGCCCGTGTAGCTGAGAATGCAGATGTATTATGCGCTAAGTTAACCTGTTGTATTCTAGTATGGGGATCAACTGCGACTACTAACTATCAAAAACTATTAGTACTTCAAAAGAGAGCGTTGCGGAGCATTCATGGTTGCTATGGCAGACCTTTCCGCGTGGCCGTTGTTTCCCAATTACGATTTGCTTAAAGCGAACCAAGTGTACCTTATTCGTTTGCTGCAGTATATTAAAGCCAACAAATACGCTCAATGCAACAGTTTATCTAATGACGCATCTATTTTCGAAAAAATATCCACCGGGTCCTTAAGACGCATACTAACTATGATAAACAAAAATTGTCAGGTATAATATTCAGTCGATTCTGGTTTGTGTTTTGCATAACACCGTTCTCACTGTTGTGGGCTTAATAACTTCATCATGAGACGCCTGCAAATGATTCTGATTTTGCATTTATATGGTTATATTTTCAGTTACGTATTTGTTTTCATCTGATGTCAGACTGTACAAAGGAGCCGAGGCCTTCGTCAGGCCTTTCGTCAGGCATTCTAGCCTTTAGTCCTGGCTTCCTCCTTCGTGCGAAAGGGAAAATAAACTTCCCTTCGGTTACACTAAGATGTATGCTTGAAAGACGTTTGTGTGTGTGTGGTGTTTAAATCAATTTTCGGAACACGTTCACGCAACAAGAGCATAATGTTCAAATGCGAACTAAGAACTCTGTCGACCACCCGCACGGGTCGCACTGCGCATCGAGTCTGCTGTGTCTACCGGTTGCGCCGAACTGCACTGAGCTTTAAAGCTGCCCGGCACGCCGAGGAAGCCGCCCGTGTCCAAGGACTCGAGGCCGTCACCTAAGCTGGGGTGCTTGTGGCCCTACCCTGACACAATCGCCGGACCTATTTGCTTATTTAAAGGGGTCGTGAAAAGAATTTGGAGATGCCCGGTTGTAATTTTCACTGCTTCAATACGCATTCGACAAGCCGATTCCGAAATATTTCAGCGAAATATTCAGTGCACATTTAATAACACCCGTTTGAAACCCCAGCGTTTTTGCGCTCCCGAAACGACTATGCGACACTACCAGCCGGCATGGTACTATTCGGTGACGTTACATTAAGATATTTTTAAGTTCAAAAACGTAGTGAACTCGCGTTTGCTCTAAAAGAATCGATTTAATTGAAAGCTAGAAAGAAAGAAAATATTTAGAAACCGTGCGGTGCCGCCATTCGGAAGCAAAGCTGCAGCACGGTTTGTTTTCCCGTGGCCTCCGAGGGCGCGCCAGTCTCGGAGGTATGACGGCTACTAAGATGACGTCATCTGCAGAGTTGAGGGGAACGCGCGCAGTGAAACCGAAACCGCGTTTTTTATCGCTCTAAATCAACGCACACGGTGGAACGGAACAATGCATATTGTTGATTGGAGGGTCAGGATGCCGAATACGCACTTAGTACAAAATGTTCAGAAAACGTTTCACGACCCCTTTAAGTTCTCTCTCTCTCTCCAAAGCTACATGAAACATTGGAGGGGGAGGGGGTATTCACGATCACTATGAACAGTTAGACAAACCATGACACGAGGCAACAATAAAAGAACATCCAGAATAACAATATTGGCCTGTTTTCAATCTCCGCTGAAATGAAAAAAAAAAATGAAGAAAAGCTGTAAAGGTGGGCCACCTAACAAGGCTTAAAATAGGCGATATTACACGAGCAGTGGTCACATTTTTCGTCTGCGTAACGTGCGAGGCACAAAAAAAAAGAAGAAGAAAATGATAGGAACAATAATACTACGCGACAAAATACACAATAAATATGTAATCACTTATTCAACGCTTGTGTATTTCTAAAAGAAATGATAGCGGGGACCTTCTACTGGCTCGTGTTTCAACTGTGCTCTTTCTCCCCAATATTCGCAGTGGGCCCAGCCGAGGTGAAAGGGGTCTAGCCCTCCGCGCGACATCGCAGACACTGTCAAGCCTGATGGACATTTGTGTGTACCAATTTCTTTATAAAGAAACTCCTTGGGTATGTAGCCACCAAATATTCATCGAGACTACCGTTTGGCTCTTTTGTATTCCAGGACGACTTAACTAGGCAACTGCCTTTGGAATAATGCTCAGTTAATAAATTTCTTCGAAAGAAAGTTGCACATTTGATACTAAGGCATCCAAACTGCTGAGAAGGGCGAGGTTCACACAGTTATGGGTTATGAAATAATGAAATACGGATTACTCTTATCATGATTTGTTTTAGGTTACAAGCACGCTTAACCCAGTTAAATGCTGATTTTATTAATTGATTTCTGGGGTTTAACGTCCCAAAACCAGCTCTTATTATGAGAGACGCCGTAGTGGAGAGGCTCCGGAAATTTAGACCACCTGGGGTACTTTAAAAACGTGCACTAACATCAACATTTCGCCTCCATCGAAATGCAGCCGCCGCGGCCCGGGATTCGATCCCGCGACCATCGGATCTGCAGCCGAGTGCCATAGCCACTAGACAACCGTGGCGGGGCGTCCAATTAAATGCACACCGAGCATATTTCAAGGGAACATGAGTCTGTTTTATCCCCGGATTCATAAACCACATACGAAACTCTTTCTTACTACTCCGCGTCGCGCAAACGTAGTTACATCATATTATAATAATATAACTAGCGGTGTTTTGCGTGCCGAAACTATAGCTATGACTGCAAGGCACGCCCAACAGTGCAAGGCTCTCCATCGAGTGGCCGGCATTCGATCCCAACTCGGGCTTAGTAAACCAGCGCACTAGCCCAAGGGTCTGACACACGCTGCTCAAGGCCATCATGACGCCTGGCCAGTACAAGACAGACATTGTCCCGTCAGAACCAGTGTCCAGATGATAATCGTTGTGAAGATCGGTGTCGATATGTTTCGCGGATCCTGGCGCCGAATCGCATTCTGGAATGACTCGCGTACGAGAAAGGCCAGCTTTCAAATGGAAACGCTAGCTGACATCTCGCTCAAGCGTCCATCCCCCGACACACACACACACCTTTACTGTCCTGCTCTTTTCTAGACTTGCGACCGTGGCCCGCCAGCTCTCGTTTGTGCGACCATTTGCGGGAATCTCCAAGTTCGCTTGCCCGCAAGAACGTTTTCCAACCAACAGGTCTCGTCCCCAGCTTGCCTTAGACCTTTAAGCACGACGACAACTGCACATTCCAGCGAAGTGCAGAAACTTTCTTGGGAGCAGGGCCTTATGTATCTCCCCAACACCTTTCTAACACCGCCCCAAATTTCCCGGCAACCCAGTAACTTCTCATCACCTCCCCCGCCCCGATATCGAAATTCGAGGGTAAACCCCTGCTTTGGGAATGAGCCGTCTCATAGCGAGTTCTGCTTAGAAAGGGGCAGAAATGAAGTAAAGACACGGACGGCTGGTGAATGAGGTGAATGAGGCGAGGTTATTTTGGTTGGAAAACAAATTTGCTTGCGCATGCGCATAACATTTCCGCAACGATATCCCCCCTTATTACTACCTTGGCAATTGACACCATATTTATACCCCCTTCCTCTCTCTCCACTCGCCCCTCCGGCCTCCAATCTAGAGAATCGCAACACCCGAAAGCAAACAACTTATATGGCCGAGTACAGCTCTCTCAAACGGTCACGGCAGGAAAGACGATGACAGGTGCGATGCCCGCGTCAGAAACGGAGTGCAACTTATTCGAGAAATAAAAGGACGAACGGGGTGCGTTCGGATAAGAACAAGCGTGTCGTCGATCGAACGCCGAGATGTCACACGCCGGTGTGCGCACTAACCCCGCCCAGTTCTGCACGCTGTTTCGCCGTGCACCCCCCGTACGAGACTACTTACACCGAAGAGGGGGCACAGGGGGAGGAGCGGCGACGTTGAGAACTAAACGCAATGGGCGGGAGAGGAGAGTAGAACGAAGAAAACGAAAGATGGGGAGTAGTGCGCGAAATGAGAGGCGAAAAAGAGAATATACACCGCCGCGGGGTGTAAATAAAAACCACTATAAAGCGCAACCCGAGGAGGAGTCATCGCGCTTCGCGGCTGTGGCAACATTTTTGGCGGGAAAGCAACCGGACGCTGTCGCCCCACCGCCACATTCCCTCTTTTTTTTTTCTTTCGTTCGTGCTTCTTTCTTTCTCTCTTCCGATTCGGCTTCTCTCGTCAGAGCCCCGACGGAGCTCGGATCGGCGAAAAGAAAACATACAAGTAACAAAACTTGTGGGGGAAGGAAGGCTTCCGGATAACGCGTGCCTTGACCGGCATGCTTTGCTTGCCCTCTCATCCTCCTCCCCCAACCCCCTCCACACACGCACACACACGTGGTCTTTCTCTGTTCGTGTTGCTCTACAGCTCTTTGTTACGGCTGCTTTCCTGTTTTCTACTTGATCTTCCATCGCAGTCGTCTTTTTCCCTTTCCGACAGTCGCGGAATCTGCGCGTGCTCGAGTAGGACGGGTGGATTTAATTAGACGAACGAGCGACGCGTAATTAAATTCGCTCAGCCGGACTAAAACTAACCAGCTGCGACGCTGGTTGTCGGAAAGCCATTCGTTGCAAGGATGGCAGACGGCTCGGCGCCGCGAGGAACGGTTGCAACGTTCCAACGGACACCGGTACAAAGGCGGGCGGTGTACAGGTGCTATCAGTCGTTTCTCGGAGGATGACTAGTTACGCACAGCGGAAAGAGATGTCAAAATGCAGCGCAAATAAAATGTTTTAGCACAAAACCTCACGAGGACGAAGAGAAAATTGACACCATATTTTTCTAGAGCACGTGCGTCCTGCTTTTAGGTCGCTAGGAAAATATGGTGTCAATAATAACTACCCCAGCTAGACGCATTAATGTGAAAATAAATACAGATGTTTTGTTCGTTCCTTTCTGTGCCCGTACTGTTCACCTCGCTTTTATTTTTGCAGTGAGTCATTTCAAAACCACAGAAAGTTTTGTCAGAAAGCACAGTATCACGAGATATGCTCCGTCAAAACTTCAAGACATACCGTAGGTTGTCGTATGTACCGTTGGAAAAACTGATCGCTATGCTAAACGCAAGCTTCCCTTCCTTTCGTAGCTACTGGTGTTCTTGGCAAACTTTCCAAATGACACGAGCTCTTCTTGTTGTTTTGGTGAGCTGTGGCGAGCGATGGTGTTTCAGACATAGAGAAGAAATGAAAATCCTTGGTTGTAACTCGGACGTGACTGACAAAGCTCGAAATGACGTCACGTCGGCGGGCACATTTATGTAGGAAAACTACTACGCGCTGTGACACGGGGTTCTGAGCCCTCCCGGTCGAATCCGATAACGTTCGTTGCACTATTTGTGATGGCATCATCTGCCTTTGAATATGCAAACGAGGCGGTTTATCGCAATAGAAGACAACTGTCGTGTGGACGTCGACCACGTGCGCGCCCCTGTCGGTTGCATTTGGAGATCACGCGTGCGACAGTAGTCGGTTCAGTTCCGCTAGGATGTCCGAAGTGCTTTCAGTGACTACTGAAATAATAATAATAATAATAATAATAATAATAATAATAATAATAATAATAATAATAATAATAATAATAATAATGCCTTTTATTTCTTCAAATAAAGCAGTAAATATGGCTAGGCCTGCCAAAGCCAATTGGAGGCTTGAGCGGCAGAGCCTGGCAGACAGAAAAGCAACACCGCACGCGTTACATTATTGTAGTTAATGACACAAGAGAGATGATATAACATAATAACGTGCACATTAGATTAGCAGCAACAGGACATAGAAAAGGTAATCATCCTCATTATACAGTAGTTACAAAAATTGAAAGTGAAACAAACAGCAAAAGGACAGCGATGTTTCACAAGCAAAGTGCCACACTAAATAATTGCTCAGAAATATGCTTGCAAATGAGTGCATATATGGAAGAACACCAGATGCACATTACACATATAGGCAAATACGCCTCAGCAGTTTCTTTAATTTGTATTTTGTTTTTATGCGAAAAATGCTGGGGGGCAGTACATTGAAATAAGTCGGAACATAATGTGCTCGTGTCCTAGTTCCATACCTTGTTGAACATCTTGGTCTCCAATAACGGACTTTGGGCCTTAGTGAGCGGGAAGGGACATAAGGAACCAAGAATTCTTTTGACCAGAAATGTTTTAAGACCACCGTTTGTATTAAAAGATCATTAAAAGTCGGCATTAACAGCATTTTGAAAATGTCTCTCTCCGAATTCATGTTGAGGTCATAAGATATATTCTTTAAGATCGAACGCAGTATACTATCTAATCTGTTGTGCCATCGGACAGCACAGTGTCCATAAATGGTTATTCCATAACGCAGTATACTGTGTCCTAGAGCGTGTGTTATCATCTTTCTTACTGAAAACGGCATATAGTATCTTACATTATATAGCAAACATGACACGGCGCGAAGTCTTTTGCAAACATAGGCGAGATGACTATTCCAAGAAAGGTCGCTATCAATGTATAAGCCGAGGTACTTCACAACAGATGAACACTGCAATGGTTTACAAGAGCAGAATGAACAATCGGAACAATGCAAAATGAAAGGATAGTCAAGGGTTACTTTCTTCAATGGATTATGAAAGCAGATTAGATTAGTTTTAGACACATTTATATTAATAAGGTTGTCTCGAAACCAATCCATGGCTTTAGTAGCAGCTGACTGTAGGAGAATAATGGCCTCATAGAAGTTGTTGGCAGACGTCAAGATCACTGTATCATCGGCATATTGATATAAAGAAACCGGTATCATACTAGGAAGGTTATTTACAAAAATATTGAACAATAACGGACTAAGAATCGATCCCTGCGGAACGCCGGTATTGATGGCTTGGAACGCGCTACGAGATTGCCCAACGGATACTAGTTGACGCCTGTCTTGTAGAAAATGCAAGCGGAGTCAAGCATTGAATGATTGATCGACTGATTTGCAAACTTGGAGCCCTGTATTTATTTATTTATTTAATTTTTGTGTGTTAAGGACAACGTATCGACCACTCAAGATTTTTGGCGTGCACGCGGCTCTTCTTATTTTTTTTTCTTTTCTTGCATTTCGCTCTCATCGAAGTTCGGGAATCTAATCGCTCACCCCATGTTCAGCGACTGAGAGAACATATGTGTTTAACAAAATGCTGGTGGCAGCGCTTGCCCTGATCAGAAGTCACTTACAGGTCTCTCCTTCCTATTTCTTTGTGTAACCAACTAACCCAATAGCGACTAATATTAGTGTGTAGTTCGCACCAGCCTGCCCAAGAAGAAGTCTTATTCAGTGTGTTTGTTTTCTGCAAAAACAGCAGCGAGCCAACCGCAGAATCGAAGCCTACAGCTTCGATTTTTCGCGCGCAGTCATTCTGAGCTGTCCCGGAAGGGCCTTTGTCGCCGCCAAGTGGATCCCCGGCCACCCCCAACACATGGGGCTTATCAACTCATCATCAACACTCGTTACGCTGGTTGCCCCGCGCACGCAGCCGCCCCCCGTGAGATCCAAAAAGCGGCCCACATGGGGAGGGGGGCACTATTTCCACTCCTTGCAAATGGCCAATCGGGGGATGTGTCGTCCTGTACAGTCGGCGGCTTTCGGTACGACGGACCCGTTGCCGCGTGTGCACTACACTCAGTTCTGGGCCACAAAATGGCTGGAATAGTTTAAACCAGAGGCCTGGGCGGCCGTTCATTTCGTGGGGTCGTCATCTAGGCTTTTCTTAATTTTTTCTTAGTTTTTTCAGGCCTCGTTTCAGCTCCTGACTGCAACTCAGTCGTTGCCTTTGACCGACCCATTGGTTAAAAGTTTAAAAAGGGACGCTAAAATGACATTGATGCTTTCAGAACTGCTGCCTCCCGGTGGCACATTCGTTACGGGGATCGGTTAACATGGTTTCACGAGAACGCGAGTGGAAGTGCACATGGAATTTGTAGGGGGGAACCACCTGTGAGGGGGGGGGGGGGGCGTCATGGAGGTGCTCACCCCCAAAGACGCGTGTTCGGCCACGGCGGTTTCATTTTGACCGAAGAGAAAATGGTCGGGGTCCTTTGCACTGTGCGATTTCATTGCACTTTATGCGCCTCTGCTTAGTGCGCCTCCCAATGACATCGCGGTTTTGGCACGAAAACCCACGGAAAATCACTACTGTTTTCCGAGAACTCGATTTGCAGTGAATTTTAATATCGCCATCGCAGCTTCAATGTTAAAAGAGCAAAATTAAGGCCAGTGGTTCATTGCTTGCTAGCACGACTAACGAGTGATGCTCTTTTGTTTCTTTTGGAGTTCTTCCAGTTCGCCTACGACTTGGAAGTTGCGTTATAAAATGCGCTACGAAACTGAAACGTAAAATTAAAGGTGTACACTGTATGAAAGAGGACATGTTAAGAGCTGTGTGTGATAGATGCAGTATAACAGCATAGGTTTTTTAATACTAAAGAGGCAGTTAACTGTGAGAATAATTAATGAAAAATGTATAGTGAAAACATTTAAAAACGTTAAAAACCACTAAAAACTATTACAAACCATAAAATTTATGAAAGAGGACATGTGGAGTCTTGTATATTATATGTATTATGTAATACCATGTCTCTTCTAAACAGGAACCTGACCATCTCGATATATGTCAGAAATTAACTCATGAATATTTAAAAAATCACTTGTGACTCATAACAGCGACATACGAGTGCGAGCCACACGTACTAAATAAATAAATCAATAATAACATTAAACAAATCGCGTGGGTGTCATACTCGCATTGCATATGTGGGTAACGACGTACATGGAAGTGATACAAGGTTCACGCCGACACCGTGGCATGTGTGCCATTAACGGACACGTCAGTCACGGTCAGGGTTTTGTAGGCGACCCTGGTCGGAACACTAGTACCTGAACACCGTGTCTTCCTTGTTCTTGTGGCGAAAATACGGAACGCCAAGAAGCTTAGCTGTTCTGATATTGCTAATGGCCCTCTTAGGCTAATTGCATTGAATATAGACAATACTAATGTTTTAGATGATTCAGTATTTTTGTGTTACTTGTCGTCTAGGTCATCTATTTAGTGCATTCAAATCGTTTCAATTCAAATTTTATGTTTTGTGTTATTTTTTGTTCTTTAGTTCTCGCTACCTGGGAACATCTCTACTGATTCGTTCCTTACTTCACCCATTGTTATATATTGCTATAATGGCCCCTTCGTGTTCCATCACTGATCTCTGTCTGTACTTTCACGGTTCAAAATATTCTTCGTTAATGGTGTGTAAATATTTTATGAAATGTATTTGTTACCAAACTGTTTCGGAGCAAAGGCCTCTGTCAGGCTCAGTAGCCTTTTGCTTTTGCTTCGATTTCTGTAAATACTGAAAGAAATAAATCAACTGGAGCACGTTGTTATTATTTTTTTTTTTTCACGTCTTTGTATTTGGCCGAAAAGTTTTTTCAGTAATACCGAGAGGCTCCGGCTCGTATCTGGCGGGTGACTGGATTCGAACGCGATTGTGCCGGAAGCGAGAAAGTCAAACAAAAGATTGGCCCCGGCAAATCGTCCTAATCTGGGCAAGCGAGTGACTCGTAAAGCGCGGACCATCTCGGAAACTGGCCTGCCGATGGGAACGACCGAGGCGAATGCGCCTAAACTAAGACAAAACAGATATGTGCGCTCGAGAGACGGACCGCGAAATTACCCTAGTGACAAAAAGGGAACACGTCCGAGAAAGTAAGAAATCTGTCCTGTCCAGAAAGCAAAGCTTACTTTTGCACTGAGTGGAAAATTTATTTTCTACCACCCGTTCTGAACATGGTTGGAAAACACTGCCTGCCCTGTTGTCAAAGTTCACGTTAATACGTCATCAGTAAAGACAGAAAAATGCGACAACACAAAATAAAGGGCGTACGGTAGTAGACGGCCGAGAAAGCTCAGAGTATGTCAGTTTTTCATCTGGAAACACTTGTCTTGGCGCATTGTCAACTCGTGGGGAGAAAGTTGCTTCATCAAAAGAAAAACTGCGCGAAGGACGGAACACCACAGTAGAAGGGGACAGGACGATCGCAGAACGAGAATGTACTACTTTCACTAAATGTATTACCAACTAGCCCCCCACAGCACCTTACTTCGAAAGAAACGTGGAGGGGATGGGGGGCTACGTGTACACCCTGTAAAGAGCACTGTGAAACGAACGAGCGGAAGCGACACGGCTGCCGTACGCGACTTGATGCGGGACTCGCAGTTCAGAGATGAACCGCGAATGACTCAACAGAGCAAACTTAAGAACGAATGAGTGGCACAAACCATCCGAGGAACAATACATTAAACTTCGTACGAGTACGACACACGAGCCAACCAACGTGATCTCAGCTTTCGTCGATCGGACAATCGTCGATCTCCTGCATGATTCAGCTCATCAGGGGAAGAAGGACTTTACCCGACGCACGTGCGAGTTCACGCTGCCTCTACGTATACTGCATATATACGCATAGTGCGTGCTGTCGTAACTAGATCGACGGCGTGATTGGGATAGTGCGCTTTCAGCGCCCTTTTAATCCTGTTGAACAATCTTAATTGTGATCTAAATGTAAGTAAATGCCTATTTATTCCGAAGTTATTCGTGTCGCATTCCTGGTTTAAAAGTAATCAAATGTCAGGCTCCAAACACAAAGGCAATTTCTTATCGGGTATGTCCGAGCCAACACAGAAAAGTTCTCCCGTGGCTTCCGGAAAGAGCCATGTGCAACGACTCTTCGAACATGCCATGTCTTCAACAAAGAGATCACCAGCAGCAATGTGTTGTAAAACGAATTAAATAAGCCCTGGCTCTGTCCACTCAGGCACCTTGCGTTTCAAGCCGGTTGACGCATCACGCGGTCCTTCTTTGACTGAACCTCCTCAAGACTTGTCGAAAGCCACAGCAAGTGGCCGACGCAACCGATCAAGACTTGCCATCGTGCTTGGCCGGGATAAATGGAGGAGTAATAGACTCGAAAATGAAGTGAATCCTTTTGCATGAAGCTGTCCCTGGACATTCACTGCGTGATCGTTATTCCCGTTTGCCACCTTTTTTGCTCTGCAACAAACTAACGTCCAGCAAACTCGAAGACCTCACGAATGAGGGAGACGATGCTTTAACTACTCCGGCCTCTGACGAAAACCAGCGCTGCCATTGCAACGAGAGATTGAGTGACCGCGGGAGAGCTTGTTTATTTTGCTTAATTTGTGCTCAACAGATATGTCTGACAGCTTAGGATGAACTTAACGGAAGAAAAGCGCTCCATTAAAATTATTTTTTTTGTTTATTTTGCTGGTTTAAATGCTGAACTACTTCTTCCTAGCTCACTCTGCGGGAGGACAATATTCACACTGACTAGAATGGAAAATGCCGGTGGATTAACGTCTGTTAATACCCCAAAATACAAGAAAGGAAGCCTCCAGGTTAGTGACCCAAACATCTTAGAGAGCTCTTTCATTTATTTTTATTTTTTGAGGGGGGGGGGGGGGGTGTCCAAGCGTTTCTGCGCACGCGCGTGCCTGCTTCCTTCTGTACTCCCCTTGGTGTCATGGAAACAAGAGAACACAGGAGTTGCGGACGGGTCTGCTCTCCTGTTGTACCGAGGTAGAGTTTTCCATGGTTGCTCCCTTTATGCAGCACGCCCTACTGGCGTGCTTACTGACTGGTGTGCGCTGTACCCATGGCACATGCAGACGAAGAAAAAAGGGTGCACGCTTCCTGCAGCCCGTCAGCCAGCGTGGCTAAGAATGTTGGTGGAATGTAAAGACCGGTGGAAGCGGAACGGGGGCAGGCAGTAATACTGCTGGTCAGCATGAGCCACATTCTTCCTAGTTTGAAGAACAGCTGTAGGCAAGACTGCGTTCCCTGCACGTGCCTGGCACACCCCACAGGCGTCCTGTAGCCCGTCGTGTGACACGGCCATTCTCGTGACTGGCCGGTGGATTTCGAATGTCGCATTAGCTTCGCTCCTTGCAGCACGTTTCACCTCTGTTTCTGGAATCGCTGGCTCTGTCCACCACAGTGTAGCGACGGGCATCCAAAGGCCCTCATCTTTTGTTTCTCGCGCACGTGGCCGTCCATGGGCATCTTGCTTGCTCCCCTTGCAGTGAGGCGCTTCTCCAGGGCACCTCATCATCATCATCATCATCGGCCTGTTTAGGTCCACTGCAGTCTCGTCCTGACGAGAGACAAATGTTCCCAAGTGAAACGCCCAATGTAAAACAACTCCGGTTTTACGTTTATCTTCGAATAAAGAAAGATCGCCTCCGTGTTCGCTCTGCCTGTTCAACGAAAGCAAAAAAAAAAAAAAAAGCAAGAACAAAACCGTTCTCGACAGCGTAATGTTGCCCCATGGTCAATCAACGATTTCGTACTGGCGAGCCTCGGGTAGCGTGCTTGATTCGCAGCCGCGTTCCGACCTGCGTGGAACGCAGAAACGTCGCTGTACTTCGAACTTCACACAGGGACCTTATCTGTGAAGACATTTCTAGAAGATCGTGGTTTATTTACACCTTGGGGTTCAGATTGTCTTCTATGTAAAAAGCCAGAAACCATCGACCACGTGTTCTTACATTGCTGGGAGGGCGTATATTTTTGGGATGTCCTTCAAAGAACTTTAAAAAAGGATTTACCTTTAGATTCATATGGGATCAGATTTCTTCCAGTTGACGATGAAGAAGGCTTGCCGCTGGATTTAATTATGTTAACGGGCCTCCATTGCCTATGGCGAGCTCGCATGGCAGGGTTTTATTGTCAGCCTAATGCAAGGCCCGCGCGACTATATTTTCGAGAATGTATGTTAAAATTTGTTGAATGCCAGAAAACGAAGCAATGCCAACCTGAGTGGTTGTCCAGGGTCGTACCCTTGACAACGCTCAAGGAATTCTAGATGATTTATGTCCAGTTTCACTGAGTCTATCCGAAGTATGCTCTTTTACCGGGTGTGTACAAAGAGGCAATAAAGAAAAAAAAAAAACTAAGGCGCGTATTCATCGAAGTTTTAATGTGGAGACCATAACTGCGCAGTCTGGTTTCTCTGCAACGGTCTCGATTCAATGCTTATCCGGATTGCCGGAGCATCATAGAGCGAGCTTTCTTCTTCTTTTCTTAGTTGACCACATATGTTTCTAAGAAGCTCGGTGGAGGGTTGAAAAACGGTGAAGTAACGGTACGCTTCTGCCAATTTTAATATTGGCCACAAATTTAGATGAGCTCCGCCTGGGTTTTCATTCGACGTACGTCGTAAGGTACTTATCGAAAACAGAACCTGCTGAAGTCGAATAAGAGCTTGTACATTTAGAAGGTCGTAGGTTCGGTCCCTACCGACGGCAGGCGCTTTTTTTCGTCCACGTTAATTCCTTTCCGCCTACGTCATAGTTACTGCACTAGATTTAAAATTTAACTATGCCATTATGCCTTCCTTGGCTTCATTATGTGTGTAAGAAAAAAACAATTCCTTGACCGATTTCCATTCCTTAGTTTCTTTAAACACTTTCTCAACTGATGTCGCGGAAGGATCAACCGCTATGTTTTATAACTAAAGACACCAGAAAAAGTCAAGCGAATTTATTCGTTGCCCACAGTGACGTCATCTGGTTAATGAAGAGCGCCTTTCGACTGTATTCGATGGCGCGTGAAGTGCAATAATATATGGCCCGCATGCCCACAGCAGCGCTGAGCATGGCGTTGATCCATGACGCGGTGGGCGACAACGGCGGGGTAGTTCGGAACATAAGCGGTGGTCTCCGACTGTCGATCCGAATGTTGTGGTATCGAATCCCAGCGGCTGCATTTCGATGGAGACGAAATGTTGAGGCCCGTGTACTGTGCGATGTCACCGCACGGTAAAGAACTTCCGGTGGTCTCTCATATCTTGAGCGCGGTTTTGGAACGTAAAACCCCAGAAATCTCGGGACTTAACGGCTGATCAATCGGCTGTGAAGGTAAAGCCTGTGCCGCTCGTATTTTTCTGAGAGCAGTCTTCTTTCCGTCCTTAATGACCCAACAGCTGAGGTCTTCGATTGCTACATGCCGCGGCCATAGCGGACGGTGATGATTTGTGGGGTTTAACGTCCCAAAACCAGCTCTGTTTCTGAGAGACGCTGTTGTGGAGGTATTCGGAAATTTCGACCGCCTGCGGTTCTTTGACGTGCACTGACATCGCACAGCACACGGGCCTCAACATTTCGTCTCCATGGAAATGCAGCCGCGGCGGCCGGGATTCGATCCCGCGACCTTCGGATCAGCAGCCGAGTGCCATAGCCACTAGACCACCGTGGCGGGGCAGAGCGGACGAGCCACGATGTGTGTGTATGAGGTGTGCCCCGTATCGCAGGAGTAATTTTGGACCACTTGGGGTTATTTTCTGTGCACCCAAGTCTAGGTGTGACACAGGTGTTCCTTTTATTTTTCTTTCTGTTTCGCAGCAGCAGAGAGAGAGTGGTTCGATGGAAAGGAAATAGGCGCATATTTCTGCAGACCATTATAAGGTAGCATGACTCAGCGCCACAGCAGCAGCGGCAAGGAGAGCAAGGCACAACACTGCATAGCCGTCTCTTCCGTCTGGCAGGCGATAAATTCCGTAGCAGCGTGAACGAGCGCGCGCACGGCAGCAGGGCCAAACAGAAAACCAAACGGGCCGCGCGGACAGCTCAGGACACGTTATGTCCACAAAGGGGCGAAGACATGCAGGGCCAAGGTAGTTTTCCATTAAAAACTACGCAAACTAAGCAAAAGTGCATCTCCCGCGCCGTATGAAGCGCGTCTGGCCATGTGCCATGCACCATGCCCGAATCCAGCAAACCTGGTTCGTCACAGCATTCCTGCTTGCTAGCGCAAAAGAGAGGCCACAAGAAAAAGAAAAAAAACAGCAAAGAACTGGAAAGCATGGATAGAAAAGGGCAGCGCGTGCCTAAAGTCCCGGTAAACCACAGTCTGCAAACAAACTATAATTTGCAGTAATTTGCAGTTATAGTTTGCAGTAGAGCCCGCGCTAAACCTGTCAGGTCTGCTCTGCAAGAAAGTCTCCTAAGTGCAGAGATGTATTTTCTTTTGGCATTTCGTTCCTACCGAAATGCGGTCTCCATGACTGGGATTCGATCCGGCGACATCGAACTCTGTGAGCCAGCAGTCAACAGCCGCTAGGTTACCACGGCGGATCTGTCTTCATGCCCTTTCACCCTCCCAGCATGAGAAGCAACACCAAACGCTTTTGGGAATTTGACAAAAAAAGCAAATAACAAAAGCACAGTCTGCAATGACCTCAGAATTCAACGTAGGTCCCAATACGGAAACCAAGAAAGTGTGCGAGATAGGCGTAGCCGCGTTTGTCGCTGGTCGCTGACACTATAAACTGCCTCTTTGTCTAATCACGGTCCAGATACCAGCGCTAACTTGGCACTACGCGATAGATCCACTGGCAGCGTGGGGGTCCTAAAAGACAGGGTCTCGTATCTTTTGACAATGCGACGATCGCGCGCAGCTAGAGAGACTTTGTTCATAAACATTGCTTCTACGCACCCGAATCTCATTTGCCATAGGGCTGGAAAAGGAAAATAATGCGCAATCATATAAAACATGCGCATCTATCACGATAATATCGATCCTAATGTCTTCCCTACGGTGAATTCAACTACATTATTGGACTAAAAGCTTTGGGGGAGCTTTAGAAACAGTGCAGCTAGGCCGCCTGATGTCGAGCAAAAGAAACAGAAGAAACCTTGCACACCGAAGGACACGAACTCGTTTCTACGCCTTTGTTCCCTCCTGGCCGGTCATCAACTTCTGTTCCGATGCGTTCGATGCCGAGTTCGATGCCGTTCCAAGCGGAATGGTCGCAGCAATGCGATTGGGGATTTGGAACGACCGGCTTAAAACGAACATACGCTCCCATTTGTCTACCACGAATCCCTTTGTTCGTTGGCGTCTAATATGTACTTGAAAAGCTTTCGCTCCGTTGAAACGGCTTTTCATGCACGCAGGCGTGGGCCTCACCACGTGGTCGAGCAAAGCTGCGCTCTTTGAGTCACCACTCTGGTCTGCGAGCTTGCACCTCATAGTTTGTTTCTTTCGTTGCGCTAACTGATCCTAAAGCGCCCTATAACATTTGCACTTTCTTTTTTATAGCTTTCTCCTTTGACCGGGCCCAGCCGGAGCGCAGCGGCAAGCGGGGTTCTGGACTGAGGACTTCACCCTCTGGGACATCAGCAAAATAGAAAATAAAGTTTTCTAATACTGCTCCTATTCCACCTCCTACTACTGCTACTACTACTGCCTCAAGCCACGCCTTCGCCAAACGCGTGGCCTTGCTGCTAACGAACACTAATGCTGATGATAATAACGCATGGCCCAACGAGCGCTGACCTTGCGCAATGCTTGATCTCGTCCTTAATACTAAGCGATATTCTCCCACTAAGGGACGACGGAACCAGAGCGAGTCGAAGCCATTGAGGCCACGTGTTCCGTGCTACACTTCGTAGAGCGTAGTAAAAAAAAAAAAAAAAAAAGAGAACGACGCCTACGAACTTGTGGGCCCAATATTATCGCCCCGCAGAAGCCAGGGAATCCTCAATTTGGCTTCGAAAATTACGTCGCCAGCAGCACCAACTACGTCGTTTGACGCCTTTCACGCTGTTCTTAAAGATAGATACACGCAGTTCCTTTAATTGCCGTACTCAAAATGAACAAACGATGCATTATGTTTCAGCGATCAGTTCGGCCCCATGGGTGCTACCGGTGCTCCTATACTGACGTAAACTGGATATTTTCCTTCCGGTTAACCTCCCTGCCTTCCGCACATCATCTCTCTCCCTCTACTGACGTAGTATGTTTGATAACGAGCAGGCGCTTTCCACATGTTCACAACCACCTCCACAATTGATAGGCACCATGGGAGACAACGTTTGAGTGTACCTTGACCATATGCCGGGCCCTAGTCTCGACATTTTATTGATCAACGAACACACCTGCCTTGCGTAGCGGAAGAGGGTCGTGGGGGTCTAATGGCTACAGCACTTGGCAGCAGGTCGCGGGATCGAATCCCGGCCTCTTTGTACTGCGCGACGTCAGTGCACCTCCACTACGGCGTCTTGTCATATCGTGGTTATGGAGCGTAAAACCCAAGAAAATATAACCGAGATAGCTTGTGTTGATAAATCGACATGGGAAACAGTCGGCGTGATAAGTCACTTAGCAAAACAAGGTCATCGGCAAATCGTTTAAAAACACAGGACTTGTTAACAACGCTCAGAGGATATGCGTCATAACGATAGTGCTGTTTGCCGACCGCAGCAATCGGCGACAAGATACGGACAGCGCCCAGTTTTCAGCGGCGGCGTCTTGAAATGATTTCCGAAGCATGGTTCTTTCGATGTGAGCCCATGCAACAAATATTTACGTAGGCTGCGCACTACAATAAAAGGACGTCCTAGCAGCGGTGGTTTAGCGTCCGTTCGGTACGGTGATGCCGTGCCGTCGTGATCGTGCACGTGGCAGTTGGAGACACCTGCGCTGGTAACTCTGCACGTACAGTAACCTGACGAAAGGTTCAATATAGAGGTCTTTCGGACTAGAATAACCATGTGCGGAAAACGAGGAAACGGTCCTACGGTGCTTACCGTGTGGTAAAACATCGCCAAAGAGGTAGTGATTATGCCTTGGGGAAATACATAAAGGTAGACGAGAAGGAGGCAATAAAAACAGACTGACAGAGGGCTGTGCCTCGGCGAAATCCGTGAAAGTATTAAAAAAAGGAAAGAGCTCTATTGTTCGCTTTTATTGTTTTAACCGCTCAGTGCGTCAGTTACCCGCTACGAAGCTGTCCTGCGCATAAGGTGACCAGGCGCTACTTGCTGCTCAAGCTGCTACTTGAAGCCTCTATCACCTGGTCACTCTCGAAGTCCAGCTGCAAATAGATTCAATTAAATTCTAATCGGGCACGAATCGATGAACAAATCGCAAAGTACGATTTAGAACAGGGAATGTCGCGGAAGCCAACACTAATTTCTGTCTCCGATGAAGCAACCTTTAGGCGTCAATCAGGTGTCCCAACCATAACTTGCTTTCAGTAGTCCGTGACCTCTCCTCTCCAAGCCCTAGAATTCCGGGACGAAATGGTGCCCATTGTGAATGTGTCAGCCAAAGGGTCTCCAGAGCAGGACAGCTCCCTCCGTTTTCTCGGAATTGCCACCATAACTAGAAATGGCTTGGGTAGAAGCCGCCTTCTGAAAGAAGGTCCTTGTGACCAATCAAGGTGGACTTTGGAGGTGGGCTTGCTGCCCACAAGACGGGAAAGGGATCGTGGCTACGAACCCTTCCTTCTCTCTGCTATGACAATATTGGGGAAAGGGTTCGTTGACCTTTGTCGAGGGGTCGACGGCCTCTTACCCGAATATTCTCATAGCAGGGAGAGGGAAGCCTTCGTACTATCTTTCGCTTTAAGCATGCTTTTGTCCTCGAGACGACAAGGCGGAGACTGGTTCGTCTGCCAATAAGAGACGTGCCTGATTATCCGGCAGACTTATAAAGAAGGGCGCAGACCCAGAGATGTCACAGGGAGGCCACCATCTCAACCATCAGGACAGTTTGGTGAGTGCATTTTCTTTTCTCCGAACGAGAGTTCGTGGTTCTCTGCACTAGGGTCGAAAGCGCTAATCGTAGCATATGGTGTATATAGCCTAGTACGGGGTCCATTCTTGAGCATTTTTGGTACTTTGGATATGTGGTTCTTTCCGGCCCGCATAACTGGAAGGAACGGCTCTTGCCGTGCTGTTGCTGCCGACGGGGATGACTAACATTCTGCGCTCCTTGAATATATGGCAGATGGGTTCTGCGGAAACCCGCAAGTTGGAGGAACGTTTATGAAAGAGAAAATTGGCATCACCCGCCTTGTAGCACAAGGCTCCCACGAATCTGAACGAGGGCCTGCCGAAAAATTCTTCCGGTCCAGCCGCGAAATTCGACAAGGACGAATGTTTTGGCAACTAGGAAGCTTCATCCGTATGGATTTTCTTGTAGCCTTGTGCTACAAAACGGGTGGATGCTAATTTGCCTTTTCATATTGTGCTCCGTTGCACACTCCCTGCCTTTCTGGCTAATCTGCGCCCTGGGTTCATCTGGCACGCGGTCGACGCTTCCATGGTATCTTCACCAGGCCCTCGTTCAGATTCGTGGGTGCCTTTACGGACGACACAAAACCCCTTCTAGTTAGCCTAGAAGTGTTCGAGCAGCTACACTGGAGCACACTGCCTCTCGTTCTGGCGAAGCTACAGTGCTTCATATTACCACCGCTGGTACGGGCAAATGTTATCCGGTCGGCGTGTATCTGATCGTCACCGGGTTTTCATTTGTTCAGACCGACGATCGGAACTCAACGTCTGGATCTCATTCCATTCTGCTTTGATAGGAGCTCTCTCCAATACTCGGCGCCGCGGGTGCGTGCAATATCGCCACCGGGTTTTGTCCTGGTACAAGGTGGCGACGCAGGACCCTCAAAAAGCTACAGGTGCGTCGTGCTTTGCGTCGTGCAACAGCGCATGGGGCAGGTTCAGTAAGCAAGAAAATCTATGAAGCATTTGTGTGCAGTCCACTGGGCCTCCTTAACTGCAGCTACAACAGCAAGTTAGTGCCTTTGCGGGAAAGCTAACTTCGCGGCAGTGCGTGCGCTGACGCCCGGCGGCCATGGTTCGACTTTCAGGCAGAGCTAATTTGGCTGCAGCTGCGATCTAATAACGTTGGCTGTGGCAGCGTGATGAAATCTGCACAGCGGGTTATGGCGCCAGCTCGATGCAACAAAATATTTATTTTATCATGGTAGTAAGATTTAGAATACACATCCCTACATGCACCTCGCCCAACATGTCTTAGTGAAATCGTAAACGTTCAGAATAACTTCACGCCCACAGCTGGCTAGCCGGTGACAAAAATCGCACCGCAAAGAACAAACGTGCGCGTTTGAATATGAATCGAGAGATTTGTTCAGCCATTTTGTCCAGAATAGTGTTTTCATTTGATATTTAAAAAAAAACTCATCTCGATAATGAGGGCCGTCGAACGACTTATAACCACTTATGTCTACATTGGTAAATTGATTGTTTGTTCGAATCGCCTTTCTTTCATTTTTGGAAGCGTCTTTTGGCCAGCAACGCAGAATGAACGAGCGAGAAAGCGCAAGCCACTGCTGAGGAGCGGCTTTCCTGCTTAACGCGAATGGATGTCTCGTATGGCGGACCTATGCGCAACTCTGCTCCCGTAGGTATACGAGAGGCGCTACATTAGGGGACTTTAGCATCTGTCCCAAGCCTCTGAAATGCAAGCTTGTCGATGGATCCTGCTCGTTCTAGTGTGTTAGACTGCACCGATTATTAATTGCCGTTCTAGCGCCTTCCTTACACTGATGTATCGTCGACCATATCGCCCGTGTAGCAGCAACCCGGTCGGCGTGAAAGATATCGCGTCAACATGATTCAAGCTCGTCGATGGATCCCCGACGGATAATTGTCGTTCTAGAGCCTTCCTTATACTGGTCACAGGCGAAGGGCATGCGATTTTTCACGGAGGGCATGCGCTTACATCCTTTCTGGAATGGTGGAGGAGAGCGGACAAATATGGCATATAGTAATATGCCATATTTTCGACATTACCGCCACATTTTTCTAGCGCATATGAGCAGTTCTGGAGGGCGTTAGGTCAGACTAGGGGGGGGGGGGGGGGTTAACCCCGAACCGTGCCAACAGGCCAACGCCGTCACTGGTGGGCCGCATGATGATGCGGCCAACCCTTTCCATCGGATGGACGTCCTAGCCAAAGCTCTACTGCATACCCATTACTGCACTGTCCACTTCAGGTCAACAAGGAACAAGAACAGGAGCCGCGCTGACTTGGCAGTTATGGATGTCTTGCCTAAACTACTTTTCGCCAGCATTCGAGGAGTCTTTGTAGATGTAACTGCGGCTCTATCGACACCACACCGCACATCTTCTCCTTGGGCCTGATCGAAGCCGAGAGCAGATTCCCGCGAAATGCCATGCGCGACCGCTGAGCCAATGCCTTCACACCCTAGTACCATATGTTCAACGGTTTCATCCTGCATTCCACACACTGCACATCATCCACATCACCGTTAATGGTCCAAAGGCGCACAAGTGTGCGGAGTTCACCAGCTCTCCTCAAATAGAAGTTTGCTTCCAAGGGATTTTTCGTACAGGTGTACTGTGCTAATATTGTTGTGGCTATGGTACACAGCTAGTGTTGACTTCAACACATATGCATCCATCCTGTCTCCTCTCCTTCCCGTACTCGTTCCCGTGCCTGCTTTGCCCAGTGTGCGGACGCATTTGCGCTGCGAGAGTTGCGCCATCTGGCTCACGCTAGGGGTCTAGGCTTATCAATTTTCAAATAACTACTGCAAAACGTCGCACATTCATTGTCCCTTTTCGTGAATTAGAATTGAAGCGCGCCCTTTGGTTGCCGCGACATTGCTGCGTAATCACTTGGTGGCTCACCGGCCGTTCAAATCTGCCGTGTAGCAGCGCCATATGTCTAGGTGTCTAGGCTCGAAGGCCTTCCAATGTGCCCGTGCGGCACAGGTTTTAGATCCCGGTAAGGCTAGAACATCTCGCGAATACTCTGCAACGTGGGTTCGGCCGTGATGTAACTGCCGGCGGGCAATATATCGTCACCGGGTTTTCATCGCGTCAAACCGACGAATGCAAGGTCGTCGATGGATCCTCTGGTGGATACTTACCGTTATAACGCCTCCCTTAGATCCCGGTAAGGCTAGGACATCTCGCGGCTAGGACAAGCTCTTCGAATGGATCCTCTGGTGGATATGGCAGTTCTAAAGCGCCTTCCTAGAATAATCGGTAAGGCTTAGAACATCCGCGCTCAACTCTGCAGCGTGGTTCGGCGGATGCAACGCGGTCGGCGTGCAGGATGTCGTCACCGGGTTTCAGCCGAGAAGACCGCGAATGCCAGCTCTTCGATGGATCCCTGGGGATAATTGCCAGTTCTAGCGCCTTGCCTTAGAGATCGGTAAGGCTAGGACATCTCGCGAAGTACTCTGCAGTCACGATGGGTTCGGCGGATGTAACTCGGTCCGGCGTGCAGTATATCGGCACCGGGTTTCATCCGAGTAGACCGTACGAATGCAAGGCCTCTTCGATGGATCCTCTGTGAGTGGATAATTGCAGTTCTAGCGCCTTCCTTATACTGGTCACAGGCGAAGGGCATGCGATTTTTCACGGAGGGCATGCGCTTACATCCTTTCTGGAATGGTGGAGGAGAGCGGACAAATATGGCATATAGTAATATGCCATATTTTCGGCATTGGCGCCACATTTTTCTAGCGCATATGAGCAGTTATGGAGGGCGTTAGGTCAGACTAGGGGGGGGGGGGGGGGTTAACCCCGAACCGTGCCAACAGGCCAACGCCGTCACTGGTGGGCCGCATGATGATGCGGCCAACCCTTTCCATCGGATGGACGTCCTAGCCAAAGCTCTACTGCATACCCATTACCGCACTGTCCACTTCAGGTCAACAAGGAGCAAGAACAGGAGCCGCGCTGACTTGGCAGTTATGGATGTCTTGCCTAAACTACTTTTCGCCAGCATTCGAGGAGTCTTTGTAGATGTAACTGCGGCTCTATCGACACCACACCGCACATCTTCTCCTTGGGCCTGATCGAAGCCGAGAGCAGATTCCCGCGAAATGCCATGCGCGACCGCTGAGCCAATGCCTTCACACCCTAGTACCATATGTTCAACGGTTTCATCCTGCATTCCACACTGCACATCATCCACATCACCGTTAATGGTCCAAAGGCGCACAAGTGTGCGGAGTTCACCAGCTCTCCTCACATAAATTTGCTTCCAAGGGATTTTTCGTACAGGTGTACTCTGCTAATATTGTTGTGCCTATGGTACACAGCTAGTGTTGACTTCAACACATATGCATCCATCCTGTCTCCTCTCCTTCCCGTACTCGTTCCCGTGCCTGCTTTGCCCAGTCTGCGGACGCATTTGCGCTGCGAGAGTTGCGCCATCTGGCTCACGCTAGGGGTCTAGGCTTATCAATTTTCAAATAACTACTGCAAAACGTCGCACATTCATTGTCCCTTTTCGTGAATTAGAATTGAAGCGCGCCCTTTGGTTGCCGCCACATTGCTGCGTAATCACTTGGTGGCTCACCGACCGTTCAAATCTGCCGTGTAGCAGCGCCATATGTCTAGGTGTCTAGGCTCGAAGGCCTTCCAATGTGCCCGTGCGGCACAAGTTTTAGATCCCGGTAAGGCTAGAACATCTCGCGAATACTCTGCAACGTGGGTTCGGCGGATGTAACTCGGTCGGCGTGCAGTATATCGTCACCGGGTTTCATCCGAGTAGACCGACGAATGCAAGCTCTTCGATGGATCTCTGGTGGATAATTGCAGTTCTAGCGCCTTCCTTAGATATCGGTAAGGCTAGAACATCTCGCGCACACTCTGCAGCGTGGGTTCGGCGGATGTAACTCGGTCGGCGTGACAATATATCGTCACCGGGTTTCATCCGAGTAGACCGACGAATGCAAGCTCTTCGATGGATCCTCTGGTGGATAATTGCAGTTCTAGCGCCTTCCTTAGATATCGGTAAGGCTAGGACATCTCGCGAATACTCTGCAGCGTGGGTTCGGCGGATGTAACTCGGTCGGCGTGCAGTATATCGTCACCGGGTTTCATCCGAGTAGACCGACGAATGCAAGCTCTTCGATGGATCCTCTGGTGGATAATTGCAGTTCTAGCGCCTTCCTTAGATATCGGTAAGGCTAGGACATCTCGCGCATACTCTGCAGCGTGGGTTCGGCGGATGCAACTCGGTCGGCGTGACAATATAACGTCACCGGGCTTTCATTTCGTCAAGCCGACGAGTGCAAGCTCTTCGATGGATCCTCTGGTGGATAATTGCAGTTCTAGCGCCTTCCTTGGATCTCGGTAAGGCTAGGACATCTCGCGAATACTCTGCAACGTGGGTTCGGCGGATGTAACTCGGTCGGCGTGACAATATAACGTCACCGGGCTTTCATTTCGTCAAGCCGACGAGTGCAAGCTCTTCGATGGATCCTTTGGTGGATAATTGCAGTTCTAGCGCCTTCCTTATACTGGTGTCACACAGTTGGTTCGAAGGCCTTCGAACCAACTGTCCATCTGCTCAAAGGTCAAGTTTGAGCTGCTACACGGGCGGTTTCGATGGCCGTCGAGTCAATAGCCTATCGAGTCAACTGAGCAGCCCACAACTCCTTTGAGTTTTCGAAGGCCATTGAACGACGGAAGCGGAAGCGGCGCGAACTCCGAGACTTGGCGCACCGGCAGCTCCCGCGCGCGCTAGTTTCTGAGGCCATGGCCCTATTTATGTCGTTGTGTCAATAAGTAGAATCTTACACCTGTGAAAAATATTGGAACATGCCGAGAGGCCAACGCTCTCGCAACATTGCATTAGTTCTAGGTCGAATACCCCGTCACTGGTATAAAAAACAAACACCATGCAGCTGGTGGGATGGATGGATGGATGGATGCTATGAGCTTCCCCTTTGTAACGGGGCGGTGACATGTGCGCCACCAGGCTCGTAAGAAGATTTAAGAACTTTTTTTTCTCTTTTAATTTTCCTCATGCCTTTTAAATTTACTTCAATCAAATCGATCATGCCATATCAAAAACGGAATTTCATAGCGCAGTTCCCTGCCCCTTATGGCAGAAATTCCATATTTTTCCCTATAATTATTTTTGTCCGTTCTCTCTAGTTTTCTGCCACCAGTATTCTAACCGTCTCTTACTTATTTCAATCGCGGCTATGTTCAGCTTCCCGTTGTTCGCCCTAAAACCCAAGGCTTCATGTAGGGTGGTGCCCAAACGTACACCTGGGTGGATATTTCCGCATTCAATCAGAACATGCTCTGTCGTTTCCCTATCTTCCTCACAGCATGTGCATTTTTCTTCTTCTTTACTGAATTTCGCTTTATAAACACGCGTTCTAAGGCAGCCCGATCTCGCTTCAAACAATAAAGCGCTTCCTCTTGAATTATCATAAAATGCCTCCCTCTTTATTTCGTTTTTGCCCTCTCGGTAGTTATTCAGAGTCGGTTTTTTTTCCATCGCTGTCCTCCAGTAAATCTTCTCCGCCTCTCTGACTTTTCCCTTTACGCTCTTTGTTGTCAGTTCTCTTAGAGCCGTATATTTACTGGTGAGCCTCCTAGTTCTCTTTCTCCACTGCCTGTCACGCTCTTTCTATATAAATAGCGGAACACCTTCACTGCCCACCTAACCTCTTTCATATTCCTTAGCCTTTCTTCAAACCTTATTTTGCTCTGCGCTTCCCTTGCCTCAAAACTCGCCCATCCCATATCGCCCTTTACAGCCTCGTTTGTAGTTTTCCCGTGAGCACCCAACGCGAGGCGTCCCACAGTTCTTTGATTCACATCCATTCCCGATTGTATCTCTGGCCTCATGCTCACCACTGAGTTCCCAAATGTAAGCCCCGGTACCATTACCCCTTTCCACAGACCCCTAAGCACCTCGTACCTATTGTGTCCCCATAACGCTCTGTGCTTCATTATTCCTGCGTTCCTCTTTCCCTTTGCTGCCAAGGCTTTTTCCTGTACCTTCATGTATCTATCGCCCTCATTTACCCATACGCCACGTGTCGGGAAACACCGCGTGTCGCGCCATCTACTGCCTATGATTCAAGCTACGTTTGAGGCTCATGCTATGGACGTAGGCTTAGCAGTATTTTCTGAATAACGACTGCAAAACGTCGCGCATACTTTGTCCCTTTTGGTACATGAGATTAAGAGAAAGCTCAATTTAAAGTTTGTTTCTTGCCGTCGGTGCTAATAGCAAGCAATTAGTGCGAATTGGAATTGAAGCGGGTGCCTTGGTTGCCGCCATGTTCTTGCGAAATCACTCGGCGACTCAATGGCCGTTCAAAACTGCCGTGTAGCAGCGCCAGAATGTATTTTGAGTCGATAGAGTTGTGGGCAAGGACATAGACTCGAAGGCCTTCCTATGTGCCCGTGTGACACAGGTATTAGATATCGGTAAGGCTAGGACATCTCGCGAATACTCTGCAGCGTGGGTTCGGCGGATGCAACTCGGTCGGCGTGCAGTATATCGTCACCGGGTTTTCATCTGACCAGACCGACGTATGCAAGCTCTTCGATGGATCCTCTGGTTCTATCTAAGGAAGGCACTTCTAGCGCCTTCCTTAGATATCGGTAAGGCTAGGACATCTCGCGAATACTCTGCAGCGTGGGTTCGGCGGATGCAACTCGGTCGGCGTGCAGTATATCGTCACCGGGTTTCATCCGAGAAGACCGACGAATGCAAGCTCTTCGATGGATCCTCTGGTGGATAATTGCAGTTCTAGCGCCTTCCTTAGATATCGGTAAGGCTAGGACATCTCGCGAATACTCTGCAGCGTGGGTTCGGCGGATGTAACTCGGTCGGCGTGCAGTATATCGTCACCGGGTTTCATCCGAGTAGACCGACGAATGCAAGCTCTTCGATGGATCCTCTGGTGGATAATTGCAGTTCTAGCGCCTTCCTTAGATATCGGTAAGGCTAGGACATCTCGCGCATACTCTGCAGCGTGGGTTCGGCGGATGCAACTCGGTCGGCGTGCAGTATATCGTCACCGGGTTTCATCCGAGAAGACCGACGAATGCAAGCTCTTCGATGGATCCTCTGGTGGATAATTGCAGTTCTAGCGCCTTCCTTGGATATCGGTAAGGCTAGGACATCTCGCGCATACTCTGCAGCGTGGGTTCGGCGGATGCAACTCGGTCGGCGTGACAATATATCGTCACCGGGTTTTCATCTGACCAGACCGACGTATGCAAGCTCTTCGATGGATCCTCTGGTGGATAATTACAGTTCTAGCGCCTTCCTTAGATATCGGTAAGGCTAGGACATCTAGCGCATACTCTGCAGCGTGGTTCGGCGGATGCAACTCGGTCGGCGTGCAGTATATCGTCACCGGTTTCATCCGAGAAGACCGACGAATGCAAGCTCTTCGATGGATCCTCTGGTTCTATCTAAGGAAGGCACTTCTAGCGCCTTCCTTGGATCTCGGTAAGGCTAGGACATCTAGCGCATACTCTGCAGCGTGGTTCGGCGGATGCAACTCGGTCGGCGTGCAGTATATCGTCACCGGGCTTTCATTTCGTCAAGCCGACGAGTGCAAGCTCTTCGATGGATCCTCTGGTGGATATTGCAGTTCTAGCGCCTTCCTTGGATCTCGGTAAGGCTAGGACATCTAGCGCATACTCTGCAGCGTGGGTTCGGCGGATGTAACTCGGTCGGCGTGCAGTATATCGTCACCGGGTTCATCCGAGAAGACCGACGAATGCAAGCTCTTCGATGGATCCTCTGGTGGATAATTGCAGTTCTAGCGCCTTCTTTGGATCTCTGTAAGGCTAGGACATCTCGCGAATACTCTGCAACGTGGGTTCGGCGGATGTAACTCGGTCGGCGTGCAGTATATCGTCACCGGGTTTTCATCTGACCAGACCGACGTATGCAAGCTCTTCGATGGATCCTCTGGTGGATAATTGCAGTTCTAGCGCCTTCTTTGGATCTCTGTAAGGCTAGGACATCTCGCGAATACTCTGCAACGTGGGTTCGGCGGATGTAACTCGGTCGGCGTGACAATATAACGTCACCGGGCTTTCATTTCGTCAAGCCGACGAGTGCAAGCTCTTCGATGGATCCTCTGGTGGATAATTGCAGTTCTAGCGCCTTCCTTAGATATCGGTAAGGCTAGAACATCCTAGAGCATACTCTGCAGCGTGGTTCGGCGGATGCACCTCGGTCGGCGTGAAGTATATCGTCACCGGGTTTCATCGAGAAGACCGACGAATGCAAAGCTCTCGATGGATCCTCTGGGGATAATTGCAGTTCTAGCGCCTTCCTTAGATATCGGTAAGGCTAGAACATCTCGCGCATACTCTGCAGCGTGGGTTCGGCGGATGCAACTCGGTCGGCGTGCAGTATATCGTCACCGGGTTTCATCCGCGAAGACCGACGAATGCAGCTCTCGATGGATCCTCTGGTGGATAATTGCAGTTCTAGCGACTTCCTTAGATATCGGTAAGGCTAGAAACATCTCGCGCACACTCTGCAGCGTGGGTTCGGCGGATGCAACTCGGTCGGCGTGCAGTATATCGTCACCGGGTTTCATCCGCGAAGACCGACGAATGCAAGCTCTTCGATGGATCCTCTGGTGGATAATTGCAGTTCTAGCGCCTTCTTTGGATCTCTGTAAGGCTAGGACATCTCGCGAATACTCTGCAACGTGGGTTCGGCGGATGTAACTCGGTCGGCGTGACAATATAACGTCACCGGGCTTTCATTTCGTCAAGCCGACGAGTGCAAGCTCTTCGATGGATCCTCTGGTGGATAATTGCAGTTCTAGCGCCTTCCTTAGATATCGGTAAGGCTAGAACATCTCGCGCACACTCTGCAGCGTGGGTTCGGCGGATGCAACTCGGTCGGCGTGCAGTATATCGTCACCGGGCTTTCATTTCGTCAAGCCGACGAGTGCAAGCTCTTCGATGGATCTTCTGGTGGATAATTGCAGTTCTAGCGCCTTCCTTAGATATCGGTAAGGCTAGAACATCTCGCGCACACTCTGCAACGTGGGTTCGGCGGATGTAACTCGGTCGGCGTGACAATATAACGTCACCGGGCTTTCATTTCGTCAAGCCGATCGAGTGCAAGCTCATCGATCTCCTGGTGGATAATTACTTCTAGCGCCTTTCTTAAGCCCGAATACATGACAACGTGGGTTCCGCGGGATGTAAATCCCCCACAGGGATCTAAGCAAGGTTCTAGATATGGAATCTACGTACGCGAGCCAACCTTTATCGTACCGATAACCTATTTGTTGTACTCAGTGTATAGGACAGTGTTAATCAGGATTTTGGGAAATATTAGGATCGAGAGAAGTCTTTATTGAAAGACGGAGACTTTAGCCGGCGTTGAAATATCGCCGACAAGCTACTCTGCGTGGGGAGGGAGTTTGGGGAGAGACGAGTAGAAAGAAGTACAAATAGTGAGACATAAAAGAGAAAGAAAAATTGGGCTTTGTGTCTGACTGTAACGCCTAATTGCGTCCAATGATATTTCACGTTTGCACCAACCAACCCGCAGTGATGTGATAGGATGTGTTGCATGATGGGTGAGTGACTGTGACGACAGTTAGTCTATCGAGTTGACCTATACTATTTAGATATGTAAATAAATAGTCCATCGCACGTTGTGTGGGGCAAGCTAGAGGTGATAAAGGGAGCTGTGTAAGTGATTGCATGCAATATTCATAGAGCCCACGCTCATCATTGTACGCTCGGCGCTCAAACAAAATATGCTGTACTGTTTCAGTAGAGCCACAGTTAGCGGTATCGTAAGTCGTTGGACTATGCAATGTGTGGACTATGCAATGGGTGATCTGTAGGTAACTTCCATAGCCGGTTCCTTTCTTCGTAGGGGAATCGTTTAGCCATTTGGGAAGAATCAGATTTGAACTACATTCGCTTATAGTTTCGATATCGCAGACCGTTACGTGCTGCTTCGTCGGCTTTGTCGTTATTAGAAGGAACAGGCATAGGCAACGATTGTGCACAGCTTTTAAGGGAGCTATCCTTGCGCTCTTTCCATTCTAACCATTCGGGATGATATACACAACGGCTGGCGAATGAGTTTGCGTTTTAATTGAAGCAGAGACTCGGAAAAGTTCCTTACGATCCTGGTGGCGCACAAGCGGACGCTCATAGCATCCATCCATCCCGCTCCATTGCCGTTCTGGCGCCTTCCTCCGGCGTGCGGCTTCCGTATATTCAGGGTGTGAATTGCACGGAGCCACTTGTCCAACACAACGAGTGGGACCTCTCCGGTTGGCTCGTTGGCGCCAGGTAGATGTAATTGCAAGCTAGGTGCTCTGATGGGTAATTCGTCACTTGCACGGAGAAAAATTCGTGACCGGGGTGAAGCCACGAGTGGCTTGGTTTAAACAAATGCCCATTTGCCTCAGTGCCCGCTTCGGTATTGCCCCTTCGCGACCCGTAGTCTCGCTTTGCTCCGCCGCGATCGGAGGTGTAGGTCCTTTGGACCCGCTGCGATCGTTGTATGGTCCGTAGCGGCGTCCCCGTCCGTGCCTCGAAATGCTCAAACCGGTTTAGTTTGCCCGCGCCTTTTCGGAGGCGGCCACCGTCCCGGCGCGCACGCGTTGTACCCTCGCGCTGGGCGCTCCTCGCCCCCTTGTCCTTTACCTGCCGCCGCCGCGCGCTGCCCTGTCGGTCGCGAGGCTAATACGTCGGCTTTGACAGACCTTTCGCGCCACCTATAAGACCTGCATTACTTGCAGAGCTTCACCGTATCGCCTACCACCGTGACATTAAATTTTCTAACACGTTACTCTACATGGATGTGCGAGCTGCCCGTATTTCGCCCGCGCGCGCGTTCACAATCTCTCGCTATTTCGTCCAGGTGGCGTGTAGATCAGCGGCCAGTTCCCATTGTTCCGCAAGGCGCACGGTGGTCAGTGCGACGTCCCTTTCTTCGCCGTCGTAGTGATTACTTTCTATCTTTCAGGGGAAGGGGGCACATGCCCGAGGCAAAATTCCAACAGCGGACAGCGTCGGTTAGCCCCGGCGGGGTACGAGCAGACGGCCGCCGCCGCGCGCTCGCGCCCGCTCGCCCGATTGGTTGCCGGCCTCTCCAATGGAGGCGCTCGGCTCGCGAGCGGCTCTCTCTCCGATTGGCTCGCGAAGCTGTCGGGCAGGTTTTCTTTCTCGCCGCACGTTTTCTTTCTCGTCTCCCGCTCGCCATCTTTGTTCGGCACGGTCTTTTCCACTTGTGGCTTCTCGGGGTGCGGTGCGCCGGTCTCCGTCGGACGTCCCGATCGCGGAGCGGGACCCTATCCTCGATCGGACGGACGCCGCGAGGCCTCGCTACCTGCTGCCTTGTTCGTCGCCGTGCTCGTCGAATGTCTGCCCGTTGCTATCGATGACTGTGCCTCTAGTACATGTGAATCTAGCTCATGACTAGATCCACACTCATCCATAGAAGCGGACGTTTTATCATCGTATGTCGTTCGTCTGAGCTTCACCGGACCTGTGCGACTCTTGACGTTTGGCTGCGACAAGTGTGCGCGCTCTGCCCGGACTTGGTGGATTTCGTTGGTCGCGTTTGCGGACGCCTCGCGTTAATGACACTGAATAAAGTGTCTTTTTTTTTAAGGTTATAGGTGCTTGCCTGTGTCGGTTGCGCCGCGGCATGTTCTGTGCGCGCGCTCCCGTAACATGCATGTGCGGGGCGGCGGCGGCAGGAAATTGTGGCGGTTGGCGAGATGCGTGCTATTTGAAAGGGTGGGTTAATTTGTCCTGCATGCTAGGCCTAAAACGCGGGCGTTGGGAGACGATAGTGCTAGGGTAAGGCATGCATGGTGAATTTATCCCTCCACGTCACGGCGTGCGCTCACGACCGTTGGCGTTCAAAGATGGTGACTAGGACCGGTTTTGGCGCGCGGTGCAGTGATGGCGGGCGGAGAGCGAACTGACGCCGGAGACCCGCCATTCCGGATCGCCTTTGTCCGGCGCGGTCGCCGCTGGTGCAAAACCCTCTCCTTCCTCCGCAGGTCTCCGGCCCCCGACGCAACAAATACAGCGTGGCGCCGGTGGAGTGGATCCCTTCTCGAACCACATTGTTCCAGGCAGTCAAGCCCAGTGAAGGGGTGAATGAGCACTTGGTCGATGTAGTTAATGCAATACCGCGTTGACCGGGCGTGGATTCATCACTGCTTTGCTGCGCGTGGCGTCACCTGTCGAGCTCTGCTGCCGCTCCGTCTGCTAGCGCCCCCTAGGTAAGATTGCTGAACGCGAACACAATAAAAATGTTTCGGACTGTTCCTGTTGAAGTCGTTCATGGTGCATGGCATGTCACTCGACATGCCTGCACAGCCAGCCTTAACACCTCCAACAACCTTCATCCACTTTGTTATGCCATAGTGGCCTTCGATGTTGCAATTCGAAACACTCAATGCGGCCCGCAGAATGTGCGGGCATCGTTGTGAACAAACAAGCGCTTTGGATGCGAACGGAAAAGGTATGTAGGCACTGTGAATCGGGGATATGCGTGGATGCACCACACGTAAGCAAACTGACTGCGCTTGCTTGCTTACGTGCGATCGAAATTGGAATTCGCAGTTATTTCTTGAAAAAAGCTCTTTGCTCTTTTGCTCGCACTTTCGAGCAGAATAGCAACAGACTCCGAGCCGATTTAGCTACGCCGCCGACTTCTCGTCTTGAGCCTGGAATTATTGCAATTCGAAGCCCGCGAAATCTCTAATGCCCACTGCGGAAAAGAAGCGAGCATTCGCTGGTTGTGAATCGCGGATGTGACTAATAATAATAAAACCCGGCGTTTAAGGTCCTGGAATTATTGCAATTCGAATCCTGCGAAATCTTGGGAAGAGCGTTCCAAGCGCTTTTCTTTCTGCCGGCGAATCGCGGATGTGATTACCCGTTGAATGAGAAATCATCATTGGAGACTTCTGCAATATCTTAAATATTGAAGAATGAAAAAATGACTTAGAAAAAGAAAACGAATCGCTGGTTTCAAGATTCCAAAAAGTCTACAATGATGGAGACGATAATTCAAACAGGAATTGAAAATCGAACGCACAGTCGTTTGTCAGCTGTCGAGTTTGGGACAATTGTAATTAAATCTGCTCGGAGTCTGCCTTTCCGCCTTTTTTTTTTTTTTTTTCGAGAAATCTCAGGGCCTAATAGCCTCAGGGCCTATTCTCGCTCAGCCCGCACGCGTGGTGATCGAATCGCGAGTTATTGAAGTCGGTGGGGTAACTCAAGCCCGGTGGGGTAACGCAAGTTCGATATTTCGCGATTCGTTCCCTTTGACAGCCCGCACGCTTGCGGAACGCACGCTTGGGGAACGGAGAACCGAGCGCCAGGCAGTTTTTAAACGGGTGGGTGACCTGGCGCACCGGTATCGGAAGGCATTGCGCCACCGGTGCGGTTAGAATGGAGCGGAACCAACTCGCTCCACGTTTGGGGCACTTCGATGGAGTCGGTGCAACAATGCCGCTTGTTACGAAGCTCGAGGCTGTAGGATCAAATGCGAGGTTGCAGGATCAAATGGCAGCCACATTTCTTAACATGCAAAATTGAGTAATTTCGATAGACTAGAATGATTTGGCGAATCACTTATCACAAGAAAGGGATGAAGGAGAACGATACCCTCCGATTATGAGCAGGGTGACGTTATGAGCAGCCATTAGAAGTCCGCATTAGAAGTCCACACTGGCAGAGCTAGTTAGCATGACAGAGCTCGGTGCAGCGGCCCTCATCTCTCGGAGGAATCGCCCAAGTCAAACTGCAGCAGGCAGGACAATACTCAGTAGGGTAGGAATCTCCGTATCCACAGCATGAGGAGTATGAAAATATGAATCGCGACTGTCACGCTGAACGACTTGTTGCGAGAGTCAAGTGGCTCCGAAAACAGATCCGAGTCAGCGCCCAACGTCAGCGCCCAACTTGTGCCAGTGGTAACTGTCGTACAAGCACGTAATTACGGTAGTTGAGGCTTCTGACGAGCGCCCTACGTACGACCTTGGTCACAAAGGCAGGGGCAACTCTGCTGCCATAGGTTTAGCAATGCCATAGCCATAGCAGGTTTCATGAGCGTAGTTTGACAGCAGCCATCAGTAATTCTATCCGACTCCCAAGAGGCATGCCGGCTCTTTTTAACCGGCCGCCTTCCCGCCACGGCGCTTAGGCTGCTAGGACCCGCACCCACTCGCCACCAAGCCCTGCGTGCTACCGTTAGGAATTCTAGCTAAGAAGATTCTTGTCCACCAGCGCTGCACGCGACAAAAATACGGGGCGAAGATACCGGTGGTGAAGATACCGCCGATCTTCGGAAAATTCAGACAGACGTTTACCCCCATCTATTGAAACTTTGGTGGGCGGCGGTAGGCCGACTCTCTACGACATCTCGTGGGTATGCGCGAGCAAACCAAGCGACTTAGCTTATTATCTCGGCAGCACTTTAGTGCCTAGTAAGGAGCAGTGGGAGGCACAACTCGCCAGCTCAGACCTGGGGGTGCAAGTCCGGCGGGCAGCCAAAGCCAGTGGAGCCCCAACCCTTTCATTCTGAAAGGGAGCTTTCAGAATGAAAGCTCCCTTTCATTCTAATAAAGTTACTTCACGAGCACAGCCACGAAATCACTGAAGTTCCTGGGTAACAGAATTTCAATTTCAGTGGTGCATGCACTTCAAACAAACCTTGATGTCATGCTGTATTAAAAAAAAAAAAGGCAGATCCCCTGTGCAGTGGGAATCAAGGAAATGCGAAGCACGCATCAGGAACGTAAAATGGATTTGCATTGTTGTCTCGCTATACCAAGTTTGGTACACATGAAGCTAACGAAACGGCCGCAAGAGCACCATGACGGTGGCATGTAAACCATGCCGCTCATACACGCGTGTCATGATTCCAACCTGTCATTTACATTCGTTATGCAGTCATGTTGTGCCACAGCAATTAACGAAACGAGTGGCATGTAGGTCATGCTGCTCATGTCACGATTTTCATGTTATGACCTGTCATATATGATTGTCATGCAGTCATGTTGTGCCATAGCAACTGTCGCATATATTCCATTAACGAAACGGCCGCAAGAGTACCAAGGCTGTGGCACATAAACCATGCTGCTCATGTTGTCCTGTTGCGCCATAGCAATTTTCGTATACATCCCGTTAACATACATGCCGTGGCGTGTAAATCATGTCGCTCATGACATGCATATCATAATTTTCATGTTGTGACCTGTCATTTACGTTCGTGGCATACCAATTTTCGTAAACATCCCATTAGCAAAACAGCCAGGAGAGCAGAAAATCATAGGCGGCTAGATAGATAGATACGCTCAAACTCTCCGAAGTTCACTAAGAAATGCTTCGCATTTAAAAGAAGACTTTGCTGCACTCAAAACACATTGGGCGATTTCTAAAATATTAGTTTATTTCTTCCTCGCTGACCGAACTGCAACTTTCTTGGGCCTCTGCTTGACCGCCTCTTCTGCGCTGTTCAAGGAACCATCACTTTCGTCGCTTTCCTCCCCAGCACTGCCCAGGCCCTCCTCCTCTTCCTCACTGTCATCCTCATCCGCGTCATCCTCTGCCTCGAGCTTCTGCCGCTTCTTGCCGCGCAGTGACCTGTTCTTCTTGCTAAACTCATTTGTACTCTCGCAGAGAACCTCACAGGTTCCATCTGAATTCCAAAGGAACTCCAAGGTGATCCTGAAGGTGGCCATTTTGATGCCCAACAGTTTCTGCACACAGAAGAAAGAATAGTTTCATTGCTTTCACTGTTCCTTAAATCCTTAAAACATAATGCTGCTTAATCGTCTGAGCACAGACCACAAAACTGCTCAGACAAAATTGTGCTTGGCACTGGAACTGTGCTGCTGTCACTTTCACATCACATGATTCTGCCGGCATTGAACATGGGGAAACAGCCAAGCACTGTGATACACTTCCATTCCAGATTCCTGCATTGGAATTCCTGTAGGTGTTCGAAATTATGACACTTATTACGACTTATTATGACACTTATTACAGCTTGGATGGTCAGCGACTAAAATCGTGGTGGTGGTGGAGTTTTCTGTGGTGCTTTCTGCATTGCTGTTTTGCGCTATTTGGTCCCTCTGTGCATTCCAACAATGGTAATGATGTATTCCAATTGCATGCGATTCATTCCATACTGTATGTCATCCCAAAACCCACACTGATATCAACGCGAATCAAAATGTTGTCTATTGCCTGTCCACAGTTTGTGCATTCACGCTTGAATACGTGATAGCCAACTACATTTCCTGATCACCTTTTACGCAAGCGCCTTCATGAGTTCCGACAAGGTCTGATGACGTGGTGATACTGCATGTTCGCTCACAAAATACCTTTCACGTTTCACATCGAACAGGCTGTTTTACAGCTGGAAGTGACAGCTGGACATTTCGCCACCATGTCATATTCTATGCCACAGTTCCAGCAGATGGTGGCACCCTCTGCGCAGTAGAACCTTTGTAGATATGGTAACCTCACAGTAGACATTTGGATACAACAACCAAACCGATTCAACTTCTTCCAATACAACATACATTGGGATATAAAGGACTAAATTACAAGTCTAGCTAGCTGGTCAGCACTCCTTTACACCAGACACCCCAAACTCAACAGCTTCTGACCTGAAACATTGCTTTTGGAATAACATTTTTGGTGGCAGATAAAGTCAACAGTGTTGTAATGATGAAAACATGGGGAGTGTCCAAACTGTTCACTGGACAACACAGTTAAAGCTTTTGTCCTTCGATCCTTCGATCATATCTGTGGCTTGCACTCCAGCTGCACGGCCGCTGGATGAAAGCGCACAGGTACGGCCAGCTGCGTGCGCCGGAGAAGGCAGGAGAGCACTAGTTCGTTTGGCGGCCGCCGCAGTGCCACCAGTCAAGGATAGTGAGAGCGCCTGGACAGTGGTGTATGCGCGAAATCGTATGATGCCGAATTTCATACCCCCTCAGGAGTACAAAAGCTACAGCAGTACATTTTTCTCATAATGGCAAATGGTATTCCTTTCCTGCAGGAGTCGAAGCGGCTTTGACTAAGCATGCCCGTCTCTGTGACAGAGAATTCTGCACTTGTACTTAAAGAGTTAATGACAAGGTTTTCCCTTTTGTAGGACCACAAGATTATTACACCTTTGTTATGTTCTTTTACAATTGTACTGGGCGCATGCTTTCGGCGGATTATTTTTTCTTTATTCGCTTCTCGTTAAAAACGTGCTTGAATGGCTACTGCGACTTGATTTTACGTTTCTAAACTAGAACGGCAGTGAATACATGAGGTTTTAGTTAATTCTAGTTTACTTTGCAGTTATTGTTATATAACAAAATGTCTTGCGTGAATTCCGTTTGAAAGGTGATGAAAATTTCGTGGTCTTCTCTGTGCACGTAGAAATGACAATGCTAGGTGTGCTGCAACAATCAATCGTACGTTTATTGAGCGAAACTCTCTACCAGTACCTGTTTACTAGAGCAGTAAACAAATATCAGAGGTGTTTGTGCTCATCGCCGTCAAAGTCAAAGAACTTTTCGGGAGAGAGGCTTCTGTGACAGTCTCACCAGGCGTGTTGCAGTTATATTTCGGGTCCAGTTAGCCAGCAAAGATCGCAACAGCTTCTTCAAAAAACATCGCAGAGGTGGCTCGTGTGGTCAAGGGTGCTCGAACCACACCGTAATGTTGGACAGGTTACAAAATGTGGGAGGAGGGATTAATGAGGAAGTTTGCAGGGGTTTCCACTTCTCCGAACTTCTACGTGCTTCACCACCTCACTGACAAAATTACATGTCAGCTTGCAAATTTGTACGATGTCATCCTGTCATATCGAAGTTTTCCTTTACCAATTTTTTCTGTGAACTCGTAAATGCCACCGCAATGATTTGGGTCTTGCACAAGAACCTTGCAAGCATGACAGGTCAACTTCAAATAATAAAATCAAGCCAAAGCAAAATTTGAATGAAAGGTGCTATGTAACAGGAGTGTCCAGGATATTTCAACTGCTTACATCACTCAGCCAAACAAATTCAACATCTTAATTGCCTAAAAGAGCTAAAGCGGTAATTATGATAAATTATTTTGTCTCTGCCGATGTCGTTGTTCAGAACTAGTAGTGTTTTTGACTGCGAATCTTAAGACAAATTTTGTAAAATATTGCAGTTCTCCTTATACGGGGAAAAGCTCCGTAACTATTACGTTGTACTGAAGAGCATGCCGGTACATATAATGTGTTCTATTGTAATGATCTAGGCTGCTGCACTCAGAAATTACCCATTTGATCATTACGAGCGGCGCATATCTTCTGGCTCTAGTAAAAAAAAATTCAATTTGAGTCCCAGCAAAGAAAAGAAATGTTTATCAACAAGAAGCGGCTCATAGATAGCACGGAGACGCATACCTCCTTAGCGTGTGTACTGAAAAATCTATGCTAGGCGTGTCACCTTCAGTCAACACAGCGGCCTGCATTTTATCAACTTCCTGTAACACAATTACTGCAACACCATGCAATACTTGGAGACGTAATTGGTCCGTAGCACCTTCCCACTTCCTGTTATTAGTGATGTGACGCCTATTTCACCTGTTGTGTGCCCGACATACTTCTGAAGTGTGGCACGACGAGGCAACTTAAACAAGACTCTCATCCTCACGTGCTCGTAACCTTTGTTGGAGCAAGCTTTCCAAAGCACGCACTCCCTCAGAATTGATTCAGTGTACTCTAGCTTCTTTGAAACAAAATTTGACACTTGGTTCTTGACAAACTGGTCGGTTTTATTGCCTGCGTCGGACTACTCTAGCAAATTAAAAAAAAAGAGGTTATTTCTTTGATGCTTTCGAAAGCTGCGAGCCGTTCACACACTGTATCACACTTGCTTTGCAGTGTCTGTAATGAGTGCTTGAGACGAGATATTCCTACTACTAGCGCCCCCCGTGAAAGTTGCGGCCAGAACTGTCAACACCGCTCTCCCTCCACGCAGCAGGCTGCACCTGTGCGCTTTCATCCAGAGGCCGTGCCGGTAGAAACAGACTCATTCAGCATCTACATAACAGCCTGTTTTCTACATAACAGCCTACATAACAGCAGCGTTCCTATTCAAACAGTTAACAGTTACAAGTACCTTGGAGTCACTTTTACCAACAAATTAGCATGAACTAAACATATTACAGAAATATGCACGAAGGCATTTAAGAAGTTGTGCTTCTTGTGTAAAAGGCTACGTCATGCTTCTCCTCAACTACGCTTGCTTGCTTACGTGCGATCGAAATTAGAATATGCGTCACAAATTTGGGATCCTCATACATGAAAAGATATTAATCAGCTTGAAATAATTCAGCGCAAGGATTTATTTTTAATAAATATAAGCGAGCAGATTCCCCTGAAAACAAAATATTTTCTTCACTTGCCAGAAGAAAGTTTCATTGCATAAAATTTTTGCATAACATATTGGCTGGTAACTTGAATGTAAATGATTTGCCATACCTTTGTCCTATTACAACTCGACAAACAAGACACCAGACCTCATATATTGAAACCAATTTTCGCTAAAACTAAGGCATTTAAAAATAGCTTCTTTCCCAAAACTATAGAGGACTGGAATATACTTCCAGATTCAGTCATTATGTCACCACACTTCGTTCAGGCTCTGGATGAGCACATTTTTTGTTAGATTAAATGTTTTCTTAGTGCTGATTTTATTTCATTTCTCTACATATGAGTGTTATTAATTTTATGCACCCATTGTTTATTTGTTCTCTAGCCTTTGTTGTTGTGTATTAGTTCTAGTTTGTAGCATTACATGTATTATGCTATCCTTGTATTTTATTTCTTTTATGTGTACTGCCCCTCCTGCTTGGGCCAACTGGCCTGCAGCATATTCAAATAAATAAATAAATAAATAAATAAATAAATAAATAAATAAATACACAAACAAACAAACAAACGATCCTTTTACAACTGACCTTCTTCACTATCAAAACCTGCTGTAATGAGGTTAATACCCCTGTCACACGAGGCAACTAAAGTGCACTTTGAGCGAGTGCACTTACGCTGCCTGAGGACAAGAATAGCGAGGTTTCTTTGTTGAAATATGATTTGTTTTAATACATCGCAGTGCTTCTAATAACGAAAACAATGTTTTAAACATACTACAGGCACCGCATTGTACATTAGTGTATTTGTTTACAAGCCACTGGTACCGAGGCTACACACTTCGTCGCCGTGAAGTGAGTTCGGCGAACGCACTTGCCTGCAAGTGCGCTTTGCGGTGAGTGTCACTAAACGTTCCCGTGTGACAGCGTGCGAATGACACTAGCGGCGAATTTAGTTGCCTCGTGTGACAGGGGTATAAGCTGTACATCCGAGGGTGCTGTATTTTCCAGGCTGCTATGTCATTTCAGCCAGTTCTGGCACATTTCACATCGGATGTATGCCGCGACTTGTAGGACAATTCTGAATGCGAAAATAGACCTGTACGCATGCACAAAAATGTCCCAGCGTGTGCAACTAGAAATCGACCTAAAATAGTCTGATGGTAATGATTCTTTCATTGTTGGTACTAAGTCAGCAGCAAAACAAAGGAGGAAAAGCTTGATGTAGGAAGCTGGCACTCTTCCTACCTCAAGTGTTTCCCCCTTTCTTTGTTGCTGGCACCAACCCGCCCAACAAGCCGTTCTTATGCACTCGTGATCGACTTGCAACAGAGAGCACTCGCCATGGATTATGGCTGGATGGAGTGGGATGTGTTCAAGGTATAGCAAAAGAAAATTACTGTTTTCTGTATACTGAAGGCGTGGAGGAAGGTCAGCACCTCACCACATTTACCACAGGTAAGCAGCAATATTATTGTGATGTGCTACCACAAGGCTTCACCAGTGCTTGGGAGGTAACGTGTATCATACATTTATTCCAAGGCAGCAGAAAATGAGTAATACGTCATACCAACGTATCAACTGTGGCTTCTTTATATGTAGCTTAATGTAGATTAAATGTTACTAACCCCATGCCTTGAGCTTCGAGGGGTTTTGAAGGGACCCTAAGACAGTTTTGGCGATTTTGCACAAACGCATTGCACCAATAGCTCAAGTCCTTCTGGTCATTAGCAGACCAATATCAGCACTCTGTGTTTTAAGCGTTTAATTTACTGCATTTCAAATATGTGCATCACGAAGGTCAACACAACTCAACCTAAAGAGTTTTCAACTGACCCTGCCCACGGGCTGTGCCACAGGCACACGACGCTTGGCTTCTATGGCTGACTTCACGAGGACTGCCAAGACATCTGGCGGTGCATCGCTACAGAGGCTAGCACTACTGAGGCTGCAAGCTTCAGTAGTGCATGTCACTACTGATGCCTCGGCACAGCAGCCGCCTCTGCAGCACACCTCGCAGCTAAGTGAGCTGAGGAGGAACGCAGCAGAGACAAGCCTACAGCTGCCTTTGTGTGAGGTGCTTCGCTTAATTTATGATGTGAATGACTGGGCAATGACACAGCCTAATCAATAACCATCAAGAAACCGTTTCAGGCTTCTGTGCCTGCTAACACAGTGCTTTTGTTTGCTAACATACTGCACTTGACATCTTGAGCATTGGCACCCGGTGTATCATGGGACGCCGGTTAAACGTGCACTGTGCAGTAGTGATGAATGGAGATGGTATAGAATAGTGTTTGTGATTCTAGATGTTACACATCTTAGGGCAGTAATAGAATCGTTAATGAGGGTGTCTCCACGAGAGATCAACATGGGTCTGAAAACTGACACTTTAGATTTGAGATTACAGTAAAACCTCGTTATAACGAAGTTGAAGGGGGAGCTGTAATTACTTTGTTATAACCATTAGTTCGCTATAGCCAATATCAATTTCATCTATGGGAATTTCAAGGGGAATTGCGATTGCTTCGCTATATCCAATAGTTTGTTATATCCGGGTTCGTTATAACGAGGTTCTACTGCATTTTATACCTTGTGATTATACCACTTGGTAACACAGAAGTGAACTTCACTTGTTTATGAACCGCACAGCTTACAGGGAAAAAGACACTGTGTTTTTCGTCACGCATTTCAATGTATACTAGAACAATAAATGACTTTGACTCTGAGAGGAGCTGTTTCCATGTGCTGGTCATTTTTGCAAGTTTGCGCAAAATATTACAGCTACAGAGAAATCATTTTGTATGTGAAATTTATGCGTAGTAGAAAGCAACCTAGCATTGCTTGAAGGAGGTATTTCTGAAAAATTTCTAAACTTGCAACATTTTCCAAAAGTAGTGAACGTGTGAGCCAAAAATTATTGCACTGCATGCCCCAGGGAATTCACAATTTGGTTTCAAACATGGCTGGCAATCACTCGATCTTTCAACAAATGACGTTACACGAAGAACCGATCGAGTCATTCGAGGCAGAAATAGCACTGGCCGATTTCCCAAAAGGTAATCTGCTATGCTATATCTTTGTTTTGAATTCAACAAATAAAGAAAATGTGCACAGGAACAGAGCAACGGAACAGTCTACTGCCGTAGCCGGTACTCCCAGTGACAGCATTTGTTGAAAGAAGAGCCTTTCCAGCTGTATTCGAAACCATATTGCCAATTCCCTGGAGCATTGCAGTGCAATAATATTTAGCGCACATGTTCACAGGAGACCCTACCATTTTCTGGCTATGTTAATAAAAATTTTAAGGGATGCTTTAGCTTCAGCTTTGGGAGTGCAACGTCAGTATGCTATAGTGCCCCATTTGCCTAGCCTTCTCATTCGATTGCCACACTCTTGAGTCGCATAACTACGTAGGTGTGATGGCACAACATTCCTCTATTAGTTCACATTCTGTCTTGCTTGCCCTCTCTCGGGGCAGGGTACAAGTTGACCTGTCATCATCATCATCATCAGCCTATTTTATGTCCACTGCAGGACGAAGGCCTCTCCCAATCCTCGCCATCCTTGCCTGTCCTGCGCGAGCTGATTCCATTTGACGCCTGCGAATTTCTTGATTTCGTCCCCCCATCTTACTCTCTGCCGCCCGCGGCTGCGCTTACCCTCTCTTGGTATCCATTCCGTCGTTCTAACTGTCCATCGGTTATCTAGCCTTCTCATCACGTGGCCTGCCCATGTCCATTTTTTCTTCTTAATATCGTTCATTATGTCGGCGACCCCCGTTTGTTCTCTGACCCACTCGGCTGTCTTCCTATCCCTTAGTGTAACGCCTATCATTTTCCGTTCCATCGCCCGCTGCGCGGTTCTTAACTTCCTCTCTAGCTTCTTTGTAATTCTCCATGTTTCTGATCCGTAAGTCAGTACTGGCAGGATGCAGTAGTTATATAGTTTCCGTTTGAGTGATAGTGGTAGGTTTCCGTTCATGAGTTGTGAATGTCTGCCATATGCGCGCCATCCCATGTTTATTCTACGGTGGATTTCTTTTATATGGGTGGGTTCTCCAGTAAGTAGCTGTCCTAGGTATAGATATTCTTCTACGACTTCTAATGTATGGGTTTCGACCTTGAATAGACGTTTTTTCGCCGTGCCACTTACCATTATCTTTGTTTTCTGCATGTTCATCCTTAATCCTACCTTAGCGCTTTCTCGGCTTAAGTCTTCAATCATCTTTTGCAATTCGTCGCCATCATTGCTAAAGAGTACTATGTCATCTGCAAATCGCAGGTTACTCAGATATTCGCCGTTAATCCTGAGCCCTGTCTCTTCCCAGTCTAACCTTTTGAAGATTTCTTCCAAACATGCAGTAAATAGCATGGGAGAAATTGTATCTCCCTGTCTGACACCTTTCTGTATTGGGATTTTTCTGCTTTTCTTATGGAGGAGCAGGGTGGCTGTAGAATCTTTATAGATGTTGGCTATTGTGTTTATATAGCTATCACATATTCCTTGACGACGTAGTGCCTCCAGAACTGCTGGTATCTCTACCGAGTCGAAAGCCTTTTCGTAATCTATGAAAGCCATATAGAGGGGTTTGTTGTATTCAGCGGATTTCTCGATTACTTGATTGACCGCATGCAGGTGGTCCATCGTAGAGTATCCTTTTCTGAACCCTGCTTGCTCTCTCGGTTGATTAAATTCAAGTGTGGCCCTTATTCGGTTTGAGATAACCTTTGTGAATATTTTGTAAAGTGCTGAGAGTAGACTAATCGGCCTGTAGTTCCTCAAGTCTTTAACATCTCCCTTCTTATGTAATAATAGAATATTTGCGTTTTTCCAGCTTTCGGGTACATTTGAAGTTTTGAGGCATTGAGTGTATAGTGTCGCGAGCTTTCCAATAAGGAAGTCTCCGCCATCTTTGATCAAGTCGGTGGTTATGCCGTCATCTCCAGCCGCTTTTCCGCGGGACATGCCCTGTATTGCTTTCCTAACTTCGTCCGCAGTGACGCATGGGATTTCGTAGTCCTGCTCGGCATTTAATACACTCATGGTGGGGAGACTCCTATTTGAGCTGTATAGTTCGGAATAGAAATCCTCGGCCACTTTGGCTATGCCACTAAAGTTAGTAACGATGTTGCCCTGCTTATCTTTCACTGCATGCATTATGTTCTTTCCCGCACAAAGCTTCCTTTTGGTTGTTTTGATGCTGACTCCTTTTCTGACGGCTGCTTCTATTTCTTTCACGTTATGGTTACGTACGTCCCTGACTCTACTTTTACTGATGAGCTTAGATAGCTCGGCGTATTCTATCTTGTCTCTTGAGTTAGTTATTCTCATCTGTTGGCGTTGCTTGATTAGATTTTAGTAGACTCCGAGAGTTTACTCACAACATGTCTTGGTGCTTTGCCCCCTACTTCGATTGCTGTTTCGGTGATCAGATTAGTAATGTCTTCGTTCATCTTCTCTATATCCTCATTATCTTCCTGTCCTAGAGCCTCATACTTGTTCTTAAGTGCAATGCTAAATTCTTCTCTTTTCGCCCTGACGCTATCGAGGTTGGCCTGTTTCCGTGTGATTAACTTTGTCCTTGTTCGCTTTAGATTGAGGGATATCTTCGCCCTTATTAGTCTGTGGTCACTAATTCTAACCTTATTAACCACTTCTGTGTCTTGTACTATACCTAGATCAGTGCACATTATGAAATCTATTTCGTTTTTCGTTTCTCCGTTGGGGCTTTTCCACGTCCATTTCCTGTTCCTACGTTTCTTGAAGAAAGTATTCGTTACACGGAGGTGGTTTCTTTCGGCGAATTCTACTAGCATGTCCCCTCTGCTATTCCTATCTCCTTCTCCGTAATTACCGACGGCATGTTCTCCTTTTAGTTTCTTTCCTATTTTCGCGTTGAAGTCCCCCATAACAATCGTATATTGGGTCTGTACCTTGTTCATTGCCGTTTCTACATCCTCGTAGAACTGTTCTACAGCCTCGTCACTGTGGTTGGTCGTTGGTGCGTAACTTTGTACTAGCTTTAGTTTGTATCTCCTATTTAATTTTATCACGAGCCCTGCTACCCTTTCGTTGATGCTATAGAATTCTTCGATGTTGCCTGCTATGTCTTTGTGTATAAGGAACCCCACGCCGTATTCGCGCTTCTCTGGTAGTCCTCTGTAGCAAAGAACGTGTCCCTCATTAAGCGATAAGTACCCTTCTCCTGGTTTCCTAACCTCGCTAAGGCCAATGATATCCCAATTAATACCCCTTAATTCTTCTAGTAGTTCAGCTAATCTGGCTTCGCTTGAAAGGGTTCGCGTGTTAAGAGTCGCTACGTTTAATTTCCAATGACGGCCTGTCCGAGTCCAGAGGCTCTTTGAGTCTTTTGTTCCAATACCCGTGTGGTCGCATCCGTGGCTGGAAGCTCTGTTGATGTCGTCGTCGTAGGTCCAGGGTTTGGTTGGTCCGGTAACTTGGGAGGTGTTGGCCATGGTGTTGCACCAGGGGGGCCAGTTCCTGTTCTGGTGCTCGAGTGAGTTACGTAGATGAAGAACGGTGATGGTGGGCGCCCATATGCATCTTTTGTCCAAAGGCTCCCCGGGGGGAGGAGACATTCAGAGGTGTTGCAGTGAGTGGGTTAATCAGGACAGGGTATGATTATTAAGGAGAAGTAGTCGGTACAAATAAGATACCTCAGGAGCGTAGAGAGACCATAAAGGATCAAAGGGTAAAAGGCAGAAGTGCTAAAAAAAAAAAAAAAAAAAAAAAACCTTCTTATACGCTTAAGGATTCGAACTCGGGACCCCTTGGTCTACTACAAAAGCGTGGCCGAGTCGTCTGGGTTGTCGGGTCGCCGAGGTGTTTGAGAACAGATTACTGCTGTGCCCTCTCGTCAATTGTGACGCGATTAATTTCAAAATGTCCGCAATGCAGCATTTTTGCTGATTTCGAATACAAGAAAGGCATGCCTGATTGTCTCGCCTGCGCCGCGGGAGTTTACGGCGTGTTTGTCGCGTCATCACGTGCAGCTTGACTATCCTTCTGTTCTCTGCCGCGGCAAAGTGGCTGTCTGAGGGAGATAGAGATAGCGAGGGCGAAAGGAGGGCGATAGCTGGGGGGAATGGGGGGGGGGGGGTGAAGTAAGAAACGGGAAAAGTGTGCATAGCGACCTAGCTCGCACAAACGGAATCACAGTGATAATAAATTCTGTGTTCGTCTGTCGGCGTTCATCCTACATCGTAATATGTTGAATGTGGTTCCCTATATACCACGGAAGTGCTGCGGCCTTGTAATTTAGAGAGAAGCAGAACTCATCGTGTGTTATGCTCGTAGCGCGTAGCTCATTCCTTGTCCGTTTACCCCGATAGGCGATTTTTGCGAGTAGCTTAGCAACCTAGCGGAAGATTGATATCAAACAAGTTCTGGCATCGTTAACTCCTGGTAACTTGCTATTTAGAGCACCAGATTTAGCAGTCAGGGCGGGAGTCTTAATAAGTCGTTCTGACGTATCCTTGAAAGGTCGTTTTCACAAAACATTGGTACCTCCTTAAGTCTGTTTTTTTTTTTTTTCCTTTTCGCCTGGCAGCCGCAACTGTTTGTGTTTTCGACGATGTGCGCGCTCGTATATGCCATTTCCCTTCAATAATGCGTTTACGGTCAGCGCCTGTCACTTCTTTCGTGTGCCTACTTCGTCTATTCGCGCTGAAATAATATATGGTTTTTAGTGCAGCTTAAGTTTTGAGTTGCGTCCCACTAAACGTTAACATTTATCGGGGTCAGACTGCGCATGCGTACGCACGCTAGTCCAGCTTTGCGTTTAGCGATCGCTGGCTATTTTCCGAATTTTACCGGAGACGCAAAGCGCTCGTTGACCTGTATGCCCCATCAATACTGATGGGGCATTAGTGCTGATGACGATGTGTAAGCGAGATTTTTCTGACTGCACCTATGTCGAGGTTGTGGCTCACGTTGCAGGTGCTGAGGGATCAGACTTGAGCTGTGATGAACGTCTATGCACCCATGTATGTCTTTGTTCCCCCCGTCTTCTCAGCATTGCATCTTTTGGTCTCAAGTAATTAACCAACTAGCTTAGCAACACACCCGCTGAACTTCATTACACCTTATTTGGTTTATTGGTGCATTTTTCAGAAGCTTCACTGATAAAAACCAAGCAGCCAGCCCTGGCAAGCGAACGCTCTGGGAAGCCACCTGTAGTGGGTCCAACATGTGACCTTTTGCATCAAAATCACGCAAAGTCGAGCTATGCCAAGATGTTTGGTACCTGCTAGCTATTAATCTATATGCATTTCATGGCGTTGGTTTGGGCTGTTCTCTGGATACTGACTGCGCTTACTCGGCTGTTGTGCCTGCATATGTGGTCCTGTGTGCCTCCAAATTCATGGTGATGATGATGATGATGATATGCGGTTTTTTGTGGCGCAAGGGCCATGCTTGGCCAAAGAGCGCCATGGTCCAAATGCATGTTCCACCTAAATAATTTTCAGCAAGGCATACTTCCCGCACTTTGTGTCAGTTGTAGGATGTTTATATTGTAACACCGCGCACTCTGGCTGCAGGCATGTTTCGGCTGAAGTAAAATGAGTTCTGTGTGCGATAAGCACTCTGTGTTCCAGTAGTACTACTTGTCGCTGTTCACAAGCAAGTCGCGTGCTCCAAAAATCGAAATGAAGAATGCATGTGCATCTGATGCTGCTCGCAGAATGGAAGGGATGGCGGGCTAGTGAAAAGATGCTGCGTGTGTTCTGTCTTCTCTCAAGACCCTACCAAGGCACAGCACGGCTGCTGTCTGTGCTGTTTCGACCCTGTGATTCTAGAGGCCAATACTGCCGGCAGCAAAAGCTTCTGTCTTTGAAGAAACGTCACAATTTGGCACCACAAGCTTGCACATGGCAGCACAAAAGTAGCTGAACGGTTTCAAAAACGAAATCACCGTGAGTTATGAAACCTACTGCGCACTATGACGTATTCTCGTTGCTATGACGTTTCAACCATGCGCTGGGCCAACACTGATGGCTTCAATTTTGTGACTTGATAGACCATCAACTTGACGGCCATCGAAACCGCCCGTGTAGCAGCTAAAACATTATTTTTGACTCGATGGACCGTTAGTTCAAAAGCCTTCGAAGTGCCCGTGTGACACCAGTATAAAACTGGTTTCAGAGCATTGCAATTGACCATTAGCAAAATAGTGAGCGCCACCTGGATTTTCCCAGCCAAAAACTCTCGTGCACAGGTTGCTTTTGTGTTCTACGCGCGTGCACATGTCCACATTCGTCAGGCCAGTCGTCCTGTTCAGCGTCCGTCCCCGCCTTTCCTTTCTTTCGCTTCTGCCCCCGTCTCTCTAAATCGTCGAAGTGGCTTTGAGTCGGCTCACTCCCCGCAAAATTTCTGAGAAGCTTTTGTGGTGCTTGTGCATGTCGGATGGAGTGTGCAGACGTGAACGCGCTTCGAGCAGGAAAGTAATCTGTAGACGAAAGTTTTTGGCTGGGGAGCATCCTTGCGGGAAAGAAAACTTATAGATTTTTGCAAATGGTCAATTGCACACAGCAGGGAAGGCACCTTTTCAAGTGAGTTCCATGCTGAAAAATACTTCTAATGGTTTGTTACGAATATATGAAAATTTTGGAAATTTAAAATTCGTGTCGAAGCAAACTCAAATACCGTAACACCCCCTATATTCGCGCACGCCTAGTTATGAATGTTTACGTTACGATCGTGCACACCGACACCTGTCAGTTTCCCTGAGCCAGCCAGGTTTTTAAAAAATTCTGACAATTCCCCGACTTTTCCAGAGGTATCCAAATAACTTGAAATTTTCCCCGTTGGTAGAAGCCCTGGCATTTGAGACAGGTAGACGGGTATATCAAACACGTCGTCGCATGGGACAACCACTCTAATGGACATACTTTTAGTCTGCTGGCAATGCCATCGCACCTGCTCACACGACAGAAAATTTCCCACTGTGAATGCGGCTTTACAAAGGAGGCGTTGCCTCAGTTAGGCTACTTGCATAAACATCCTCCAGATCATGCTCATGCTACTACTTTCCACTTTTAAATGCGAAGCTTAATGTCCAATTTTTTCTCTTTCCCCAGACCTACACTGAGTGGCAAATTTCTATCATACCTGTTGATCTAAAGCACTAAATGCCAAGTGCAACAACAATTTTTGCTCTAATTGTCATCAATGTCAATGGCACATCAGTGCGTCGGTGTGGCACATCAGTGCTTGCCACCACTCCATGAGAGATGCCATTGTGGCAGAGCATGCATTCACAGCTATTCAAGCGCAACGGTGGTCCAGCCAGTTTAGGGTTACATTTAGAGAAGTTACGTTTCCTGTCACTCGAAGAGTATCAGCAATACACGTCATAAAACAAACTGCTTTTCGATGAAGATTCTGCAATTGCTTTCAATGCAATTTTGTATCTATTATTGCACCGGGAGGTTGTTACGATGTGCCATTTATTCAAGAGGAAACATTCATTTTCGTAGAACCAATCATCATCGTCCTGTTGAAAATGACAAACAAACCATTTATTAGACCTACTTGAAAGCAAGCACTGGTATTTTTCGGTTTTAGCTATCCATCATGGATCTTCGCCACTGCTGTGCAAATGCAGATTGGCAAGCAGCCACAAATAACATTGCATGTAATGACCTTGAAGGGACTGGCTATCACCCTACATTGATTTCCTGTTTTTTACTGCAATGCGCAATTCGAAGTGTACAAGCTTTCACTGGTTTCGCTGGGAAGTGTTCATGTTAACCCTCAAAGGGTTAGCAAGACCGATCAAACTGATTACCTCTTCCTTGATTTCACTAATGTTTTCCACACTATACCTCCACTGCCGTTCGACTTGCAAGTTTTTCTGCCCTTTCTAAAGAATCATTAACAACACTATCTTGGCTTCACAACTTCTCGTCCTTGCGTCAGCAATTTACAGGAGTCAATAACCTTTGCAATGTCATATCCCGCCCTCGTTCATGGTCCATTTCTTTTTGGTATACAGTGAACTCCCATTAAAATGAACTCGGTTAAGACGAATTCACGGATACGCCGAGCAACATGCACTTTTGTTTGACTTTCCTTTGACTGAATAAAAAAAACAAATAATCCTCTTAAGGACCCTCTCACAGGTACCCTTCTGTTAAAGATGAACTTTCCCAGTGCTTTGAACCTGTACATAAGGGGCCTCAAGGGCTTGGGCACCTGTATGCTTTTGTTGTCCCCCCACTAGGGAGGGTGCAAGACAATCCAAGACTACAAGGCAAGGTCTCTTAGCCACCCAGAAATCAAACTAATCCAGAGCATTATTGCTCGATCGCTGAGTGCTAGGGGTCCACTGCCTTGCAAGGAAAAAGGTATGCTCAAACTGGACATGGATATAGTTGAGACAGGGATGAGCCAAACTTTCAGCTGTTCTTACTGCTATAGACCAACTCGCCCAGCAGGAAGTCTTATTGCCCTGGTCTCCTAGGGTTATTTTGTTGTCTCCTCACCTTCTGTTCAGTGCCTACAGGGAGAGCACAAAAGAAGACAAAGCAAAAGAACCAAGAAGGCCAGTACAAAGCCTCTTTATCCCTCCTCCTTGGAGGGATAAAGCCACCACCCCAGCCGGCAGACGGCAAAGCAAATGAAAAAGGAAAAAAAAAAAGGAGAGGAGTCAGGGGTTCTACAAAGAAGGGGGTGGAGTAATTAAAAACTGAATGTGGCTTTGTATCCACAATAACAATAACAAGATGCATACAGTGGACCTTCTCGCTGCTTTGCGCCTGCGGAGGCAAGTGCAGGGAAACTACCCTGAAGAAAAACATGCTGGGCAATAAAGGTGTCCTTTGTAAGTCTGCTTGATTGATTTTTAGGAGTAAGATATTTGGATCCAACAAGACGTGTGGCCAATCCTTTCTCGGGGGGCACCTCTGATAAGAAAAACTTCTGATAAGATGAAAAAATTCACAAGGTTCCTTCGAGTTAATGACTTAACCGTACAACTTCCATCAAGTTGTCTGCAGACAAAGGTGTCACGTACCACACTATCGAATGTCTTGACGATCATTCTGTTCTCCAAAACGACCTTGACCCAACCTATAAACGGTGTGAAACTTGGGAGAAGTCCTTTAGTATCCCAAAATGTATGTCAATTTTCTTTATCTTCAAGCAAACTAACGGGGTGCTTCACCATTCGATCATAATACCGTGCTTTCTATTGCCCCATTGCACAAATGTCTCCTATTTCTTCCAACATTACTCAATTGCTCGGTTATCAGCTTAAAAAGTTGCACAGTGTACCTTGCAATGTACAGAAACCAGCATATCTTACTTGTGTTCTCCCACAACTAGAATTTACTTCACCCGCATGGTCAGCGTATCAAGACCATGTAACATGCAGGTCGGTAGTTGCTCAGAACAGAAAAACCGGACTTGTTTCTGGCAACTGCAACCATCATTACTGTAATCAACTGTAATTTATAAGAATGGAGACAAAAATAATCTAGGTAATTACCTTCCAGTGTCAATCCTACCTGTTTTTCAAAGGGACTCAGAAAGGTGATTAATTGTCGAATTGAAAAATTACTACTTTGGTTTCAGAAAAGGATGCAGTACTGAGACAGCTATCTCAATGCAAAAAGAAATATTAAATAAATTTGAGAACAATGTACTGCCATGAGGCATATTCTTAGATTTTAGCAAAGCTTTCAATAGAGTAAATCATCCAATATTATTTGAAAAGTTAGAGCATTATGGCATCCGTGGAACAACACTACAACTTATTAAATCTTTCCTAGGAGCACGTCATCAGTACGCAGAACTCAATAAGCACAAATCCCAACTTCATCATCATCATCAGCCTGTCTACGCTCACTGCAGGGCAAGGGCCTCTCCCATGGATCTCCAATTATCCCCATCCTGTGCTAATTGGGCCCGATTAATGACGTAGCTCTGTGCAGCACTGTGATAGATTCGTAGCTCTGTGCAGCACTGCGAAAGCCACAGCCTCTTCAACCTATCAGAATGCGTGAGCATGTCTTATACGTGTCCTTCCGCAACTCTGTCGTTTGCTAGCAGTGAGCGCTGCAGCAGAAGCGGCAGGAGCATCTGCCAACAATTGCACCACACCTTGCCTTGCAAGAATTTGTGCTCAGTGGTCGCGCAGGCTTGGCTCTGCTACATGGGACTACTGAAACGGCGCATAGCAGCTGATAACCGTCTCCTTCCCATAAAAGGACAACTCAGGGTGTTCACACAAGAACTCTGGCAGCATGCTAACTGCCGTGCAGCTTACCAGTATGCTCGCCTGTTCTGGCTTTAGCACCTCGCCTTCCTTGCACACTTCATGGTCCTTCACCAGCGTCACCACACCTGCCAAGCAAGGAGATCATTGTGACACTGTACACATCAGACAAGTTGAAACGTTCACAGGACAATGTACTGCGATACAAAGGACCATCAGAGCCTTGCTGATGCAATTATATATGCAGCGCAAATCGGTGAAAAAAAGACAAGGACAGCGTGCGTCTACTTGTCTGGTGCACAGCGTCTCGCAAACCTATGCTTTTGTGCATAGCTTTGCACCACGAGAGCATACGTCCTCTCATGGCATGAAAGAATGCACAATTGTGGGACCCATAAGCCTTAAGAGCTCAACGCGACAGCTATGCGTGGCCCTATCGTCATCGTGCTCTTTCGCTTGTCATGCTCTTCAGTCACCTAACCACGTAATTTTCATGACTCCACACTTGTTATTGTATGTCTTTACTCGTCAATTTGGCATTGTGAATCACAGGAATGCAATGGGCGAAGTACAGAGTGGCGATGCACCATCAAAATTCACAGATGAAGAAGGTACCGTAGTTCGCCCAGTGCTTGTACACAGCACAGAATCCATCACAAACGTGTCAACATGGCATGAATGAATGTCTACACATTCGCGAGCACAGGCGACCATGCCAAAATGTGAGTGTCCTACTGTGTGCTCCATGCATGTGGGGCAGCGAAACACGGCACCGTTAGTGTCCCTGTAAATGCTCCCAACTAGGCGCCGTTAGGGTGCCTCGATACGCGCTACTCTGTACAGGGTTGCGACAACAACTGGCCGCTGCAATGATGTTTTTAATCACAGAGAGCGGTTGTGCGTCTGTTTCGTTCCCGTTCTTTGCTCGAGATGCAGTGCGCGTCTGTTTGGTGCCCGTGCTTCGTTCGAGACACAGACACACGCCTCAACCTGTAACGCCAAAGCAGCCGAGTCCCAAGGCTCGTTTGATTCAATATGGCGGGGGGTTTTCACTACCCTGTACAGAGTAGTGCACATCGAGGCATCCTAGGCGCCGTGAGCCCTTTGCGCCATCTCGCGGGTGACAGTCAAGCCTCTTCCACGCTGAAGCACCTCCGAGACGCACCTCCGAGATGTGCGCATCACCAACAGGAAATGGTGTATATAAAGGACTCGCCATGAGGGGTCATAACAATGCATGTGGCATGGCCAAGTGCTTAGCGCATCGCGCTCCCGAGTGAGGGGTCGCACGTTCGATGCCCACTCGGTCCAAAGGTTTCTTTCTTTACATCTACCTTGAATTTTCGCTCACAGACAATGGTGATTCTCTACTTATAGCCAAGAACGCCGACACCGACACTGATGTCGAAACTGCAATTTCTGCGATTCGAGCTCTTTAACGCTATTGTGTTAAAGGGATTTTTCTCCAGAGTTAAAGAAGAGGCTCTTGGAACAGTCAATTTGAAGTAGGTAATAAACTTTATTGGGGTCCTGAAGGAGCTACTTTGCTCCTTTTACTTTTACTGATTTGATGTAAAACAAAAATAACAAGAAACTTGACACTATTGTCATACACATTATTGCAAGGCAAAGAAAAGGATAAATGGAAACATAATGATGTGTGAAAGAATAGAAATATTGATAAACATTGAGAACTCTTGCTTCAAACAGAAAAGCTCAATGTGTCAATTTAAAGACTAATTTCTATCATAGCTGGCCACATACGTGAGCCTAAACTGTGAACAACCATGTATAAACAGTCAATACAAATGTGGTGCATGGTGGAAGTGTTGCTCTATTGCTTCAAGTGACATGCAAAGGTGGCTGAAAAAAAAAAAAAAAAAAAAAATTCGCCCTGGAATGATTGGTTAGACGTTACCATTCAAGCAATCCTAGCAAAGCTGCAGAACTCATAATTGTATTGTTCTCATAATACAGTAGAACCCCGCTGTTACGTTCCCGGCTGCTGTGTTTTCCCGGCTGTTCCATCGTTTTTGGCCGGTCCCGGCATAGCTTCCATAGGATTCAATGCATTAGGAAGCCCACTGTTACGTCGCAATGTGAGAACGTTCCCGCATGTTACGTCGCGAATCAGCATTCTAAGCGGCCACTGCCGGCGGAAATATTGCCTTTCCACGTAGCTTGACTTGGCTTGACTGTAGGATTAGCTGCACAATGGGCGACGCCAATTACGTTTCCAACTTCCACCATCAAAATTATCGCACAGCGATGCGAACTGTTGGTGACGGAATAGCGTACAATGATTACGTTTTCATCGATGACGCCATTGTCACCTCCGAGGTTTCCTCTGTCGACGAAATCGTAGCTGAGTGTGCCGATGCGTGCACCGAAAGCGCTAGCACTGAAATAAAATTTTCTGCCGATCACCACTTCTCTCATTTTTCCATTTTCCCATTTCTTGGCTCTTACGCTTCCCGGCTCTTACGTTTACATTTTACGGTCCTGTGAAAAACGTATCAGCGGGGTTCTACTGTAGTAGTCTAATTAGATCACCAGATGATTCTTGACACATGGTGACAGGCAGATATCATGCAAGTCCACGTGTTCTGTTGTGTGCTGCGTGTGGCAGCATAGCTGCAGGTGTCACCTTACTGCATGATCGTGCAAGGAGCCACATCAGTTCTCAACATTTTAGATCTTCCGGAATGCTGATCTAGATCTAGTAGACTGTCGATCGAGAAGCCCTAGACAACTTCTAATGGGAGATAAAAACGCTTGATAAAGGTGACATCAAGGGCCTAAAAGATTTGCAGACTGAAACTCTGCCCAAACACAACTCAGCATTTGAACATAGGAGCGCTAATGCAGAATGCCAATGCAGTAAGTATGCTGGTAGCTCAAGCCCTTCTGATCATTAGCGGACCAATGTCAGTACTCTGTGTTAAGTGTGTACTTTACTACAAGGGTTGAATCATTGACATGGGGAGGGCAATGATTGACAAGACTCAACCCAAAGAGGCCCCTGCCCATGGGCCTTGCATTGGCTGTGCAAGGAGCGGTGTGACTGGTTTTTCTGTAACTGATGTCACGAGTACTGGAGGGCCAGCCACTGGTATTATCACGGCACCTGGTGGCACACACTCACATCGCTGATGCACCCCAGCACTATTACAACTGATAGCAACATAGCGGCAGAATGCTGCAACTCCAGCCCTGGCACAGTTGCTGACATGGGAGGCGCACAGGCGTCGCTAGTGTGCACCCCATGACTAAGTGCATTGAGGAGAAACAGCAGGAGGAAGGTGACAGAAATGAGCCTGCAGCTGCCTCGGTGCAAGGTCCTTTGCTTAATTTATTGTGTAAAGGAGCCTGACCAGTCAGGAACATTTCATGGACACTTTAAGAATTTCCAAATTGACAGCATTTTTGTTGAGGCACCTGATACACTTTCATACTTTCATTTGCAAAAAAACCAATGGGCACACCCAGCAGGACATGAGCCACCATAATTTCTGCAATGCTTCGCAATATGTACACATAAACTACATTTCAGCCTGCTGCCTTCACAAATCATGGCAGCGATTATGATACCGGTGCCACATTGGCACTTTCAACTGTGACCAACATCAATCTGGATTATATTTCTTTAATTGTGGGTAACAGTGGTCGTCACTACATGGTTCAAGTTAACTCAGATTGAGTTCAGCACCGACGTTGGCCAACTTTGCAATCTGGGAGACAGGTTGCTATGCAAAGGTCGCAAATGCCTTGATCCAGATCAGGTATGATCACAATTAAGAGCAATCGTGTTGCAGCTAGAGCACCGCAAGGGCTTGAGCCGGCCCGAAAACCCGAGCCCAGCCAGGCAGCCTGGACTGCCCAAAACGTTTTGCGGCTGGCCCAGGTTGGGCTCAAGCTTCAAGCCACAGGGGCCTGGACCAGGCTGGGGCCCTTAACCCTAAGCCACCCAGAAGTCAAAATTCAGTTGTGGTGTTGCTTTTGTGCTGGTGTCCGCAACAAACACGTAGCCGCAAGAATTTTTCAAAATGGTGCCGAAATAGCGGAGCCACGCGCGTTTGATTATTAAAACGCGGCGCTTGCTTGTTTCACTCTCTCCTGCGCCGCACCGACTGCTTGCCGGTGCCGCCTCCTTGCCGAGTGCTCCTCCGAATGTAACGTGACATACATTGCCGATGACGCGCAGTCCACTTGCGGTTGATGCGCCTCCGCCGGGCTCCCACGTTCGCGTGTGTTGGTGCTGTGCCAACGTTCTGTGCTAGCACTATCCATCATGTTCTGACTGTTGCTGCAGTTTCTAGCCGGCTGCACTTGCGTAGCGTAGCACAGTTACGAATTCCCAAGCGTGCACACGCGAACATCGCACGACGAGGAAAAACAAACAGGCAGGGAGCACGTGCATTTGCTAGTAGACTAACCGGAAGTGGAATTTCTCCTTCGACCAATCAGCGGAGCTCGGATTCTTCTGACGTCACCAAAAACCACAATGTCATCGCGGCTAACTTTGGCATGACAGAAATGGCTGGCGAGGCGCACGGGAAGGTTTTTCGAGTTTGTGGCACGGCCGCGGCGCATAGCGCTGCCGTGTTTGACATCGTTCATCATTGCGCCATTCTCAATTTGATGCGCATGTTAACTTGAAATGTTCAAAAAAATGTGGGGGTAGTTTAGGGGCCCTTTAAGGGCCTAACACAGGCCTTCAAGCACATGCACATGTCATGCACAGTGCAGTGTTAGGCATTCCGTGCCAAGATAAAATGACAAAATGTTGATATCCACACTACCAATTGAACCTTTGCTCCCTTGAATCACAGGGCTTCAAACAAAACTTTCGTAGGAATCATTATGCCCTGTAATATGATGGTGGCCTGCGGAAGTTCTCCCAAGACAGACTAAAACATGGCCACCCTGGCACAGAGAAGCTAGCGTTAAAGGGACTGTATAGCTATTGCTCAGATTTTGTTTTCGGTTGTGGTGAAAATGAGAAGACCATTCCTTAATTAATAGAAACGTACGTGCCTGCACTGCACAAAGAAGGAAAAATTTTTTTAACTTAATCCAGAAAGTGGTCAAAAAATGACTGGTGGTGCCAGCCTCTGTGATGAGTGTCAGTCTCCAATTATCCTGCTTAAGAAAAAAGTTTATTACTTACAATTGTGTTTGACACACATCTGAAAATATTTTTTCGTGACAAAGAGTAAATTTCATTTCTAAAAAATATTTCAAAAGCCAGTAACCACTGTTGCCGCCATTCCTACAAATACAGAGGGGGTGGTCATGAATAAAAAATTCAGTTTTAAAAACATCCACAGATTTCTCAGGGAAACCACTGCGAGCTTGAACACTTTGAATGGTGCGCTTTCTATAGTGTTAAAAAAAAGAATGAAATCGGAGAAAGATGGTAGGCGGTCCCTTTACGTTTTGTGTAAGCCCAAAGGCATCCTTCTTCACAAAAATTATTTCTATGATAGAATGTCAATAAACCTTTCTTTCTTTCAAAGGTCCTTCATGTCATTGGTACGTTACATTTACGTCCTCGGGCAACACGTTCAAAATCCACGATATGATTACGTGGTATATACAGGATCTGGAACCATACAAATTTCGACCATCAGGAGTTCTTTAACATGCATTGAAATCGAAGTGCTCTGGATTTCCTGGTTAATGCCCATCCAAATGTGGCTGTCGTTGCCAGGTATCGAATGTGCGTCCAAAGTTATTAGGCGAACAGCTTAACCCCTAAATTGCATCCCTGTGGTCAGGCAAGGGAACATTTAATGCATGTAAACACCAAATTTAATTAGATTGCCAGTCACAAAGGGCAATTGAGACAAGAATGATGGTTACCACCAGCAATAAAATTTCTCCAGCATGACCCAGCCGAGCTTGCACGTGCGTATGCTGGCTCTAGGCAAAGTTAAAATTGAACGAGCGGGCCAGGGCCGGGCTCGGGCTTGGAACCACGGGTTTGGGCTGGGCCCAGGCCCAGGCCGAAAATCAGGCCCAAGCAGTGCTCTAGTAGCAGCACTTAATCCAGATCAAGCTTAACCTAGATCCACATCAGTGTTGATCACAATTTAAAGTGCCTGTACAAAACCAGTATGATGTGCTTTATTACGCTCTGCTATACAACCCCTTTTCTCTTCCTCCCGTCTTACATGGAATGCTTCACGTATGCGTGGAGAAATGCAAGAAATTCGTAGAATAGACCCAGCCCCTATATATAGCCTTCATAGATCATGAGAAAGCATTTGACTTAGCCAAAACCCTAGCAGTAATGCATGCATTGCGGAATCAGGGTGTAGAGAAGCATTACGTAAGAATACTAGGGGATATTTACAACGGGTCCACAGCCACCGTATTACCCCACAAGGGGAGAAGTAATGTTCACTAGCGTTGGCAGAGCACAGTGGTCTGTGACACGTGGCAAGGCAGTGGAAGTAGCAAGTGAATATATCTACTTAGACCAAGTAGTGACTGCTGATCACAACCATGAGGCAGAGATAATTAGGTGGAGAAGAATGGGGTGGAGTGCAACTGGCAGTGATTACCAGATTATGAATGGCAGTTTCCCATTGTCCCTGAAGACAAAAGTGTATAACAGCTGCATCTTGGCTGTACTTACCTAAGGGGCAGAAACTAGCAGGCTAACTAAGAAGGTTCAGCTTAAATTGAGGACAACGCAGCGGGCAATGGATCGGAAAATGGTAGGTAACATTAAGGGACAAGAAGAGAGCGGTGTGGGTTAGGGAACAATCGCGTGTTGAAGACATACCGTATTTATTTGAATCTAGGCTGATAGTTTTTTTGAAATTTCTTTGTATCAAACTCCAGGGTCGGCTTAGATTCGAGGATTTTGAAAAACGTGCCATTTTTCATTGAGAAAAGTGGTGCACAATTAGCGCCACCTAAAAAGTGCCCCCTAGACGGTATTGTAGCCATTAGTAGCCGTGCCAACACCTGACTTAAGTGCACACGTGAAGCCGCCATTTTGATCTTTGTGGCGAATGTTAAGGCGGGCCGTTTGTCATTTCGAGTTGCGCTTTGAGTGGTCGGTGTGTGGCATAGCGCAATGGCGCCAGACAGGCGGTGCCCAATGATACCGGGTGGAATGACAGGCCAGTTGCAGCCACTTGATGTGTGCATAAACAAGCCGTTCAAGGGTCGCCTGTGGGGGTTATACACGGACTGGTTAACGAGGAGGACCACCAGCTGACGCCGATGGGCCGCATCAGGCGGGCATCACTGTGTGGCTGTAGTGTGGGACGACATTCCAGGACATTCCAGGCTGGGTGGCTGCTGCAGTGTGGGACGACATCCCAGGAACTTTGATTGTGCACTCTTTTAAGAAGTGCAGCATATCCAATGTGCTTGATGGCGCCGAAGATTGTGCAGTGTTTGAAGACAGCAACAAAGAAGTCAGCGACGAGGGAAGCAGCGACGACTCGGAATGATTGCGGCATCTTTATGATGCAAATAACTAGAAGCAGCGTGAAAAAAAACGACGACAAAGAAGAAACACACACAACAGGACTAGCGGCTGTGTGTTTCTCGAGTTATCTGCATCATGAACCAACTGCTCTGTGTCATCTTCATGTTGAAGTAAATGTTTTCTCTTTGTGTATGCTGTCTTCGCCGTTTTGTCCAGCCTACATTCAAGGTAAGCTTTTTTTTTTCCTGGGCTTCGGACTTTTGGGGGTTGGCTTAGAATCGGGGCTAGCCTAGATTCGAATAATTATGGTTATAATAGAAATTAAGAAGTATACATGGACGTGGCCGGGCCATGTAATGCGAAGACAAGACATACGTTGGTCGTTAAGGATAACAGAGTGGATTCCTAGAGAAGGCAGGGATAGGTGCACAGATAAGATCAAGAAGTTTGCAGAGAATCTGAGATAAATTAGTCACAGTTAGCACAGGACAGGGATAATTGGATATTTATAGGAGAGGCCTTTGCCCTACAGTGGGCATAGACAGGCTGCAATGATTAAAATAACTCAGCTGCTGCTTAGTTATTTTTATATAACTACATTTTTTTCCCAGCACTTCGTGACTTATCTACTTGTATTTCAGACTTAAAAAGGTTTTGAGCAGGAACTGCTTAGCACGTACACTATTTCAAAAGAGGAATAGGTTTTCTGTGAAGTCCGAACTGTGAAACTAAAAAAAGAAGAAAGAACTCAATCGGTGGAAATAAAATAGTCTACGACTGAAAAAAATATGGCCCTGTTAAAAAAAATATTGTGCTTCCAAGATATGTATCTCCCAGTACAATTAAGACATTATATAATGAAAGCAGGTTTAGTAGGGCTTGCAGGATCTGAATGCTAGGGAGCATGTGTGATTGTGAGAGAAAAATGACCTCCATGTTCCACGGCACAGCACATCTTCCATGATTGGGCTAGGCCAGATCAGCGTGCCCAAGGGCATTTGTTTGCACTGGTCTGTTTGCACTGGTTTGCACGAAATCCTGTTTTCAGACGCACTGCTGTACCACCAATGCTTGCAACATTGCTGCTGATGCGAAACATTGCAGTTTGAAGTGCGGGTGGCTACATTCTTTTTAGGTGGAGTCACTGACCATCCGGCCCATGACATCAGTCCAGACTGCGCAACCATTGGTGCAGGCTTCTGTTCTTCCACCTTCGATGTTCAAAATGATGCAGACTTCTGAAGTTGTATTCAACTGTAGTGTTTGCGTACAAGTACAAAAGCATTCATGTCACTTATGGCCACTTCCAGAATAGGCATGTTGAACAGACCCTTAGCAATGCCAAGTGCATGCCCTGGCTCCCTTTGTCAGAGTTTTCCACCATAACCCAGTATCCGTGAAACTGCTGTTCCAACAATTTAGCATGATCCAAAGTAGAATGCGGGTCAGACGTACAGGGCTCCCCCTCACTAAATCAGCAATCATACCCTCTGAATCATTCCATAAGCACTCTGGACATTTCATTGTTCCAGATTATTTATGCCAGTCCCACATAAGACAAATATAAATATTAAAAAAAGAAGAACTAAATCCCAACCTCTCCACATGACATTGCCTATCCACTGTTTGTGCAGCACTAATAAGATTCACCACCCTGAAGGAAAATGGTAACACTGTCTTTCTCCATTCTCCTTCATGTGTCAGCATGTGATGGTGTGCCAAATCAATATCAAAATACCGCAAGAATATTTCACCCAAAGTTCAGTGTCAACTGGAATCATCTGTCATTTATATGCCTAGTACCCACATCCATCAAGCCTGTTGCAACTGAAACGGTGCTTAAAACAAATTCCAAACAAGGTGTTTGCTCGTGAAGCCCAGCCACCGAGCCAGTGTGTCAAAACGCTCCCCACATGTGGTGATTGTGCGTGTGTGCTGTGTGTGTGCGGTAGACGTGAGCCCTTCTCTCCTCCTTCAAAAGCTCACCCCCCTCCCCGCTGCCGAAGACCCGCAAGGAGCCAGTGCGTCTGCTGAACTGAGGACGGGTCTCAACAAGCGTGTTCCGTGAAGGACCTTGGGACCGCTGTACGAAAGGGGTATAAAAGGGGGGAGATGACGCGCCACCCTGGCAGTCGAGAGTTGCTAGTCAGCAGACACCTTCGCTCTAGTACGCTGCTGTATGCACATTTATAGTGTTATTTTGAGTGCCTCACACACTTGTAGCGACTGTTTTTTCTTTACATGTTTTCACCAGCAGAGAAGGATCACATGCATGACTGCTCCAGCTTCCATATACACCAGCTTCCACAGCTACACAGACATGCACGCTAATCTTGTGATGGTTTCTGAATGATACCAAAGTCACTCAGGCTGCACAACGTTGAAATGCCTCCAGGTGTTGCCCACAGATATCGATGCAATTCTGGCGAAAGTGTTAAAGACACACCGAAGGCTTCTGATGCAGTATTTCAACTTGAAATGGCTACACAATACCTTGCGTGTGATGAGAACTCCATAACTGTTCTCGAGCTCACATTACACAACCTATAGACAGACAAGCCCACTTGTCGAAATGTTGGCACCAGCGACATTCCCTGTTATACATAGTTTCTCGCTATCTGTTCATCGATTCAAGCCTCCATCTTCCCCTGAGCTTCTCTTCTAGTTTGGGTTTCAACCCACAACATGTTTTGTCCAAGTGCTTATCTCCCAGAGCAGTCAGAATGGCAATTATTGCTTCATGAAGCTTCTCATAGGAGTCTAGTCAAAAGGAATGCATTCATAAGCAGATTACAATTTCATTTTAAGCTCTACAGGGTCCCTTACATTGTTTTTCAAAATTATGTAAGCAGGTAGGCTACAGTACAACTGGAGCTTATCATTTGCAGCATAATTAAATGGAAGTACCTTGTATGTGTCAAGCTACTCACCCACCAAGCTATGCTTTTCCTAAACTTCTTTGCCTTGAGGAGTGTTGCAGAATGCAGAGGCCAAGCTTTATGCATATCTGGTTCATTTCTACGTCAATATGTGCAGCCGAAAACCTGGCTGCTTTAGGTCACTTTCGTTTTCCTTTCTGAATGGCTGCTATTTCACAGAGGCCAACGATCCATTCCATTCACTCTGCACTTCCTGAACTAGACCATGGCTGTGCCATCTGGGCTCCGCCATCTTGCATGGCTTGTTTAAGGGCAGGGGCGGTTGGACACTCTTTTGGTTTAGTTGCTCCACTTTTTAGAGACTTTATCTGTGAGTTTACCGTCCCAAAACCAGCTCTGATTACGAGAGACACTGTAGTGGAGGTCTCCGGAAATTTCGACCACCTGGGGTTCTTTAATGTGCACTGACATCGCACAGCACACGGGCCTCAATATTTTGCCTCCATCGAAATGCAGCCGCCACGGCCGCACTTTTTAGAGACGCACGTGCTTAAAACCATGTAGAAAATTACACATTTAATGCAGAGAACTCATACTGGCCTGCTAACAGACAGAGGGACTTGTGCTATTGGCTCACAGCGTTTGAATGAAATTGTCAAAGCCATTTCAGGGTCCGTTTAAATGCACTCATCTTCCTCCTTCCAGTTTCAATAGTAATTTCCTGCCATACTTTTTGGGGAAGGGGACAGGAGGGATCTGCAATATGCGGAGAATTTCACATTAATAGAGAAAATATAAAAAAATTATGGCCATGAGTGTACTGAACCCTCAATTCATAGCATATCCATGTCAACAATAAGCTTCCATGATTAGTTCACCAACAGGCAGTAAAAATTGGGTGACGCTTAACTAAGCATTGCCTTTAAAAGTGTAATGGCACAATTGTGAGGCATTGCAAAAAGGGTCACCTAACATTTCCAATGGTGGAACAGCCATTTCACCCTTCAGCACAAGTCCTGGCACAACAGGCAGTACCGAGCACTTTTGCAGCAGGGTTGAATGCACCTTTCCTTACATAAAGCGTACGATCAGTAAGTTGTAGAGATGGGCTTTCACGAAGTTTCTTCTTATGAGCGCAGTTGATCAAGAAAGTGCAAGATGTTCCTTCATGATGACGCAAGAAAGGTGCTAAAGCCGGGTTCGTCGCCTCTCCAATACAGTGCACAGAAAGCATTGGAGATGGATTGTCAACAAACATGTGTTTACTAACCCAGAATTAAACGCTGTTTGACAGTCACAGTGTGCAAACAAAGGCTCACTGCAAGACATATAGAATAGGCGTGCCTTCACATATTGCATTCATAGGAGTGTTGGCTGGGGACACCCTCCTATCTACAATTAAGTTTTAATCTAGTCAATTTTATTTTCACGTCCTTGCAATTTTGCATTAAAGGCATTTTTGCATTGTACCTTCACTACTACAGAGAGACCACAGCAGCCACAAGCCAACCCGCAATATCCAGCTCAGCACATACAACTACAGTTAAACCTGGGTATAATGAAATTGACAAATGACCGAAAATTTTTGTTATAAAGAGGTCTTCATTATATCCAGTTTCAGTATGAAGATTCGAAAAAAAAAATGCAAATGAAGTAAAGGGGCAACCGGAGGTATACTTAACCCAGAACACATTTATTTCGCGGCGAAAACGAGGAAGGCGCAGCTTGAATCATCCTCGAAAGATTTGTCGCCATTGCCGTGATATCGGACACTTTCCACCAGCGCCTCATCTGATATTTTTTCGGTAGGGACGGCACAGTCGCCCATATAAGAATATTTAAGAAGAAAAAAAAAAAACCTGCAAAACTGCGCATAGTCCATGAGTGCCCTATTCACGCAAAATGAAAGCCAAGCTCCTGCAAGACGGGTGGGCCATGTCTCCATTGAGGCAGTCCTCCTTGTAGTGGCACACCCAAGCGATTGAATGCGTGGATGCGGGAGCCCAATCGAATGCGTGTGTACCGCGTAAACAAACAAAGAAAAGCCAACGCTAACAGCATGATGGCTATATAAAAAATGGACATTCGCGCAACCCACTGGGAAAATGTTACGAGGTTTGGAGGGAGGACAAAACGACAGAGCCACGGCAGCACAGATTGCGTCACCGACTCGAGTGATGCAGGAGAGTTGAGAAGGAACTGGGGCCAGCACGGACAAGCGTCCTCCCACCTCGTGCTTCTCTGGCAGCACTCTGCAGAAAGCTTGCCGCGATGGCTATGTGCACGCCATTTGCGATGACACCGTATTTGCCCGCATAATTCGCGCCCTCGTATAATTTCCGCACCCCCTGATATTTAGCCAGCTTTGCAAAAAAAAAAAAACCACACACACACACACGCATATTTTGCGCTCCCCGTCCCGCCCGAGCCAGCGCGTGCACACGGACAGAGTTTGAACAGCCGCGCCCCTCGCTGCGCAGGCGAGCGCAGTCATACGCAAAAGGGGTTGCGAGAGCGATGTCCCTTTTTCCGATTCTTTTCTGCAGAAGCCCCCGCAGCCCAAAGCACAGTCGCTAGAATAAAAGCATGCAAGTGGGGGCGACGAAAACGACTGAAGCAGAGATCAAATGAGCCAGGCCCATATCCGTCGCTCGGAGGGCGCGTGTGATAACATCACCCGGATTGGGACGCCTGCTGTCGGAGCAGAGAGGAAACGCCCCGCCCGTCTTCAATGAGCATGAAAAGAAGCGAAGGGGGGCGAGGGGGGGTAGGTTGTCTGCCGAGATAGCGCTGGGGGGCGCGCTACAAAATTTTATCCAAAACAGTTACCATATACCACGCGCGTTACATTACATGTTATTTCGAATATGTTTGCGAAATCTCCGTGTAATTTGCGCACCCCCTTTTTCGGAGATCTAAAATCCCGAAAAAAAGTGCGCACATTACGCGAGTAAATACGGTATCACTTTGCGTTTCGTCGTCAGTAAGGTAGCTGTGGGAGTGGATCCGGCCGCTGCCCACGCTAAAATCCAATATTTGGGGCGAAATTATTAGGTTGCTGGTAGGGAGGATTTGTTATACCAAGGATGTCTTCCACTGCCGCTTCATTATACAAAGGTTGCAAATACATGTTTTTATATAGAGTTATGGCGGGGAATTGAAAAGCCTCGTAATACCAAGGAATTCGTTATATCGAGGTTTGTTATACCCAGGTTTTACCGTACATGCATCATCATGGCAACTAATTACAAACTTTAGGGTGCACTGATTAATACGTTATAGCGTAACAAACATTACATCATCACTCTCTCTTGCCACCTTGCAATCACGCAGACTATTAAATTGCCTTGCTTTGGCTATTTCATAAGATCATCTATACAGCCAATCAGTCAACACTGCCTCTGGTAAAACCTTTTTGCACTTCATGTTATTTGAATAACCCACTAAGCTTCCAACGCATTTCAGGGAGAACCACTACATTTAATTCATCTGCTTTGCTGAAGGCAATTATTCACTGGAATGGTCTTTTGGTGCACATCGTAAACATTTGAAATGCAAACAATTTTAGGGCCGAAGTAACAGACATCTTTTCTAATTGATGCGTTATTTAACAATTATATAAAGGTGTTCTTGTTTTTTTTCAGTGTTCCGTACTAACAGCCAATAAACTTTATATAATGAAGTTCTCATGCTCCTGTTATTGTTACCCATCCTAATGTAATCCCCCTCACACAATACTCTGATGTAAGAGCCTGTGAGGTGATTTGAATTAAAATAGAATCAAATAAAAGTACAAAACGCCATCACAAAACTCTACTGCAATGTCTAGTCATCGGTAACAAGTTCAAGAATACATAAAAATGTTACTGCAGAATGCACTGAAGCCAGTGATGAACACTTGCACGCCTCGTTTTCCTTCTCAACGGCTCCCATTTACGCTGAGCCCATATCCATGCGAGCAGCGACACGAGTGTTACTATTACATATTCCGTTTACTAATTTAGACATGTGGCTGCCTAACTGCGTTCCCTATTACTATCCAAAACTGTGTGCCATGTGCAATTATTTCTTAATGCAGCAGCTCTTTTTCAAGGCCCCACTATCACCTGTAGACATTGGAAAAGTTTCACTTTAGCAAAATAAGGGCAGTGGCAGGTTCACAGTCCTAGCGTTTTTGACAAAATAATTTTCCTGGGTACTTCTGCTTCAACAAAGTTTTCGATAGTGCTACCGCATATAGAAAGGGTGCCTGCCTAGGACTAGGATTGCTGTGATGTTCAGAAGACACAACAATTCCTCAAGGACTTGTGCCTTTTACACCAGTACAAAGACCAGTATCCTCATTGGAAAGATCTGTGCCTTTACCATAACCAGATCACAGTTGAGCTTTTGTGACAGAGATGGCTGGCAATAGATTGCACACCCACGACACAACCGACGAGTCTGATGGGTGTGCAGGGCATGGTAGAAATGCTGCCCAAGAAATTGTGCCACATTTCTATCATCGCACACACTGCACCAAGACAAAAACTTTCGCTGCTTGTTGTCATTATTCCAGCTATCAGGCATGACGACTGTGCCGTACCGAAGGTGAGTGTGCTGCCAACATGCAGAGAGTTGGAACAACACTTCACTCAACCAGAGCCACTGCAAACAAAATTGCAAGGCAGCTGTCACAGTCTGAAAGTACGCGTAAACAAAAGTGTACAGAGGGTAAAAGTGACAACGCTTGACACAACTGCTGCGGACAAAAACATGTGCAACAATGCAGCTCTGAAACTATGCGTGTAGCCAGTGCATAAAGAGTCACGGAGGAACCATGTTTGCCACTGGTACAATAATTATCACCATCAAAATCTCAAAGTAAGCGTGTCTCCAACGCGCAGCAAGTCAAGGCCATGCTGCTTTCCAAAAATGCTCAGGAGGTAATTGTTGATTGATTTCTGGGGTTTTACGTCCCAAAACCACCTCTGATTATGAGAGACGCCGTAGTGGAGGACTCCAGAAATTTCGACCACCTGGGGTTCTTTGACGTGCACTGACATCGCACAGCACACGGGCCTCAACATTTCGCCTCCATTGAAATGCAGCCACCGCGGCTGGGATTCGATCGCGCGACCCTCGGGTCAGCAGCCGAGTACAATAGCCACTAGACCGTGGCGGGGCAGAAGGTAATTGTGATAGATAGATGAGATAATAAATGGCAGTGATGCTGTTAAGAAGGCACCTGTGCGTCCAGTGCACAAGGAGTGAAACACAGCTACCATTCACTGGAGCAGCTCGCTATCATTCAGATTATCAATAGTGACCACACGTTTCCGAAGGCATGAGGATTGTGGTGAAGAACGACGACGACGACGACGAAGACAGCTACGTGAGCGGCGCGTTGTGGGAGAAACAAAGAGATTGCACGTGGCGACGGCGGCGTCGAGGAAGAAGGAGGAGGAAGGCGCGAGCAGGACAGCCGCCACGAAGGCAGAAGAAGACGGCGTTCGAGGAGCCGAGGTTTGAAGAGGGCTACCCGGGCTGAAGCGCTGGGCAGCCTCCTGACCCCTCCTGCGAATGTCGTTGGCCGGCGACTGCTGCCTGACCTCGCCGGGTGACCAGTGTGGCCGTTACCTGCTGGTTTCTGGTTTCTGCGCGTACCTGCACTGGGCCGATGCCACTTCGTGCTGCGTCTGAGAGCCCGAGCCACCGCCACCGTTCGAGCTCCGCAACCTCTCCTTCCCGCCGCGTCCCTCAAGTCACCACAACGACGAGTCGTGCTACCGGCGTCGACATAGACGTGAGCTTGTGCGCATGCACGTGACTTGGTTTTTTTTTGTGAACTGTGCACGCATAGGACGTGCACGGACTTAACGTGTAGCTCGCGAGCGTTACTGTGTTGTTTATTTTTCGTGTTCCTTGAGAGTGCCCATTTAATATTTGTGTGTTTTCCTGCCATACCGTGTACCGCATCCATCCTTCAACGCACTGCACGTGAACAAATGTGACGGTCCGCACCTTTCACTCTCTACAAGGATAATGCTGCGGCAGTTAAAGGCGATAAGGCCCCAAAAGGCATGAAGCATTTCAACTTTCCCATCGTTCACATATGACTAAGCGGTGTGGAGTTCGGCCCTTTTCATTGGTTGGCCTCTATCACAGCTTGTGCGGCACACACTGACGGTGCTCTACATTCTGCATGCTGGGAGAGTCATGCGAATAACTCAATGTGTCGCCGAGCAGGTTTGAGTTAGCGAGAGTCTGGTGCCAAAAATAATGCATATGCATGCGAGTACAGGTGGACAAGCCATAGTTATCATAATTTCTGAACTACTGTGTTCTTTACATGAAATTCTACTGCAACGAAATTCCACGACAATAAAAGTTTTTGACTGTACAGCAATAAAAGCACAGATATGCCGGCTGCCTTTTTAAATTCATCAAGCAAGAAAAAAAAAAATGCTTGTTGTAACATGTATGTACACATATATATGGCTACTTCATCTTCACCTTGCCATAAGACAACTGACAAACAGTCTTGCGAGAATGTCTGCATCTGCACAGCTACGTGATCTATGTGCTCATAAAGACATCCCCCCTGCTGCCTTGAGTGCCCTTGGGTGTCATAAAGTTCAGGACACTGAGCTGAATAAGTAGTACATAAAAAAAGTGGGCTGGGTGACCTCTCACGCCTTTCAAGTTACGCAGCAATGCTACAATATTGCTCTCCTTGTCCAATGGTGCACTACTCAAGCGTTGTGGTAAAGAGTATGGAAGTCTACAGTGCCCCCTCACTACCAGTGCACCATCAAAAGTGTCACACGCATGTAGTGACGGGTAAACAGCTGACAAGTGAACATAACTGCAACGAACTGCTGGTCCCAGCTCTCACCCTTTTGTAGGCTAGTGGGTAGGCCCAACCGCCTTAGATGTGGTTCCAGAGAGTGCTGGAACTGAGGCAATGGACCCTGGTCCAGAAAGACCCGGTGCGTTGCTCGGAAGCCTGCCCGTGCGTAGTCTGGGTCAGAGTACTCGCTGAACCACCTGGAAGAAAGAACACTGGTTAAAAAAAGTGTCAAAATGGCATACAGTGTTGAAAGCAGGGTGGGCATGTATGGGCTCCTTTTTTAGCCAACTGCGCAGCAGTATGGGAGACAAAGAAAGAACGGAAAACAGACAGATGAGTGCCTAGATCTACGGTTGTCTGTCTCTCTTCCACCCATTGCATCCCATCGTGCTGTGCGGTTTGCCAAAAGATCCAAATGGTCTGTCGCGGCACGTTACATCTTGACGTCAGAGCCTTGGCAGTGCTTTCTAAATAAGAATACCTTTTGGAGTTTCAAACTTAATTCTAATTTTTCCGCTTTCTTTAGACCAAAAAAAAAAGAAAATGCAAAGGTAAGGAACAAAAAGCTGCATGGCAGAAGCTTGAGGGGGTCCTGCACCCCATTATTTGCCAACAAGCAGCATTATTTGACAACAAGCTGCACAAATATAAGACAGAAAAGTGAATCACAGAAGTAAGAAACATGTCCAAATAATACGTACATCTATAGACCTATTCCATGTTGGTAAACAGTGGTAGGCACCGGCGATATAACCAGGGCTTGTGTCGACGTCGCGGAGCGGAGGCCCCGCCCACCGCTTGCCGCGGCCCCGCACGGTCGCGCCACCGCCGCCGGCGAAGCGCGTGCGAAAGCTGCCTCCGAGCACGGGGCGTCGGAGCGCCGACGGGTGTTTACAACAGTTTTCGAGGGGCAGCCGCGTGAGATGAAGTCGCGTTAGCTCTGTAGGAAGCATTCGATGAATGTAGAAAAGAATGTGCTGACGACCAGCTATGACAAGATGTGAGAAATTGATTGAAAGGATAAGCACCTTGCAACATGATGCGAACGATCGCGAGCTATCATGTCGGCATCGCTTCATGCGTATGCTTTAATTCGGTAACTAGCGCAAGGATGAACCACTTGCAACAGTGAGACTTGTTTAAATACGACTTGAAGATGCCTCAGCTAAAATACTGTTTCGGACTAAAGCCTCTAATCCCTACACGAAATCCTTGCGCAAAAACAAATGTAACTCAAGCATGCGATATTGGTGACGCTAGAACCTATGTAAATACGGCTGTGATAACGCACACACACAAAAATGCAATGACGCGCCAAGGACAAGGCTCTCAAATAACTGACAGCAAGGCGCATAACCGCGGCTTGCGGCTCTGCCCATACGCTGAGTTCCGATCGTGACGGCGTGAAGTCCTGTGACGACGCGGCACATTTCAAGCGTGTAGTTCATTCGAGCAGTCTGACAATCGAAAAAAAAAAATTAAAGCGCATCGTAACCACTACAGCATTGCCAAAGACACTTCTCGTGTGTATGCTATCGCAGCCACAAGCAATTTGCAAAAGCGTCGCTGTAATCGGCCTTTCGCTCACGGCTACGTGAATTAAGCTCTTATATATTTGTTTCATTTGAGTGATTGAAATTCGTATGACGTATGTATAGCTTCCCCACTTCAATAATACACGGCGACCGCGATTACTTCTACACATCGAGCTAAGCTAACGTCGTGCGCGCTTTGCGGTAAGCGTCATCGCTCTGTGTCCGCACTTTGTTTATGCCAAGAAATTTGGTGTCGAGCATTACACTTGCCAAACTTGTGACAATGCTATTTCTCTCAAATGAAACAAGCCGCACTAATGCCAAATAATTACCCATATGCTTAACCGTGACGAAAATGTTTGGCGCATAACCGATGCGCCAAACAACCGGCATTACAGGTTCGTCCCTTTCCTTAAGACAGACATAAGCAGGAAACCGATAAAAACCTATCGCACATATCTTGTGCGTTGCTGAGCAACCAACCCACGGCGCAGGTCATCGGTAAACACTTTTTTCTTCATTTCACGGCGGTGAGAAGCGCATGCACCAGCGAAAACACAGCGGCTGCTACGGTAGGCGCGCCGGCGGTTGCCTACCATGCGAAACCAAAACTCCCGACGACAGCGCCACCGCATCTTCGTGACGTAGGCCGGGTGGAATAGGTCTATATCCATACGTATGCGTGATGGTATCTACACTTACATGTGTTTACACACATACAGTACACGTACCCGCACATATAAAAGGCTTTCCTAATACAAGTGGTAAAAAGAGAGATATCATACCTGCCAGGTTTGCAGAGGAGACATTAGGGAGATCTGACGGGAAAGGGGGTTGGGGGGTTCAGAGTCGCTATATTTCACATGCATTTTCCATGATTGAACTTTTTACTTAGTTGCAACGAAGCAGGAATTGTGCAGTTTTTGTTTCAAAACCACCAGCAACCTACGCAACTGGTCCCTATCACTAAATCTTCAACGTGGCTGACGCTGTCCAATGTAATCACAGGCAGTGACCATGTTATACTAGGAGCTTCATGTGATATGAGGAGCAGAAGTGATAGTACTAGGAGCTTCAATTCTGCGCTTGACCAGCTACGCTTTTTCAGACTCTTCACTGATCACGACGCCAATCGGTGTCATGTAGCTTCGACACTATGTGGCCAGGCTAGGAGAAGGATTCGACTGAACACGGGCGCGTTTTCGGGAGATTTCCGTTTCGGCCGTACAATCGTACAAAACCATCAAAATTCGGGAGTCTCCCAGACAATTCAGGAGACCTGGCAGGTATGCAGACATGCATGCATTGATTTTGAAGGAGTATTTGTTGCTTGTTCCTGCACAACCTGTTTTTGCATATAGCCTGCAGACCCAGTGGGCTTTTCCTAAAGCCAGAGTGCTGTAATGGTCCCTCCTGGGTGGATGCAAAATACAGTGGTGAAAAAGCGCACTGGAGAAGAGTAAGCCTTCCTTCAACATTGCCTGCCACGTAGCTGCACCTTAGTCATCATGATAACGCACGCACAGCACTGACTAAAGCAACCCTGAAATGGTTTTGGTGATTTTGTACAAATGCACTGTGACGATAGCTCAAGTCCTTCTGATCATTAGCAGACCAATACAATGTCAACACTCCGCATTAAGTGTGCGATATACTGCATTTAAATAAGCACATTGTAAAAGATCAATGTGACTGAACCTAAAGAGTTTTAACCTCCTCTGCCCACATGCCATGCAATGAACATGCAATAAGTGATGTAACTGGCTTTCTCAGCTTAAGAGCACTGGAGGATCAGCCAATGGTATTGCTGCGATGCCTGCCTGCGCACACTTGTGTCAATGGCGCACCAAGTGCTCATTGTCTGCGCACTCCTAGATGCATTGTTCTAGCCACCCCAGCATAACTGATGTCTGCAGGCCTTGGTGGCTACATGGTGGTGCCATGTTGCTAGCGAGGCCTCGGCACAGCGACTGATGCGGGCGGTGCGGTCGTTGCTACCCTGCATACCGCAGCTCAGCAAACTGAGAAGGAACAGCAGTGATAAGGAGGAAGGTGACACAAACACGCCCACGGCTGCCTTGGTGCAACGTGTTTCGCTTAATTTATGAAGTGAATGATTTGATAATGACATAGCCTGAGTCTATTCCCAGCTCACGTTGCGAGTGCTGCCAGCCAACATTACCGTTGCAGCACCTGGCGGCACACAGTGACACAACGTGGGGAGGGGGAAGCTTTTCAGGGGACCCTTTTAAGTCTCGGCTGGGCACTTTAGAAGAGGAGGAGGAAGGAGAGAGGGAAACAAACAGATAAAAGTCAAGTTGCTTTGTTGAACTAGATGGCTGCTGTAATGACTTGAAGTGCAATTGGATGAAAACAAACGCGTGTTGCTTTAAGGTGGCGCTCTGCATATTGCAAATCACCAAGTAGCTCTGCGAATCCTGCGATACGCCGTGCTGCTCTTTATGTGATGCATCGATGCCCATTTTCTCCACGCAATACAATGCAACAGGCTGCAAAAAGCACGACAAACAACAACAACAAAAAAAAAAGGAAAACAGTTTCCGAACCAACTTTCGAAGAATCACGCATTTAAACTGCAACAATAACTGATGGGAGTTTTATGTTCCAGAACCAGCTATGATTACACGGCCTGTAGTGAAGCACTGCAGATTAATTTTGGACACCTGGGGTTCTTTAAAGGGACACTAATGTGGAGCAGTAAATTGATTAACGCTGATGCATCAATCCTCAAGAATTCTATTGTAGTTCATTATGCCACTATGGGTTGAACTACGGTTAATTTTTAAATTTTTTATTTCATGCCGAATCCTCAGTGCCTCAGCACGAGCATGATCTCACGGCTTTAAGACTCAACTTTTGTATTTTGGCCATATAGGCTCAATGTCATTTCATGAAACTCACTAGGCTGATTTCCTCGCCACGTAAGAACACAGTGGAATTCATTTTTATTGGTTACTATTACTAATTATGTGTCTTAGCAGGTGCCTTCAATATCTACGATTATCATAGTGAGTCGGTGTAGGAACCTCAAGGCAGAGTCACCACCTGTGTTTTCTTCTTGCGCATTTTCTCACTTACTGAGTACTTTTTCGTGGCGAGAGTGATGCTTTTGGTATTGTGTAACAGTGAGTTACTGAAATGAAAAAGAAAATTACAGCATACCACGGAGTGAATGATGATGAGTGGGCGAAGCTCCGGACGTTCATCGTAGATCGTGCCGAGTTCCGGATTAATTTAGTTCACGCGCACGCTACGAATCCATATGGTTCAACTACGCACAAGTGAAATCTCCCACCGGCACTTCATTGCAGGTCAAGATCCAGTGCCTATATATATATATATATATATATGGGTGGCCGGTGAACGGTTCCCCAGCACGAGCAGTCGGTATTTTTCAATCAAGAAACTCGCTAGAAGACGCTGCCTGCATCAAGCTTGTCTCTCACGGCTGAGGGCGCGTTCTTCTTCGCTAGCAGGTGGAGCGTTCATCGAAGAAAGAGCGTTTCTATAGTCAACGCGCGCCTTTCGCTCTCTCTCTCTCTGCCTCTCTCTCTCTCTCACAAGACAGCAGATGGAAGAGTGAGAGAGGTAGCGCGCCGGGCGGCACGCGCCGAGCACGCGCCTCCCGGCGGCGCGAGCCATCGAGTGGTCACGTACCACGACGAGCTAGGAGGGACAGACCCACGGCTTTAGGAGCTTCGCCCCTAAAAAATAGCCTTCCTCTTTAGTGTTCTTTTAACGTCCACCCAAATCTAAGTACATGTTTTCTTTTTCTTCTGCATAGAGCCCTCATCGCACCAAAGCTGCAAGTGAGCATCTATCACTTAACATATTATACAAGAAGAAAACCCCCACGTCAGCATCCCTAACGTAATGCAGCTGTTGTCACAAAACAGCGCCAACTTCATTGACGAGCGCGGCATTGTGTCAGAGATGACACACCGATTACAACCTTGTGAAGAAAAACTGCACGTACAGCAAAACCCCCAACACGACAGCTGGCCAGAAAACATGCCCGGCACAATTATGGTGTTTTGTCGAGCGACCCAGAGGGGGCGAGTGCGCCAGACAGACAAGGAGAGAAGGAAGAAGTGAGTACGCCCCAACACTAACCGCAAGCAGCGAGGCAGAAAAGATAACTCTGCTGTGACAGAAGCAGCGGGTTTAATCGACAGCTTTCCCTCAGTATTGCGTATGTTATCGGGCTATCCGCGCCGAATATTCTGGAAGACCAGCCAAAGCTAGTTTAAGGAGGGTTCAACAAAGAGTGGTAAGCAGGCAATCGTCAGTGAGCTGTCATGTGACACAGTGAAAGAAGTACGGAGGAGTTAAAAGACGCTGCTCCGCGAACCAACCATGCAGAATGACCAGCAAGCTTCATGTTGACGGTATGCTTCGAGTGGCTCTGGTGAATAGGACTCAGAAGTGTTTTAGTTTCGTATTGTAATGCATGAGCTTGTATATTTGGTGATTTGTACAGTCAAGCCTCGCTGATATGTAACCACTTGATGTGCAATTGCGGTTTAAGCGTAGTCTTGAACATTCCTCCACCCAGCCTCCATTGAACCCCACGTATTTGCCGACTGCTTAAGCCGTAGTCGCTTACTACCCGCCAAATGCTTAGTGCGTACTATTTTGTTTCTTGTTCTACATGCACTGGCACAAAATCGGCCAAATGTGATGCACGAGAACGTTCAATTCTCGATTTGCGACGTCAGGACGACAATCGCCAGCGATACTGACGTTACAACATGGCCGCCTTCAAGATCGGCTTCTGATTACACAAAGCTGCCGGCAGTGGTGTGAATTCAGAGTTAGTGTCGAATCCAATCCAAGTCGATTCAATACCTACACAGAAGCACGTTTTTTGTTCATTCCGCAGTGTTCCCAGTCGTGGTGTCGTCGTAGTGTTCAACAATCTTTGCTGTGGCGTGTCGTGTTGTTTTGCTTGTGTGTGGGGTGCGGTCGGATTCGCACGTGATGACTGAATTATGCTGAAGTATTGCATTCCAAGTGTGAAAGAAAAACTGGAAACTATTTGCAGCAATGAAAATGGGACAAAAAAATCCACGGTCACCCGCGAAAAGAACTTGCCCTTTAAAACTGTGTGCGGTGTGTGGAACGCTCGCGAAAAGTTAAGGAGCGGCACAGTTGACAACTTGAAGTGGTGCCATATCAGGGGCTCGGCTTTTCCCAAAGTGGAAAAAGCACTGCTGCTTTGGTTGAAGAAGGCGTGAAGCTTGAACCTGTCGATTAGCGGTCTCCTTCTGATCAAACTTTCGTAAGCTCAGCTTAACATTATGTCACTGGTTAGGCAACACAATTGTGAAATCATTCACACCATAAATAAAGCGAATCCCCTTGCGCTAAGGCAGCCATGGGCTTATTTCTGTCGCCTTCCTCCTTACCACTGCTGTTCCTCCTCACTTGATGAGCTGCGGAGTGCGTGTTAGCGACTACTGCACCTCCCACGTCGGCCGCTGTGCTGAATCCTCCGCAGCAACATAGCGCCGTGATTTCTTTGCTGAAGTCGCTGGCCTCGGCAGCACTAGCCTCTGTAATAGTGCGCCGGCAATTCGTGTGTACGCATCCAGGTGCCACGACAATACCGTTGGCTGGCCCTTCTGTGCTTGTGACGTCACATGGCTTGCGCTTCGTGGCACCCATCGCATGTCCCGTGGAAGGGGCAGTTTGAAAACGTTCAGAGTCGAGTCGCGTCGATCTTTCATGATTGCGCATTTAAAACTTTGTAGTAAATTACACACTTAACACAAATTGCTGCTGTTGTTACGCTAATGATCAGAAGGACTCGGGCTATCGGTGCAACGCATTTGTACAAGATCACCAAAACCGTTTCAGGGTCCCTTTATTTATTTATTTTTTTATTATTTATTTATAAAATACTGCAGACAAGAAGTCCAAGCAGGGTGAGCAGGGAATATACATATGATGCAGAGATAAATAACAGAATGAATCAAAGTTGAAACACGTTTTTACACAATTACGTTTGTAGAGGACTATTGTAGGAACAATTGCCTTTAACTGCAATGGGCCTGCAGCAACGGCTGGTTGTCGCGTTTCAAAGCCTGCTACGGCCTAGTCGGAAAAGCCGTATGCGGTGAGGCTGCTGCAGCAAAGACGGCGCCGATGATTGGCAGAATTCCCGTTTGCAGGAAGCCTTGGCAACCTATGTTGCCGCCGACATCTTCAATTTTGATGAATCAGCACTTTTGTACTGCCTGCTTCCTCACAGGACACTCGCATTTAAAAAAAATGCACCAGTGGTAAACATGCAAAAAATAGAATATCGGCTGCCTTTGGTGTAAACACAACCGGCAGTGAGAAGCTGCCACTCATGGCGATCGGCAGGTATGGAAATCCGCGGTGCTTCAAGGGCGCCCGTCTGCCATGAGATGCTGTGTACAAAAACGACAAAAAGGCATGGATGACAGCTCAGCTCTTCGAAGAGTACGTTCGCGAAGAGTATCGTGCTCGACAATGCGTCGGCACATGTCGATTTAGATAACTTGGCAGCCACCAAACTTCTGTTTTTGCCAACCAACACAACAGTGCTCGCCCAGCCCCTCAATCAGAGCATCATCCGCTCTGTGAAGCAGACCTACCGGAAGAACCTATCGCGTAGAATGTTGCTTGCCATGGATAGTGATAAAACCTACTTGATGGGCCTTCTGGGTGCCGTACACCCACCTGCTTGCCCACTCCTGAGTGCAGGTCCTGCCTGCAACTGTGCAGAACTGTTTCACACGAGCAAAATTCATCGCGCGTGACGGCAGCGATGGCGGCGAGATCTATAAGGACGCCAAAGGCTGCAAAAGACTCCTTGCGGAGGTACTAGAGCGGCAAAGTGATGCTGTGGAACTAATGAATTTTGACACTTTTTGAGACATCGACAGCGACGTTGTTACATCCTCAGAGTTCTCGGATAGTGAGATTGTTGCCGCCGTCGCACCTCGCCCAGCTTCTAGTGAGAATGATGAAGACAAGAATGATTCAGAACTGGACAACAGTCCTGGCACGTGCTGTGAGCGTAATGCAAGCTTTCACAGAGAAGCGGGGACTCAAGGATGAACTAGCCTGCGGCCTTACCAAGTTCGAAGATGCTATCAGTGCGGCGAAGCCACCACGGCAGCAAGCGAAGACCACTCATTTTTTTGCTGCTTACCCACAAATAAAGCTTGCCTGAGCGTGTGTGTTCGAGAAAACCGTGACGTAATTCTTTTCCGGCCAGTAAGTAACTGCTCTACTGGCACTGGAGGTTAATTCGAACATAGCTTAGTTGCGCACCTAAACGTCGTCCCCTGCCGACTACGCATTAGCGAGGTTTGACTGTATTGTGGAGAGCTGTGTTTGTGCATCTTCATATAAATGCCTATTCATTGAGAATATATTTGTTTTGTTTTGATGACCCTTGGCTCTGACCCAGTCTTTGAACCACTTCTGGCATTTTGTTAGTGCATCAAAGGGGCCTAAAAGCTAAATGTCTGAGCTTTCATGGGGTCATTTTTGGAGAACTCTTGCATCGTTCTTGAAATCTTTTCCAGCGATTGCTTCCACTGTCTCACACTTCGGAGTAGGCCACAGTCGTTACAGTTCACCCTGTGCAGCCATTGTTAGGACGGAAGCCAAATGCAGTCAGTAACCGCTGCATCAATCCACCAGGCCTGCTGACCTAATCTGATGTGTCTGTTGCACGCACCATTTGTAGCATGCTCAGGGCCTACTCTCATCCTCTGGATGCTCAACCACATTCAGCTGATGGCGGGTGTGTCAACCACCCCTCTGTGGGGTCAATTGGCATACAGAAGAGCACTAACCAGAGAGGGTATACAGAGAACAACTGTAAGTTTCCGCACCACTATCTGCCATCCTAGCAGAGAGAAATTAAACTGCTGGTGGCCCAGGGAACTTGTACTAGCTCGTGCTTTGTTAGATGTGCATGTGAGTGATTCTTAAGGCTTTTCATCTCACATTTTTCTTGCAATGGTACCCACTCTTTCATCAATCTGGGAAATAATTGACTGATTTCTGGGGTGTTACGTCCTGAAACCACGATATATGAGTGACACCATAGCGGAGGCCTCCGGAAATTTCGACCATCTGGGGTTCCTTAACGTGCACTAACATTGTACAGTACAAGGACCTCAGCATTTCACATCTATCAAAATGCAGCCACCACGGCCGGGATTCGATCCAGCCACCTCCTCTGGTCAGCGGGTGAGTGCCACAGCCACTAGACCACCGTGGTGGGGAAATCTGGTAATTAGGCAATACTGATGTACTGTGAACTGTCACAACAGTTTAGAAAACACAAAGGGCTGAGAACTGGGCGTAAAGATTTACCACTAAACAGGCAGGCGATGTGAGGAGCAGAGGCGGCAAGCATGGAACACAGCAGTTCACAGAATCAAGTAATGCTTGCATGCAGTCGTGTCATCTCAATGTAATTTTTGTCATACAAGGAATCATCAATTACTAACGGAGGGAAATTCTATGGCCATGCTCATTTGAACCAAAACTGTCGTTTGTGAACGAAAAGTGCCAGCTCTACATAGCTTCTGTACATTTTGAAGAGAGGGCACACTGGCTGTTCAAGTCAACCAGGCTATTCGCCACCTCTTTAATGTGAAAGCAGCTGAACATGTTGGCTCAATACACTACCTTCTGAATATTGCACCATAAGTACTGACCACGTATTACTGAATTGGTAGAGGTAAGTTTCCAGTCACTGCTCAGCACAGAGAGTACCTGCATATTCATACTGAACGCATTTGCACAGGCCTTGTACGTAAACATGCCGCAGGCAGTGTACACCTACAACTAAGGGTAGATCGACAAAGTGAGCTGAAACTCCGCCCCCCCCCCCCCCTCCGAAAAAAAAGAGAAGGGGGGGGGGGGGCATAAGGGCAGTGAAGGTGTTGCAAGGTTGTGTGCTGCTTTCATCATGAAGAAATGCCAGTGTAAGTGGAAATAAGAGCGACCAGAGTGGACATTATACAATGGTGACCAAGGGAGCTTTCAAAACAACCAAAGCGGCGTTATACAGTAAAAGCTTGTTAATCTCAACTCAAAGGAGACAATAAGATTGCTTGAATTAAACAAAGTTCGATTTAGCAGGCAAGTGCCAAAATGAATAAACATTTTGCCACGGTGTGGGGAGAACCCAGAAGAGCCACCTCTGGACTTGTTAACACAAATTAGGCACTATGACACATTTGTGGCAGGTGATTTCGTAAATGCACGTGTTGCACAGTCTTGGTGTCAAAACGCTCTAAAACACATTTACTTACATGGCAGGCTTAAGGCAATAAAAATTAAATGTAATAGTTAATGTACAGCAATAATACGGCTTGGCTTGGTTCTGCAACGCACTGTAATCACTCCAGGCCAACTTCTGGAAGGAGCAACGCACAATCGCCAACCAATTCTCTGGACCTGGCAAGAACTGCAAAATAGCCCAAAACGTTTGTTCAGCACCGAAAAATGAAATTTATTAGGCTTAGCATGATTTAAACGGGTCTCTGTTACTGCTCTGCCTCATACTGCACCAGGTGGTGATCAGATCTGCTGGTGTTTTGGCTACAGTGAGATCTCCGTGTACACTCGACAGTGTGTCACTATGTTGGTGATCTTGGCTGCCAACAGCTGCTGGCAATCATCATCACATGTTATCGTAGTCTAAGCAGCTTTCTGGCTGCGGGATGGCCCAGTGTATGATTGCATCATCCGTGAGATCAGTGCACTAAACGAGGTTGTCGTCCCAATGAGCAATGTCCCAGATAGTGCATTATGTCCTCAATGCACTCGCTAGATTAGTGCCATCAACCGTGCCGTCGGGGTCATCTGCAACAAGTCCTTCCGAAGTGTAAAAACATGCGAGCTTGAAGCACTCCGCACCACACGACCTTCTATGGCTTTACTGCCTTCCACATGTCGGTCACATATGTGCATGCAAATACATGCAACGCATCGAAAAGATGCTCAACGATGACACCCAACACGTCGAATGGCGTCCAGGACAACTCCAGAACAATAACAAAAATGGCCCTGCCTCACACCAAGTGATGGTGCTGAGCAAAAATGAAAAGGCGACATTTTAGTTTTGGTTTTGATAGTTTCGACAACTAATGCGGAATAGGTATAGCCTCCGAAGCTAATGTACGGCACACCTTTCCAGTCTTGGAGGCCACAGAGCAGGCCATTAGCAGTCAAGTCTGGGCAAGCCAGCAAAAAATCCAACATAGCGGCTTTTATAATGGAGCAGCATGGCCTGAAATAGGCAATTTATTCGGGAAAGTCAAATTTTAGGGTGTAAATATACATGAAAAGTCAGTCGCTAGAATGCATTAGTTCTATAGGAATGCCACCCATCAAGTCCAGATTCCCAGAGTAGGAAAAATCTGTCTGTGACTGTAAACGAGGGGCTTCCAGTTAACCATAGTGGATACTGATGTGTTCAGTCATCGGGAGTTCCCCCTCATTGAAATACACAGGGCTGTGCTGGGACCAGGGCATCAGTTAAAATTAACAGAATTGGAATTAACAAGATTTTCATGTACAAGCTTGGATGGTGGACAAACCAGAGTTGATATCTTCTGAAATAGAACTCGCCGCTGCAGGGAACACTCACGGGCACAGCGGTCCTTATAAACTCTTTTTTTTTTTCCCCAGATTATGCTGACAAAGTGAGCTGCAAAAACAACGGAGTGACAATCAGGCATTGCCAGTATGAAACTCAACAAGGAAAGACATAAAAATGTGGGCTCTTCATACCAATCTCACAACAAATTTCTATGATGCTCAGCTGCAGACCCAGAGGACAAGGGTTCAAGTCCAGCTGCAGTGGTCACATTTTCCTATTGATCTGGAAATGCTAGAGGCCAGTGCACTGTGTGATGTCAGTGGACATTAAAAAACTTCAGGTGATCAATATTTCCAGAGCACTCCACAACGGCTTTTGTCTCTTCCACTCCTTTTCCCCCTTACACCCACAGATGCTGAGCTGTGCTCCCGACCTGGCCTGAAGAAAACATCCCTTCACCTAAAACACAGTTACTGTTATAATTTGTGCACTTTTTCTTTTGTGAATCTAGGCCTTCACGAAGGGTGTGCACAAACAACACGGAAATATCATCAACACTGCCAAAATAATGTGCAAATAGTCGTGACATGGACCATTCACTAATAAAATGAAGTTTTTATCATGTGGCAAAAATGAAGGTACATTATTTAACAGAACGCATACTTCAACTACTGCCAAATTCAGTCGTGGGCTACATTAAATCATTAGCAGAGAATGAGAAGTGCAACTCGGAATTGTCATAGCTGGCACTGTCTGTGATCTACCTAAACGTCAATATCAACCGTGATTTTCTGTCACTAGATTGATTCGTGGTGGCACGGTTCTTATTTCTTTCGGCAGATGCTATGACAGTGGGTTTGAATTTTGCTATGTAGGTATTGTAGCCCATCGCTACTAAAAGCAAAAGTGCGACCGGGGTTGCGGCAAAGCCTAGACTAGCGAAAACATGAGCAAGGACTTGACCCACCCGTGTGGCGCAACTCTCCAAAGTCTGCCAAATGGTGTGTGCACTGGCTTGGCTGGAACTAGGAGTGCAATATGTGCAAGTAAAGATTCTTTTTTTTTTTTCTATAGACCTCGCTAAAGGTTCGGGGTGCGCAAATTATGCAAATAAATATGGTATTGTAATATATTTCAAGCAGTGCAACACATTTTTCTGGAGCACAAGCAACCAGGTTCTTTCTGAGTGAAACATGCGGACGCAAATGCATAGGCGCTGTTTCCTGACAACTCGAAACAGACACTACTGCAGCAAGTATGGTGCATTTGTATTTCTTAATTTTGTATCCGTATTTTTAATTTGAGTTTACAAATCACAAAACCACAATGTGGCATCATCTGGTCGTGAAGCCTTGATACTGAATTTTTTGGACTCTTTCAAGCCATTGCACATGGCCCGCTGCTGTTCAGATCACTGTAGCAACCATTATGTAAAAACGCATCCCCACCCTATACTTCACTTATTACGCTGTAAAAGGAGTACATGTTTAAAAGTGGCACTGCCTTCGCAGCAATTTAAAATGTGCGTTTAAAGATGGTGCATGTGCGGTGACCTTCAGGTATTGCACGCATGAGCTGCTTCTCGGCAGAACCTAGTGCGAACACATTTGACAGCTGTTGGCTGCTGTGCGCAATAAATTCTGATAACAATTTTTTCACGCCGTTTTCTAAAAGCATTGCCACTGGATGATTAGACACTTCGACCAAAAAGCTTTTTGTTGCAATAAATAAAAAAAAATATTACGAAACAAGTACTTAAAAAATTGTTCGTCAGTCTTCTTAATATGGAGAGTACAAGGGTTTGATGCAAAAATAAGACATGGACTAAGTGTAGCTCTGTTCCTCCTTGGTGCAAGACATGCAGACAGCCCCAAGAGGACACACCACTTACTGCAGCACTCTTTCCTTGGGTGCATTGGTGAAGAAGAGGCCACACTGGCCACGCAGCCGCTCGCTCACTTTGTGCAGGTTCTCACGGTGGTCCTCGTCGATGAACCGTCCCAGGGCCACGCTCATCACCTTGTTCTTGCCAAAGTAGAACCTGCACATGTAGGACAAGCCTCACTACTTGCTGATTACCTAACGGCACTCGTCACCCCCAATCAGGTTGAAAGTAGGATGAAAGCTTCTCCCACAGAAGCCTCATTATACTTGTCATTTGGAACATCACTCCATCCTACACATGAAAACTTTCAAAAATGTTTAGTGCACGAAGTCACTTCTCTCTTCTGCTAGTAACCGTCATAGATAAGGATACTCTTGTACAGATACTACGGCCTGGTTGCTGATCGGTATCTTTAACCCTGCTTTGAAACTTTCTAAATCTTCAAAAGAATAGAGCAGCCTACTCATGTAATGGAAATTTACTGAAGAATAAGGGTACGTTGGCATGCACGTGGTATACATTCCCGACTCATGCCCAACAACTTACCACTGTACCCAAAGCATAAAGTGTGCGCCCATTAACTTTTAACAGTACTGACAGAGGGCAAGAACTTGGGTGCAAAAACTGCTGTAAACGATCAACTCCAGCTGCATAATCCACATACAGTGCATGGGGAAAATAAAGGGTTAATTAAGGTTCTCATTAGACTGCAGGATATTTATTAGCCTCAAGAAGTCGGAGTGGCGCCGCCTGGTGGGAGAGCGAGGATGGTGTCATGGCAAGGACTCATGCTTCTGCTCTCTCATCCCGCCGTGGTGCGCCTAAAGAAACACGCACTCATGTTGCAGCATTTGCATGCTACGGTGTTTGCGCTCGTTTTTTGTTGCTTGTTTCAACCTCCGAAGGAAAAGCGAAAACAGGAGCGAAGGTGATTCAGGCTACAAACAATGATATATTTGTGTATACAATCGTTACCCATGCCGCCGCTCTGTTGTGCATACTTTAAAACGGTTCGGTTAAAATTACTGGTCATGATGCATTTATATAGGAGAACATCTACATACTTCGATTTAAGGGGTAATAAGGAACTTCAGGTGCCCAACTTATCCATGATCCCCCACCACGGAGTGCTTCATAATCTTATTGTGGTTTCTGCTTGTTGAACACCATAATTACAAGATTGTGCTGCACTGTTCTCTGTCCGACCCTTTAGAGGGTGGTTTCGACACTGCAAGTTTTGTTTTCTTTGCATTGGACACACACACTTAGCTGCAGATGGGATTTCCGGTAGGCCCGCTTGCCTGCGCCCAGTTGCAAAAGCATCATGTAGTGTCGAGTCTTGCAAAGTATATCTCTAAAGTGCTTGTCCTACAATATCGTCCTAGCTGTTGCATTAGTCTGTTTTGTGTCATATCTGCCAGGCTTGGAGAAATGGAATCTGGGAGATTTACTCACCAAGGAGGTGGGGGTTGTTATTGCGATAGCAATTAAATGGGTACTGTAAGAGGGTTTTTGCACTTGCTGTTGTTCTGTACAAATTCCAAATTGATAACATAGTTTATGCATCATATGTTTTAAGTGTTAGTAAATGCATGCAAGCGCTGGGGAAGAACATGGTTGAAGCAGACATGAAACGACCCGGCTGTCTCCGTCGCACAAAGGGCACATGTGATAACATCGTTGCACCTCACTGTAAGTTCCCTGGTGTAGAGGGAAAAAGGGAAAAACAAAAGAAATAAAATGAAGCAATATTGAATGGAAATATTCCTGCGGACCACTTGCATTCCCCTAACTCAGCCTCTTCCACTCACAGCCCGAACGGTAAACGCCAACTACATCCTAGTTGGGGTTCTTCGAAAGTGGCAGCACAAACTGTGCACGAGGAGGCACCTTTTTGTGTGTCACACCTGCATTCATTGTTATACTAGCAGTAAGAGCTCACCGTTCCTGCGTCTCACGCTCGGATGTGGTCCAGCCGAACCAGAATCCCCTCTGGGGTGTAATAAATATTCGTGACCCCCCAAAAAATGCAGTGCCAGGCGCGATTTCGCTGCTCCTACTTCGCAGGCTGTGTGTATTGTTGTATCTCGAAAACACGCAATGAACTGAGTTCAACTTCTTTTACCCCGTGTCCACACAACTTTGCCCATGTGGCCAGACAAAGCACTGGATGTGAATAGAAATGGGGCACAGCTGAATTTCTGGGAGATTTTCCTGTTACCCATACAGTAGGGATAAACAGTCAAAATCCGGAAGTCTCCCGGGTAATCCGGGAGACTTCGCAGGTATGTTGTGTACTCGTTCACTCACCTTGTTATTATTTCACATTCCTTTCAATTTTTCTCGCAATAATTTGGTGGTTCTGTTCACTACAAAGGCCAATTAATTGACATTCACTAAGTGCTGAATTTTCATGCTGCTAGCTTGCCTCTTCATGCAACATCGTAGCAGCAGTTCATTCAAGCTCGCATGCACCAATTTGGACAATTTACTCACACATTATTTTTGCTTGCAATTGCATTACCCCTGAGCAGTATTGAACTGGTACGTGTGGACAAGGTGTGAGACGAGTGGGTGCCTCAATGTGATTGGAACGTTTATAATGTGTCCAACGTCGCTGAATGCGCTGTTGAAACAGTTCACAGAATTCATTTAAACTTTCTAGCACATTTTTTGATAATTAGTGGTATCAGTAGCTATATAAAGCGTTCCAAATGATGCGAGAGATTGCTGTTTGTGAAGCAACGTACATAAATCCATCTGTTAATGAAAAGCAGGCTACGGGTACATATTCCCCTGAGCAGTACATTACCCCTGAGAAGTATCAACCGGTACATGTGGACAAAGCGTGAGACGAGTAAGTGCCTCATTGTCATTGCAACATTATGCAGCCAACATCATTGAATGTGCTGTCGAAACAGCTCAGAGTGCTCATTTCAACTTTCTAGCATACGTTTTGTAAATTGCTGCTATCAGTAGCTATATATAGCGTTCTACATAAAGTGAGAGATTGCTGTTTCTCAAGCAACGCACATCGGGCCAGCTATTCATGCAAAGCAGGCTACGAGTACATATTCACTGGCGACTGTGGCAAATAAAACCTGCCAATTCCCAATGTACCAGTATTTTACATTCCCAAAAATGCTATGAGGTTGACAAAATTAATTTGAGTGACATTTCATATATTCTGTCCTAATAAGTGATTGTTTACGACGGATGGATTCAGACGAGGTTTCTTGCAGCACATAGTGCGAATATATCAAATGTCTTAGGTTATCTTCAGGGCATGCATAAATTGCACAAAAATTTGCTAATTCCCCAATCTTATTTACACATATAACAAAGTCCAAGCAAACTTTGTGCTGAAGATTTCATGGTTTAGCAGGAATATTTTTGTTGCACAAATTTCTTGCAATACACGTTCAAAACTAAGCATTTCTACATGTTACAAAACGTCACGGTAACGTATTCTCATTAAGCAGCATCCCCTCTGAGTTGCAGCCTTTGTTTAGGCGACAGTCTGCCAGCCCCAAATCTTATTATCCTAACTTCCATCAGGTTAGCTGGCTTCGAACAGTACTAAAAACTTGTAACTTATAGTTTTCGACACATTTATTGCTATGAGAGGCGTAATAACCACTGTATCACGAAAGAAGCAGGTATAAGTATTGTAACCAACAAGTACAAGTTGTGGTTAAAATATACACATAGCAGTTCAAGCGTAGTAGAAGGAACTTAGTGGTTCAGAAAGGTACAGAGCAACTATTTTCTGCTACCATAGGGGGTCCAACACAGGTGCAATGCCACCCGTGCAGCCGCATAGAAGGAGGCGATAGCCGGCGGCAGAGCACGCGAGCGGGAAGAGTCCTTACCGTGGCGTCAGATCGCCGTGACCGCAGTGGCGACAGTGTTCATTCTCGGGACTCAGATCTTTGAAAATACAGCTTGCAGCAGCATTTGGAATGTAGGTACATGCACACCAGAGGACTGCATAGTGTGCTCTACCATCTGTCTCACAGGGTGAAGGGTAAGGCCACTTGTCGTGCTCACCCACACTATCATGGCCGCGCTCACATGTACTTCATGCTGTTCACTCATGACAGTGCTTGTGCCACAACCCCTTGGCGACTACTACGTCGCTCGCCACTTACTCGCCCATGCCCGTGTGTCTGGACATGGCAGTGTAGATGTGCTTGCTGCCAAACGGTCCACAGAGTACCCGTCCATGTCGGAGAACAATGTGGATTCAGTCTGCTGTTACAATCGAGCTTTCTTTCAAGAACGGCACACATGGTTCTACCGGCACTGCATTCGTTCCAGTATCTCCCCACGAGAGCCTGGCTAATTCTGTCAGTGGCCAGGCTATGGATGATGGGCTTCAACACTGCCTGTGCAGGTGGATTCATGAGAAACACACTTAAGTCCTCTGAGCCAGGTGTAGCCGTGACATCGTGCCGCAGCGAAATGACACTGCAACTTTTGCTTCCTCTTGTGTGTGTGTGTGTTTGTGTGCGAATGCTTTGACTTGACTTTGCAGGGCAAGATGAAGTTAAGTGCTTGTGTCTTTTTATGGGTCCTACGTTTTCTACGAGTCATCCCCAGGTGTGCACTAGCTGCTCTCAGGGCAGACATGGAGAGGGGTTGAAGATGACATCCTCCTGGAGGCAGTCACTGCGGGCGTCGGATTTGTGCTGTAATTGGACTCCTCTAAGGCATGTTCCCTAACAAGGGACTTGAACTGGTATAAAACAAGCCGCCGAGATCATTCTCGCGGCGTTCCTTCCACGTTCCTCCCTTACTGTAATCATGTAAATTAAGTTTTCTTGCTTTGCCTTGGCTCCCGTCTCCTGAACTCCCGAAACTTTGGGTCGTCTTCACCGCTCGCCACCACACTATCTGTTGGCCGCCTCTTGTAGCAGGCCAGTCATAACACTGGCATCTGGATGCACCTTTAAGAGCAGCTAGCTGCTATGCTACATAGTGGGTTCTCAAAATGCATTCCACATAACACACGGTTTTTGTGGAGACCACCTGAGGGTTCTGTGAGCCCCCCAACGGTATATTTTCTGCCAATTCCATATTCCCTCAACATACCCTTCCCCAGACATCTTTTGGTATATTGTTACGGTGAGATGTGTTTATTCGGGGATGATGATCAATGAGAGAGGCCTAGGGACCGAAGGGACCACAGTGCTTGCTAGCGTCTTCTTCCTCTGCTTCTAAGCATCCACCGCGTACCGTAGCATTTCCCCCCTGGCAGACGATGCCCACCGGGCGAGTCACGTCGGGTCCCGATGGTGGAAACGTTTAAGGCGGGCGACATGGACAACGTCGGTTTTGCTTGAGCGATGGCCAGCAGCCAGGAGTCGAGATATCACGTAAGTGACATCACTGAGGCGTGCGATGACGACGAAGGGGCCGGTGTAGTGGGCCAGGAACTTCTGGTATAGGCCACGCTAGGGTGGCTAGAATGGGGAGGTGTGAGCAACGGCGGCGCAAACGTGACCCCGAAGCGCACCGATGCCGCAAGGGGCGCTGTAGGCATGAGCGCGGGGAACGGAGCAGACGACGCACTGCGACGCGCTCCTCGCACACTAAAAGCTACTTCCAGTTTAGAACCGTAAATATGTGTGTGTGTGTTCTTTTGGTCGCATTTTCGATGGAGGCGAAAATGCCAGAGGCCCGTGTACTGTGCGTTGTCAGTGCACGTTAAAGAACCCCAGGTGGTCTAAATTTCCGGAGCCCTCCACTACGGCCTTTCTCTCTATCTCTTTCACTCCCTTTCCCCCACCCCCACGGACGCTTAGCCGTGCTCCCTACATGGGCTGCAGAAATTAGCGTCCTTTCTGAACCACAATCAATCAATCAATCAATTTTTCGTTAGCGACTGTACCAAGGTAGTCTGACCGCACAGTTTTGTTCTTCGGTGATGTCCATTAAAGCACTTGCACTCAACAGAATCAGTGGTGCACATACTAGGGAAAACTGCATATATGCCATTTATTTGATGAAGCCTCTCACTAAGACTTTTCACAGCGTAGCACTTCTCAAAGCAGCTTAAATGTAGCTTTCTTGGGAAAACATTCAGCTGAAAAATGTTGTACACATGTGTCATTTGTTAAGTCGGTCCACTTAATGATGCTCTCGTCTTTGATCATATGTCCCCATAGTGTTCTCGTAGTTATTTACTAAAAGGAGGCTTTTTTTTAGGGTGCCGGTTCCAATGTTAAATTTTATCGTAAATCTCCCACTCACTCTTCCCAGAGCGGTAAATATACTCCTGGCGGTGTTTTCTATATTTGGACGTTTATATTTAATATTCACTTTTCTACTTTTTATGCGGTGCCTGTTATACCTTTTGCGGCTCAGGAACGGCATTTACTTGTCCTGTATAAGAGTACGCCATCTTGCCTTCTAATTAAGTACTGATTTTATATCGTGCGGAAAAGGCGCATGCCTCAAATGCCACATTAGCCACTTCAGCAGTTCTTGACATTGGGCACACAGCCGTACCTTTTGTAACGACGAGGCATGTCATTTCGTACTGATACAAGCAGTTTACTATGACTGCAAACAGTGAAACAATAAATGTGGTTTTGACGTCGTTCATTCACAAATGGGGAAAAAAAGGAAAACTGTCGGGAACATTGGTCTATAACACGCAAGGTTTCAGTGTTCGCTCGGTCGACAACGCCCGAGATGGCCACATATAAAACGAACTTCGAGACCTTTGCGCGCATATTTTCTACAAATAATATATCTCGCTCTCACTGTCCTTATCTTTTAATACCTATTGCCCTCTCGCTCCATCTTCTGTCAGCTATGACATCAGTTACTGCTGTCTCCAGTATATATTTCCTCGAATGAGCAACCGCTGCAACAAATTGCCAAGTTCTCCTGCAACACCTTGTCAGCCTTTGGCAAACGCTTGATTGATTGATTGATTGATTGATTGATTTCTGGCGTTTTACGTCCCGAAACCACGCTATAATTATGAGAAACGTCGAAGTAGAGGGCCATTTCAAGCACCTGGGGTTTTTTAACCTGCACTGACATCGCATAGTATACGGGCCTCAACATTTCACCTCCATCGAAATGCAGCCGCCGCAGCCGGGATTCGATCCCGCGACCCTCGGATCAAACGCTTCTTTGCAGGCACGGGCACGGAAGAGAGAAGCTTTTTCCGGTGTTTTTCTGTGTCGCAACCAGGCACGGAGCACCAACGTTCAGTTTTCTTTTTCGCTCTCGACTACATCTCGCCGTCAAACAGTCCAAAACTGGCGACGAGACCGACCAGCTCACATCGGCGGTAGCGTAGGCGAGGCCGGTGCTACCGGCGCAGCCGCAGCTACCCCGCAGACTTTACCCCGCTGGAACCGGCAGCGCCACATTCCCCCTGGTGGCATCGGTGCAAGGAGGGGTCACGCGCTGCCGTAGGCAAGCGCCGCCGGTACTCACACCTCCCCATTCTAGCCACCCTAGCCACGCTTGCGAAGTGGTGCCCATAGCCACACCAAGTCGCCTTTTTCATACGACACGGGCTGATGATGCTTGTCATAGCGGATCTTTGAGCGGTCTTGAGAAGCGAAGGTTCGAAGGCGTGCGATGTGTCGGGCCTCTTCTGCGCGGCAAAGCGTTTCGGCCAGTGAAGGCTCGTCGGTTTAAGAATATGGCAGAATCGAATCAAGGGCTGTGCGGGGCTTTCGTACGTATAGGAGATAGAAGGGGCTGTATCCGGTGGTTTCATGTCGTGCAGTATTGTAGGCGAATGTTATAAAAGGCAAAACAGTGTCCCAAGTTTTGTGAGCTGAATCGACATACATTGAAAGCATGTTAATGAGAGTTCTGTTGGTGCGTTCAGTTAGACCATTAGTCCGCGGGCGGTACGGGGTGGCGTGACGAAAACGAGACATAGAAAGGCGCAGCAGTTCTTCAACCACATCAGCAACAAATTGCCGGCCACGATCACTGATAATGACGCGAGGAGATCCGTGTCGTAATATAATGGATGACAGCACGAAGCGGGAGACCTCAGCGGCTGTTGCAGCAGGAATCGCCGCACACTATAATCCAGCGGTTGCCCGACGATCGCGGAAAAGGGCTGAGCAGGTCAATACCGACGACTTCAAACGGTGAAGCAGGGGGTGAGATGGGATGGAGAAGTCCTGAAGGGCCGCTAGTTGGACGCTTGTGGCGCTGGCATAGCTCACAGCTGGCAACGTACGCGGTTACACTCTGGCGCATCTTTGGCCAGAAGAATCGTTCCTGTGTGTGCTGAAAGGTCCTGGCAAAACCCATATGCCCAGAAGTAGGGTCGTCGTGCATTGCTTGCAGCACGTCACGTCGCAATGTTCTTGGCACAACTAGAAGCAAGTGGGCGCCATTGCTAGAGTAATTCCACTTGTATAGAATGCCATCCTTTACAAGGAAACGACATTGACCATGCGCTTCCGAGAGAAAGTAATGAGCTAAGCTGCTGTCGCTGCGTTGCTCCCTGCGAAAAGTGGCAAGGTCGGGAAATGGAGGGTCAACGACCGCCAAGTATTCGTCGAAGTTGTCTGCGTCGCAATCGGTCGTCGGAAGAGGAAACCTTGATAGACAGTCAGCATCGGCATGACGCCGACCACTCTTGTAAAAAATCTCAAAGTCATATTTTTGCAATCGTAGGGCCCAACGAGCAAGACAGCCGGATGGGTCGCGTAATCCGGTGAGCCAGCATAAAGAATGATGGTCGGTGACAATTAAGAATCGGCGTCCCTACAGATACGGACGAAACTTGTGGACGGCAAACACGACCGCGAGGCATTCTTGCTCCGTTACAGTGTAGTTGCGTTCAGGCTTACTCAGACAGCGACTGGAATAGGCAACCACGTGTTCTAGGTTGTCATGGCGTTGTACCAAAACAGCCCCGAGGCGTATACCACTGGCGTCGGTGTGTACTTCAGTGGGAGCAGCTGGATCATAGTGGCGAAGTACGGGCCCAGAGGTAAGGAGAAACTTTAGGTGTGAAAACGATGTCTCACAATCTGCTGACCACTGGAAAGGCACGTCTTTGTTGAGTAGACACGTCAGGGGGTAAGCTAGGTCGGCAAATTTAGGCACGAAGCGGCGGAAATAGGAGCACAAACCCAGAAAACTTCGTAGCTCTCGCAGTGTCCGCGGTTGGTTGAAGCTACTAACTGCAGCAACCTCCTGGGGGTCAGGACGAATGCCGTCTTTGTTAACAAGATGACCGAGAACGAGAGTCTCACGGTTTCCAAAGTGGCACTTCTTAGAATTCAAGGTGAGTGAAGCTCTCTCAAGCGCTGTAAGTACGATGTCAAGACGACGATTGTGCTCTTCAAATGTGCGGCCAAAAATGACGATGTCGTCAAGGTAACATAGACAATGCTGTTACGGTGAGATGTGTTTATTCGGGGACGATGATCAATGAGAGAGGCCTAGGGACCGAAGGGACCACAGTGCTTGCTAGCGTCTTCTTCCTCTGCTTCTAAGCATCCACCGCGTACCGTAGCAATATAAACCACGGGAAAAAAAATGTGGTTCCACTGCAGCACTGAGCCACTATGCCGTGAAATGGCCTTTCCAGAAAAAATTTGTCCTGCATTTCACGGCGAAATGCGATATCATCAAATCCCAAGCAAGTGCCCCCCCCCCCCCTTGGGTGGGAGATAACTCAAATTTATAGGAGGGGGAGGGCCCTTGCTCTGTAGTGAACCAAGGTTAAGATGGCGGCAGAACTGCCAGAGAGAAAGAAGAATGCAGAGCAGTTCTGCAATTGTCTGTAGAATAGGTGCATTTACTGCTTTTATTCAACGTCACTGCTCTCGAAGCCGTCAAACGGCTCCTTGGAGTTGGACACACAAGTGTTGGCCCACGAGCCTGAGCATCACAGAACGAATTGACGCTAGCAACTGATGCGGCTCATGTCCGTCCGTACAATGAGAGCAACCTTGAACTATTCTAGCTCACGCTAGTCCAATGAAAACAGCAACTCACTAAGCCTTTATTGCCTCTTAGCTATATTCATGGCTGGCTGTGCGCATGAGAAGTACACGACTGTTGTGCGGCCATTATCAGGCCTTGGCAAACATGCAGCTAAACAACAAATTTCTTTTCCTTACTTAATTGCAACTTTTCTTATAATTTGTTGTGCAACTTATGAAAAATTAAAAAACAGAAGAAACTTGCCCAGCAACCTGGCATTGATGCACGCTGCGGGTAAACAGGGTTAGAAAAGGGAGAGGGCACTGCAATGGTGGAGGCGCTTGCGCAAGATTTAACGGTATTACCTGCATCCTGACTGAATTTTTTCAGTGGCACGAGGATTGGGTGACACTTTTGTTTCCTGTGCAACACCTCCCCTTTGCCTCGGACTTAAGGATTCAAAATATAAACTAAAGAGAATATGTTAAGAGTTGTATACGATAGACTTGATATCACAGCACAGATATTTTACACTGAAGAGTGCAGGCATTAGGATAAATAACAAAGATCAATTCCCTACTTGCCTCTGGCTTACAAACGCATCACAAAACCAAAGAAAAAAAAAATGAACTGCAAGAAAGGGGACACGTTAAGAACTTCACGTGCATAGGTCTTTTGTACTGAAGAGGCATTTTACATTCAGCATACTTAATGAAAATTGATTAAAGAAGACCATGGGAAACTGAACAGTGCAGAGCATCTGTGCATTGTGTGAGTGCCGCTTAAGGACACACAAGTGAAGGCAAGAGAGGCCCGATAGTGGCAAAGGCTTAAACAAATACACAAGCACAAAAGCCTAACTACGCAAAACCAACACGTCCAATCAACAGTTGCAATCAGTGGTCAACCATGCCTCACTTAAAGGAGTACTGACACGAATTTTTGACATTCTCGTGTTGCTGCTGTAAATAAAGGCACTGGCGTGGAGAACCCCAGAAATAGTATCATGGTGCCTCGCAACGCAATGATTATATTTTTTGACAGCTCCCTTAAAAGCCCACTTTCAGTTTTGATTTCGAGGAGGCGGTCTCCTAGTGACGTGTCAAGACAGATGGACGTACATCTGAGTCACGTAGGAACAACAATTCGTGATAGCGTCGCTGCAACTCTGTCATCTGTGGTCAATTACATGTGGGGCACGCAAACAGCGACAATTTCACAGCCGTCCAGCGACTCTGACAGCGATTTTGGCAATTTTTAAGAGACTGTGTCCATACGTCATCGTAGTGTCCATTGCGCTGGGGTTGGCTTGCAGTGCTGGGCGACGAAAACTTTAAAACCATACTAAAATATTTTGTACACGTTTCCTGGCTTCCGTGTGCCGAGGGCGTTAACAATGGAAAACAAAAAATGTATATTTCGCGCCGCCCTAAAATTGTGTCAGTACACCTTTAAGGCATAAAATTAGTATATCTGTACACTTCAAGACAATTGTGGTAAAATGATGAAACTTGAATCATTTCATCGTACGCCTTGTGTCCTGGAAAGGAGCACTGTCTCAGCCCCGCTGTGACTGCATCCTCCACAAATGGAAATGTTTCATTCAATAGGTACTCATGCCTTACGAGTTCGAGTTTACAATACAGCATACTTACCTAAAGTTAGCAACAATATTAAGGACGAGTAGGATTTTACGGTGCCATAACTAAGATATCGTTATGAGGCACGCTGTAGCAGAGGACTCCGGAAATTTTGACCAACTGCAGTTCATCAGCATACACTGACATTGCACAATAAATCTGCCTTTTGCATCTTGCAACATTGAAATGTGATTGCCACAGAGGGGGTTGAGCCCATATCTTTTGGGTCAGCAGTGGAGCAGAGTAACTGGTAGACCACAATGCGGGTTCTAACGTTTATAAGAACAAGGACGTGTGCTGAAAAAGAGGGCGCGAATGTGAATGATGTCTCCAGAGCCAGCAACATCCCTTGTTTTATGACTAATGAGTGTTCTTGTAAATGTGCTCTAAAACCCATGGCAGCATGCGGAATACAGCCGAAGGAACTGCTGTACCGTTCACATCCAATTACACTGCCAATCTTTCCTCTTCAAGACACCACCTATGTAAAGACCAGAACTTTTTGCATTGACCCCTTATCATCATTACCACTGCCAAAAATAGCTGCAAGCTACAGAAAGCAAAACAAGGTGGCTTTTGAAATGAACCCCTTTACATACTTTATAACTTCTCACAAGAAGCACGATAACAGATCTGTAGCATACCAATATCACAAATTTGGCATTAACATGGTCACGATGAAAAGGAATAAATAAGGAATCATGGCAAATGAACCGGTCCGCATACTTTTCATGATAACCCTTAACAGTTGATATGCATACACTGCTAAAGTTTTGTTAGGAGGTCACCCTGACAGTTCTCACTTGGGGCCTCTCATTGTTCATTTATTGTGCAAAAACATATTGTAACGCATTGCATTGTAAATATATATTGATAAAATTCAACATAATCAAAAACTCCCAGGCCTACGCAGAGGATGTAGCACAGTGGCAGTGCAAGCTAGATTTTGCAATGTGCTCTCTCCTTCTTCTGTCAGTCTTACTCTATTCCTTCTTCCACTTCCTCCTCTTCCCTGTCTGCTTCTTCTGTTCCCTCCTCCTATTTTTCATTTTTCATCCACTACTCCTTTTCCTTCATTGTCCTCGTCTTCCTCTTCTTTGTTGTCGCCACCATCTTACCCGACTTGTTCTTCTTCACCATCATCTTTCTCTTATTTATCATTATCTTTTTCCTTGTCCTCGTTCATGAAAGCACAGCCAGCGCCTGACAACATACAGTGACCAAATGACCACTATTGCTGACACCACAATATGCCCAGCCATGTGGCAAAAGCCAATGGTGGATGCCACTACCTCTCCTACTATATCAGAGCTGTGGCTCAGAACGCACGGTGCCTATCCCACTGGTGAGAGTCGGTTAGCGTCACAGCAGCGCTATTCCTAAAGAGCTGGGTTCACATCGACACAGGCATGGAGGCCCCCCCCCCCTTTTTTTTAAGCACTGAAATGATAGTGGTTATGAACACTGGTGGTCGTGGCGGACATGAACGCCACCACTCTCGATCACTGTAATAAGCTGATAACGGCTTACGCTGTGAAATAATAAGTGCAAGCATATGCTCATGCCAGTAACCACAACCTAACACCCGAGCCAAGATGCAAAGCCCTGAGTGAAACTCCAAAGCTTACAAAGCACAATAGCAGAGGCAGGCTAATGTATCCAACTGACAATTGCTGTCATCTGCCAAGTTCAAAGGTCAACAACAATTAATGGAAGACTGACGAATGCAGGTGAAACAGCAAGCATAGCTAAAGTTTGCATTCATACACATTATTATGGACAGTTTGTCTAGTGTTGAGCTGAGTGACAATAAACATGGGTTGTTAAGACACAAAAACAAATTAAATTAGTCTCCTTTTAGATTTCTTTGTGTAGTAAACATTTGTATTAAGTCTCGCTCAGTGCAGCACGATGTCAATAATAACCAAAACAGGTCAACTGCAGCTTTACTCACTGATGGTGCGATGTTTCAAAATCTTCTGTAGGGGCAAAATAATCTAAAAGGACGAAACATTCAACTTGGATTGTTCTAACCTTCTCGATATGTTCAATCTACTACTGCACTCTCTGTTCTCCACTCTATTATGTCCACACTACTGTGTGGTATCAGGAAAGCAAGATCCTTGGCCTCACCTGCTGTCCTTCCATTCCTGACGCACGTCTTTGAGCTTGCTGTTGCGCATGTTGGACACAGAGTACACAAACACCTTGTCGTACTTGTCAAATGCATTCCGCACCTGAAATTTCACAAATGGGAAAACTCGTTTTTGCAATGTGGTCTATATTAATAAAGAGCTGCACAGTTGAAAATTGGGCTTGTTGACAAAGCATGCTGGGAATGTGACAGTAAAATTTTCTACTCATGAATAGCCATGGGCTTGACAATCAGTGTGCAAAGTCTTTTCGTAAAAATGCCTTCTTTTCTTCTTAAACACACACGCGCACACACACACACACACAACACACACACACACACACACACACACAGTTCTGAGGTGGTCACCAGCAGCTCTGCTCTAACACTTTCCTCGCACCCATTTTTTTTATTTGCAGGTCGCGTAGACAGACAGCTGAGGATATTTTTGGCAACTGTCAAACCGCCCATATCAGTTGATTTAATATTTTAATCGTTCAATGAAATCACCACATCGCTGCCGACCGCACCAGCGCGTAGTGGCGCTTGTCAGAACTATTTCTGCGGAAATGACGATTGAGGGCTCAAGCCAGTGATTGGATGAAAGTAGCACTATAAGTGCTCCCGGCACTACATCGGTAAGCAAGTAATATTCGGCTTTGTTTTTTTGCTTGTGTAGGTTTTTATTGAACGCCAACAGACGCAATCATAGTAGAAAGATCCCCAGAATTATAAAACGCAATAGAGGCGCTGGCTCCCGTTTCGCCTCTCGCCTTTTGCTTACACGAGTCGTATGTCCATATGAAAAGCATCCCTTTGTTTCATCTCTCTTGTGTACGTTCGCGACTCGCTAAAGCGCTGAACCACTGGGTGGAATTTGCCGTTCTCTCAAAGTGTGTTGTACCGAACGCAGCGCTATAAGAAAATTTGAACGTATCCGCTAAACCAGTATACGCAAAGGCGTACTGGCTACCGGATAGCACGGCACAGTCACAGTCAAGTGGCGCCAGCTGTGGGTGGTAAACAGAACAAGCAAAACCGTGTGATCTATATCCTCCGAGATACCGGCAGCCACTGGCTACCCTACAGCCTCGACAATTTGTGCAGCGCTGAGAAACGGTGTAGAATTGTCATGGGTGCTTTACTGTCGAAGCTTCATCATACAAAGCTAAAGCAACTAAAACCGTCAGCAACTCAAGGGCTACATAGCGCGCGACGACATCTCGAAAGATTTGAAGCGGACGGCAACCGCTCCAGGTGGTCTGCCGTGCTTGCGCATCCAATGTTTACACCCGGTATTCCACTCTACGCAAAGTGCTTTGCGCATTGGGGTTATGTGGACACGCTAAAATTCCCTATTCCCACTTCTATGCTTCCATGTCTGCGCGTTTAGCTGAACAACCCGTGAAGAAACGTTGCCGAGTATGGTCGTATTCACCGGCCCCTCTCAGTGGTCATGATGGCGAGCTTAAAGACGACGGCACTTGCCTTGGAGTGTCTTAACACGGAACGACGCGTAAAGCCTCGATTCGAAGCAGAAGCACCCGCTCTAACTCTAATAAGTCGGAGTGGTCAGAAAAGCTCATAGTTGGCAGTGCGCGGCACGCTCGCGCTCCACGTTGTTTGTTGACATGGCAACGGCGTCGTCACTGCACTGGAGCGAACAGGCAACGATGGCGTATGAACTTCCGCTACGTGGGCGCCTAAAGCCAATTCCGTTGGCTTGTCCCTATGACGCTTGTGGAGAGTGAAATGCGATCACCTGACCCCGTGAAATCCAAGTTGAGGGTCCGCATCTTTTTGCTTGTATTTTGAACTTTGTCTCCTTAATAACTTTGCACTGCCTGCTCCTATTGCTGTCATTCTTGTAGCATTTGTCTGTCCAGCCTCCAGTCTATGCAATATGCACATGAAAACAAGTGCGAGAAAAGTGTTAGCCTTGTAGCACTTTCTTTTACCCTGTCAGAAAGCAATGTCGATCATTCGTGGAGGCTCCTTGTGAACACGTGAACCAAATATTATTGCATTGCACGCAACACGTAATTTGCAGTTTGGTTTCAAATACAGCTGAGAAGTGTCTCCTTTTCTTTCAACAAGCGTCACAGGGGGAACTGACAATGTCGCTTATGCTTACCTCGCGACTGCGGTAAGGTTCACTGCAATGCCTTAGTTTTTTCACGCTGAGTTCACCCAATAAAGACAATGCAGGAATCTGTCTTTAAGAAGACTGAGAAAAGTCAAGTGCCCTATTCAGTGGCCCCAGTGACATCTGTTGAAGGAAGAGCAGCTGGTTTTTAGATGCATTTGAGACCGAATCGCAGAGTGTCAGGAGCGTGCAGTACAATAACATTTGGCTCACATGCTCCCGCAGCGACAAATTGGAACAGTTTTCTGGCCATGCTCAAGGAGTGCTGCTAGACCCCTTCAATATTAGGCATACTCTAATAGAGAGTTGTCTTCAGAGAAGATTTAACCTCCAGGCAATTTTTTTTTTTATGAGAGTGCTGGAGTGAAGGTTCTGTGCTAAAGATGAAGCTGTCAGCCGTCAGCTTACAATAGGAATTCATTAACAGCTTGCATGCACCATAAAACAACAAGCATATCCCTCATGCTTTTAACATCTTTAACGCGTTCAGTTTTGCTAGATAGATACTGCTTTATAAGAGTGCTTGTGCTACTGGTTTTTGGATGGAGCTTGAATGCTGCGACAATTTGTGTGCAAGGTCATGGCATAGACATTCAGTAATTGGTAGTATTTTAATCTGAAACAACGTCCTTTTATATTCTGCCCAGCCTACAATTTACATTAACTGATCAAAGTTTGAACTGGGACTGGTTTTCTCGCTGGCTTGGCAAGTTTCTAGCGCTCAACGATAGGCAAATTCTGACTTCACCCGCCGTGGTAACATATGATGAGTGCTAGCACTCCAGCAATCTTTTTTTTTAAAACCTCCTTGGTCTAATGTATCTGTAGCACTCACAGGCACGTTACCAGCAAATAATTACCGTATTTCTTAAGCACTTTAGGTGCACTGCAACACTCCAGCAACCGAAGTCAAGACATGGTTTAGCGTCGTGCCTAGCAGGACAGTTGCACGTAGAGGATTTTAATTCACTTAGCAACAATTTCGTGTAAGAAACAAATGGTAGCTGCTGCTGTGAAGTGCCAATCCAGGCTGTTTTCATGGGCCTTTTCATTCCCGCTAATTAGCTCCGCACAAGTTTACTGTTCGATTCTGCATACTCAGGTGCGAAGTATTGGCCTTGAGGACATTTGAGGACATACCCTGGCGGCATCTGCCGGAAGCTCTCCGTGACGTAGAAAACAACACCACGTGATACTGGCCGTGAGGTGTACGATGTCTACAATGCCGTAGCTCGTTCAGACACAGTGTTTTCGTGTTGCAAAAATTGTGTGTGTTTGTCTAAACCTGTTGTACAGGTCGGCAAAGTATTTTGCGAGCGAACAAGAGGTATCGGCTGCATCGTCCACGCTTGTCTGAAGGTGTGCACGCGTTACTATGCACGAAGAAAGTGACGAGGCCGCTCGCGTAAAAGGTGCTCAGGAAAATTAGTCAGCAATCACTGGAAATACTCGAACATCCCGCATACAGTTACTTACTTATACAAGCGCGAATACGCGCTACTATCTCGTGCACTTGTGCGGACGGTGCAGGGGCGATAGGTGACATTTAGATCCGGGTTTACAGCTGTGCGTGGTTCACGGCATACCTTCCCATCCCCTCGCCCCAGTTTAGGGCACGTGATGAAGTGGGCGATATATGTGATGTTTTGATATTGCTAATTAAACCTGCATGTCAATTCAGAAAGGCATTCATGTGGCACGTGCCGCTATAGAAGTACTGTGCACAGCATTTATTGCGGTGCCCGGTTTGGCACTCCTGCCAGTATTATTGCGGGATGATCACTTTTGTGCTATCAATGCTATCAATTTTTGTGCTATCAATGCTAACAAAAGCTCCAATGCTTCAGTGATGAGAACAAAAGCATCCACATAGTATCTGAACATTTCCGCTATCTCCTTAAAGTCACTAGAGTTACAGCCTCACATTTCTTCTAATGAGCGCAGATATGATGTGAGGGGCTCAAGCAGAGTGAAAAAGGTTAAGCTGCTTGTACTACTATTACTACTAATCATAATAATTGGGCATTAAAGACTCACAAATATGTGTTATTGTTCTATGCCACACAGACAATATTTGCTGCAGCTGTTACCCATTGTACGCACTTATAAGCAGGATGTCAAACTGAACCCAAACCCTAACCGATATTCTCAGAACCTGTTTGAACCAGAAGCGAACCTGAACCGAAAACAATATATCGGTAATCGGTTCATAACAAAGTGGTTCAAACAGTTATGGTGCCATGAAATGCCAATTGATTTCAGCCTTTCTCTCTGTTGGCCTTCAATTATTCTCGTAACTCATTTTCTTCTTAACGAGTGCCCCTCCTTTTTCCGCTGCTGTGGTCTAGTGGTGCTTGAATGCCGAAAGAATAACCGAAAGACGCGAGTGCACAGTCGGCCACGTGGTCCCATTTAGATGGAGGCAAAATGCGAAGGGGAAGTCACTCCACAATGCCACTCCACAATGCTAGTGCACACTAAATAACCCCAGGCTGTCAGAACTTCAAGAGCCCCTAATATGGCATGCCTTGCCTTTTCCGCTCTACTCTTGGTTGCGGTGTCTGCAAGGGCTATGAAAACAGCATCCTTTCCTTAAACAACTTTTTATCCTTTCCCTTCGGAACTGCCTGTGAAAGTTAACACAATTTGGTGTGCTGGATTGCAGCACAAAAACATGCATTGTTTTCACCACAAAATGAAGTTTCTGCATAGACAAGAAAAGCATTTTCTAATAAACTTGTGAAAATATACTTAGTGCAAACTGCGATGTTTGCACCGGCAAGCGCAACCGGTGTAAACAAGGCCAACCGACAGTCGGTTTGGGATCTGCGCCGGTTTTGCTGAGCAACTTCACGATATTTAAGCGCAGCCTCTAAGAAACTTGTGAGCAAGCAAGTCCCCCCTCCGTCCCCATAATTCTCTGTTTTAAGTGACACTAATGCAAAGCTAATTATTTTGCCATATCCTCTGCACGTTAGTGTTCACTCATGATTGCGAGTCTACTCAACGAGATGTACTTTACGGTAAATTTATGAAGTATCACTGCCTCTTTTTATCACTAATTCAACATGAATCTCTGAATGCAACTCTGTTGTGGTGCATATGTATCAAATTATGTAAGGCATTTGTTTGTTGTCAAGCAGGCTCTACGAAGTATTTCATCTGATTCCGCTTTACTCGATATTGAACGACTATTTTTCTCGAACACACTGTTTTCTCATGCAGCTCGAAAATTTAGCCCTTCGATCAGTGATAAAAATTTTCCATCTTTCACTCACTTCCTTTATAACTAGCAACAGAAAGAAAGAGATTAAGGTTACATGTGTCGGAAATCCGCAAAGTTTTGCCATGTAATGCAGTGTTCATACATGGCCGTGTTTCTCAGTGTGCCTGCTCTAGCTAGTTTCGCTGATTTATGTCAAAACATCGCTAGCGGTTTCTGATGTGCTAGCACGATCTCCCACTGTCTATCCCACTGTCTAAAAAAGCTTTCATATGTGTTACGCGTGTGGTGCAGCATAGGATCGGCAACGAAGGTGGAATTAAATGGAAAATTACAAAACACAAGCTCTGAAGGGCCAGGCCCTAAAGGCTTCAAGTACGTGAGTGTTCCTTGCCATTGTCCGGTGGGCTTAAATTTCTAGTGTTATACGATTTTGCCCGGAATTTTTTCTGATGTACAACTACACTGCAACCCGTTTCCCCCCCCTGTGTGGACTTCCAGATGCCTCCACTTGAGTAGTGTTGGTTGGAATGTTCAAGGGTGTCGCGTAATTAGCACTGTAAAAAACAAAGTAAAATATGAAGCTTACAGCGCTTTACCGGTCTGTAAACCGGTTCAGTGTTGTGAACCGGTTCCAAGCCTTATTTTCTAGAACCGGAACTGAACAAGAGCGAAATGGAGCACACTGAACCCGAACCCAAACCTAAAACCATATTTTGTCGGTTCGACACTCTGTTTATAAGTGCATACTGTAAAGGGCGTGTGATGATGTTTTTCAGAATAATGGCAACCACAAAAGAACAAACAAAATAAAGCAACACCTGTTCACCGACACTGAAGTAGGAGTGCTCTGCCATTCCAAAACCAGCACAAAATGGGCAAAGAGCACTTATATCCTATCCCCAATCGTGGGCCTGATGCAGTATCAGCACAGACACGCTCAGAATAAAACAAACGTGCAGCAAAATAGGCCATGTTGAAATTGATGATTTCGATGTTGCCTTGAATTTGGTGTTGAGTAACGTGTGTACATTTGCCATTTGCATACAATCATCCTTGTCCCTCAGTGCCATTTGGTTTGGGTGAGCTTCGGCCAATTTCTCCAACCAACATCTCAGTCTCACAAGAAATGGACACGAGGGGTACCACGCACAGGCGATAAGTGTTCCACACTCGCCGCCATGGCTACAAGTGGTGCTGCCTAACACTCCCCCCAAAATTACACGTACATAAAAACCCAATAAAGTGGACGGGGGGATGACCGCCTTCGTAGCTCAGCGGTAGAGCACAGCATGCATTATCAGGTTGTAGGTTCGGTTCACACCAAAGGGACGCTTGTCTTTTTGTCCACTTTAATTCCTTTCTACTTACTCCAATATTTACAATACCGCAATAAGGAACTTGAATAACTTTCCCTATGCTTTCCTAGGCTTCAATATTTGTTGGTTCATAAAGTTGTTTCTAACAAATAAACGAGTCCTTGACCCCTTCCCTTTCATTATATATATGTATATTATCAAATAAACATTTTTGATTTGATGTGAACCTACAGTGTGTCAAAACAGTGCAATAACTGGCATAGCACATATCTATTATATATTTTATAATGTTCTTTACTGCCAATAGTAACTCCTGTGTTGTTCATGGAGTCATTTTTTTTTCTTGTGTTTTTTAGAATTTTTATTGCACATTTTCCTTTGGGTCTATTTTTGTATCTGCCCAATTGCCTCGTCTGTAATTAACTTATTGTTCTTTTGACACTAAACAAACATCCCCATCCATCTTAGACTTCACCAGTCATCATTGACGATTTCGGTGTTGCCTTGAATTTGCTGTATGAGTAACGTGTGTACATTTGCAATTTGTATACAATCAGCCTTGTCCCTCAGTGCCATTTGGTTTGGGTGAGCTTCAGCCAATTTCAGTAAATGAAACAACTATGAGGGAGCTTTATTGGCGACGTCGAGTAGCAGCGACAATCATCAAGTCGGCACGTAGGGCACAGCCAGCGAGCGAACTGGGTACGAGCCACACGATGGCTTTCATGCGTCCTCATCTTCGTCCTTACAGTTACCCCCGGGATTGAAGAGGAGTCATCCTGGTGACCTACAAAGAAGTCAGCGGATCGTAATATGGCTTGAGCCGGTCAATGTGCACAGTCTCTCTTCCGCGGCGACGAAGATCCCGAGAGGGCGATATAGGTTCGATGACATAATTGACGGGACCGGTTTGTGCAACGACACGGTAGGGACCGTGGTACTTAGGAAGGAGCTTGGACGAAAGGCCAGGAGCAGCAACAAGTGGAACCCATAACCACACCAAGGAGTCGATGGGGAAAGGTGGGGAGGCGGTTTCACGTCATGACGCTATTTTTCTCGACACTGATGAGCAGATGTGAGAGAACGAGCAAGTTGTCGGCATTTCTCAGCAGTGCTGAGTGACTACAGTTGCAGGTGAGCAGTCAGCAGGGTCAGGACAGTACGGAAGAATTGTATCGATGGTGTTCGAGGGTTCGCAGACGTAAAGCAGGAAGAAAGGTGAGAATCCTGTAGTGGCTTGTTTGGCAGTGTTGTATGCGTATGTGATAAACGGAAGTACAAGATCCCAGTTATAGTGGTCTGACGCAACATAGAAAGCATGTCACCAAGAGTCCTGTTGAACCGTTCTGTTAAGCCACGGGTCTGTGGATGGTATGCGGTCGAGGTGTGGTGGATAATTTGGCATTCAGAGAGGAGTGACTGGAGAACATCTGAGAGGAATACGTGACCTCGGTCGCTTAGCAGCTCACGAGGTGCGCCGTGGCGGAGAATAAAGCGTTGTAGAATGAACGAGACGACATCATTGGCTGTTACGCAAGGTAGAGCAGCAGTTTCGGCATACCGTGTGAGATGGTCCATTGCGACGACGATCCATCGGTTTCCAGCGCTAGTAGAAGGAAGAGGCCCATATAAGTCAATGCCTACGCAGTCAAATGGGCGAGCTGGGCTGGGAAGTGGCTGAAGAGGGGGGGGAGGAGGTGAGGTGCGATGCAGATTTTCGTCGTTGGCAGGTAATGCAGGAGCGTATGTATTTGTGGATGAAGTTGTGCATACCACACCAAAAATAGCGTAGGCGAAGCCCTGCGTGTGTCTTCGACAGTCTGCCGTGACCACACTGCGGATCGGAGTGAAACGCGGAGCACAAATCTTTGCGGAGATGATGTGGGACTACTAATAGCCATGTGCGGCCGTCGGCGTGGTAGTTGCGGCAGTACAAAAGCCCATCGCGGATGGCGAAATGCTGACCCTGTCGGCGCAGCACTCAGGCCTTTGAAGCTTCCGTAGGCTTAGATAATAGATAGAGTAAGGTGGCAATCCAAGGGTCCTTCCGTTGCTCCGAGGCCATGTCCAGGATATCAAGGGGTGAAGTATCATGACTGGAGGTAGAGGAGCTGGTGTCTGGAGTAACGCGGAAGCGCGAAAGGGCATCAGTGTCGGAGTGCCTGCGTCCAGAGCGGTAGACGATGCGGATGTCGTATTCCTGAAGTCCCAGGCCCATCGAGCGAGGCGACCCGACGGATCCTAGAGGTTAGACAACCAGCAGCGGGCATGATGATCTGTTACCACATCAAAAGTTCTACCGTAGAGATACGGGCGAAACTTTTGAAGAACCCACACGATGGCAAGACACTCTTTCTCAGTGACTGAGTAATTGGCCTCGGCTTTTGTGAGAGCACGGCTGGCATAAGCGACCACGTATTCGGCATTAACATCGTTACGTTGTGCGGGCACTGCACCAAGGCCGACACCACTGGTGTCAGTATGAATTTCTGTGGGAGCACTTGGATCAAAATGGCGTCGGATCGGCGGAGACGTAAGTAGGCGGCGAAGAGTCATCAGAGGCTTCCGACCACGCAGAAAGTTCATTGTCACCTTGTAGGCGTTGGTTGAGGGGTGCGATCACAGTAGTGAAGTTGTGAGGGGACGACCAGCTGCGAGCACAATAGCGTGTGCTTCGCCCTGGAGCACCAGCATGTGGCGAGGGTATTGTGCTGGCAGTGGCTCTCACCTCCTGAAATCCTGGTTTCATGTTGCTTGACACAATTTATCTCTACTACAGATGGACCGATCTGAAAAATTATTCTGGTAAAATGCTTCCTACTGGGCGCTTAAGGGGATAATGAAGTGGTTTTAAATTCTCGAATTTAATAGAAATTCGGAATCTGTGACCTCGTATGGCATGTATATGATGGTCTTTTTTTCACAATATTCAATTAAACAACAGTGATATAAGCGCCCAAACTTGGTCTGCGGGAATGCCCCATGGCGCGCACGGAGTGCAGGTAAACGCTGATAAATGACATCATATTGAGGACGATCAAGGTAGCGCACTGGAGCATTGGTTTGCGGCGTTCGTTTGCGTCGTTGGTTCCCGCGCGCACACTAGCACAGCCAAGGCAGAGTTGGGTGCTGCGAGGCACTCACAATGATTTCATGAAGCTCTTCAACCTATCATAGGCAGCGACGAGGTTTGAGTTCCTGCCCAAGATGTGCACTGTGCGTTTTTACCATAATAGAGTCATTTGGAAAAGTTTATGCCAATTTTCGACGTGATTTTTGGGTTCACCGCATGAAATATGATAAAATAGCACTCTAACCTTAATGTTCTTAAAAATGTGCTTCAGTGTCCCTTTAAGAAGCTCCAGTGTATAATCGAAGTTTGCCATGTGGTGTGGTGAGGGGCCCTTTAAGTGACTGTAGAAGCCGGCAAGATGCGATGCCAACTTATTGCAGTGAGTTGAGATTGTGCTAACTTGATACACAATTGTTGATTGTCCACACAACTCATAATTTTGCACGGAGTGGGTGAAGCCAAACTTAAAAGATGTTTAGCAATTTTTTTATAATGTCAAGGCAATGGTGATTGTATGTTCCTGAGACATTCTTGTCAATGGGAGGACCATCTTTTCAGTGCCGACCGAGACGGTGCAGTGAAGCATGGCCTGGCAGCCCACTTAGCCTAGCCCCATCCTACCTCCTTGTCTCTTAATAAAGTTGTAACTCCCTCACTCACGCTCCTGGTAGTATAAATGCTCAGAAAATAAGAAAATAACTTTACATCAGCAACAACCCCAAAACCAAAACCAACCGAGCAGTGCTTTACTTGCGTGATGTTTGTGGCATCGAATGAGTCAATCCAGCTTCTGTGCGGTTTGCGAAGAATCTTGAAATGGACATGGCCTCTGAGGCTTGCATGCGCCAACATATGGCACTCCAAGGCCACGGTATGGCACAGATGCCGTACCGTGACCTTTGAGATACATGTGCGAAACTAGGCGAGAAGGTGAGGGTGGGCTGTTTGAACTAATGAAGTAATCAGTAAAAGTTGATTTGTAAGCAGTCTGTGCACCTTTGAAGGCTGTAATTTTGCCTAAATGACAGAACTGTACCAACGAACACACACAGAAAATTTTGTTGAGATACACTGACCGCGAAAAATCGCTCAAGTTGGCCTTGAATGCCTTGGCGAGGTCATTTTATTTTTGTTGTCTAACTCCTCCTTTTGCTTGGCATGTTGGTGATGAACAGATCGAACTCTACAGATGGGCTAACAGGGTGCATGTGCGTGAACTACTACAAGACAGCGCTGCATGTCATGGACAAAAACAAAGACAAAGGGCGGGAGGGGGGCTCAGCCCAAGGAGGCGCAGGAGGAAAATGACATTCTCTACACAAAACAAACAGGCAGGCAGGCTGACACGCTCTTGCACAGTCCAATCCACTCAAAAAGGAGGACCAATGAGAGATTTTGCGGCCGTCTAACATTGCCAATTACAGGGCAACTACAGATCTCACCCAGATCCTGCTATGCCAGCTTGCTTGCGCTTTTTGCTTGTGCTGGTCGGTGGTTGCCGCAAAATGCATATGGAGCAGCCGATGTTTTTCACATTGTAAGAAGTGCATTCTGGCAGAGAAATGTTATGAGTTTGTATCCCATCAGGTGTGGTCGTATCGCCAAAGCTTTACTGAACCATCAATGAGCCTTTCGCGCTCTCTCTCACAAGACAGCAGATAGAAGAGAGAGAGCTCGCGCAGCGGGAGGCACGCGCCGAGGGTGAGCGCGAGCCTCCCAGCGTTGCATGGCATTGCATGGTATTGTGAGTGGTGTAGGTTACACGATACGCGTCACAACTGACCCACAGCTTAAGGAGCTTCGCCCCTAAAAAATGGAATACGAACTAGCCCATACCCCGAGCTTGCTTCAGCACTCCAGCAGCTGGCTCCTCGGTCCCTCAGAGGGGACGACCAGCTGCGAGCACAATAGCGTGCGCTTCGCCCTGCAGCATCATCATGTGGCGAGGGTATTGTGCTGGCAGTGGCTCTCACCTCCTGAAATCATGGTTTCACGTTGCTTGACACATTTTTATCTCTATTAAAAATGGACCGATTTGAAACATTAATCTAGCACAATGCTCCCTGCTGGGAACTTAAGAAGCTCCAGTGTATAATCGAAGTTCGCCATGTGGCGTGGTGAGGGGCCCTTTAAGTGATTGTAAAAGCCGGCAGGATGCGATGCCAACTTATTGCAGTGAGTTGAGATTGTGCTAACTTTATACACGATTGCTGATTGTCCACACAACTCACGATTTTGCAGAGTGGATGAAGCAAAACTTAAAAGGAGAAGTTTAGCAATATTTTTATAATGTCACGGTAATGGTGATTGTATGTTCCTCAGACATTCTTGTCAATGGGAGGACCTCCTTTTCAGCACCGACGAGACGTTGCAGTGAAGCATGGACTGGCAGCCCACCTAGCCTAGCCCCATCCTACCTCCTGATCTCTTAATACACTTGTAACTCACTCACTCACACTCCTGGTAGTATAAATGCTCAGAAAAAAACAAAATAATTTTTACATCAGCAATAACCCCAAAAACAAAACCAACCGAGCAGTGCTTTACTTGCGTGATGTTAGTGGCATCGAATGAGTCAATCCAGCTTCTGTGCGATATGACCCTGCATTTGCCCTTCCCCTGGCAGTAAGTTTGCGAAGAATCTTGAAATGGGCATGGCCTCCGAGGCTTGCATGCGCAATATGCGGCACTCCAAGGCCACGGTATGGCACGGATGCCGTACCGTGACTTTTGAGATACACGTGCGAAACTAGGCGAGAAGGTGAGAGCCGGGTGGGCTGTTGGAACTAATGAAGTAATCAGTAAAAATTGATTTGTAAGCAGTCTGTGCACCTTTGAAGGCTGTAATTTTGCCTAAATGACAGAACTGTACCAACGAACACGCCCAGACAATTTTGTTGAGATACACTGACCGCGAAAAATCGCTCAAGCTGGCCTTGGCGAGGTCAGTTTATTTTCGTTGTGGATGTTTGCCCACCTAACACAGGACGTCTAACTCCTCCTTTTGCTCGGCATGTTGGTGATGAACAGATCGAACTCTACAGATGGGCTAACAGGGTGCATGTGTGTGAACTACTACAAGCCAGGACTGCAGGTCATGGACAAAAACAAAGACAAGGGGCGGGAGGGGGGCTTAGCCCAAGGAGGCGCAGGAGGAAAATGACATTCCCTACAGAAAACAAGCAGGCAGGCTGGCTGACACACTCTTGCACAGTCCGATCCACTCAAAAAGGGGGACCAATGAGAGATTTTGCGGCCGTCTAACATTGCCAATTACAGAGCAACTATAGATTCCACCCAGATCCTGATATGCCAGCTTGCTTGTGCTGGTCGTTTTGGCAGCGCGGTGGTTGCCGCAAAATGAATATGGAGCAGCCAATGTTTTCCGCACTGTAAGAAGCTCATTTTGGCAGAGAAATGTTACGAGTTTGTATCCCATCAGGTCTGGTCATATCACCAAAGCTTTACTGAACCATCAATGAGCGCACAAGTGGCAAATGGCAATGAACGTCAGCCAGGCTCGGCATAAGCTGAGGATGCAGAGACAAAAGAGATGGCGTGCCAAAATAGATGGCGCATGCGTGACAAAGGCAATATGGCTACATAGCTGCCGGATCTGGGAAGCGAAAGCAGCATGCTCAGGCCACTGAACTTGCTGATGCAAATTGTAGTACACCCGAACCTCATTCTAATGAAGTCGAAGGAAGACTCAGGATTAGTTCACTATGTCCATTATGTTACTACAGCCATTACCTTTTTAATTAACTGCAAGGTCTTCCATGTCGGTGCAAAAGCTTTAACATGCATAAAGGAAGACGGTGTTGCGGTCCACAGTAACGCTACAAAGCCACGCATGCGATGAAGTTTGATAAAAGCAGCGAAAAAAAGAAATCTGCACGCTCAGTACTGTGGGACTTGGCCAACGGTGCAATGTGATGCCTAGGCCTTAACGTGATCATCTTTCACTTCGATTTAGGGCATGACTCATCCCCATTGCTGTGAAACTGAAAGAAAGGTGATAGCGTCAAAGGGCCAACAGCAAAAATGTGCTCATCATGAACGAGCAGCACACAGCTTACAGTCAAGTGTTACAATCCATCCTGCTATGATGCACATCATGCGCGGTCCAACAAACCATGCCATGTTGGCTTGGTTTGCCCACAAGATTGCTACGTTTGCGTTTGTTACATTGTTGATGCACTCTAGAAGAACTGACACCAAAATTTTCCACCTGGCTTTTTTTTGGTTGCAATAAGTTGCTAACGACAAAAGTTATCACACACGAAAACGTGATTCCCTTCTGCACGACACATTTACTTAATCAGAAACATTTCATGGTGACCGGTCACAGTTTCAGGGAGCATTGATGAAGGCAGGATTATGAGTGAATGCAGCTGGCCAAGCATCCACATAAAACTGCGCGACGTGTGCAACACGTCCGGCAACGCAAGCATGTGAGCGTCACGTGTGTGTGCTTGCATCCAAGCCTGCAGGCAGAAGTCCACGAAGCAACATACTCCCAACACAGCACTGTAGTGCATAGCAAACAGAAGGTGGGGAAACAACAATAGAATTCAGGGAACCTAGAGCACGCAGCCCCCAAACAATGACACCGTTGCTTCTTTTACACAATTCCAACAAACAGCCTGGCCGGACTTGAAGCAACGGCAAATGCAAACTGGTGACGTGATTAGTTGTTATTTACACAAAACCCAGCTAGGAATTGATGTCATGAGTTCTCCTCTGGCTGGTTGTTTCCATTGCACACACTTTAAAATTGGCCTTAAGTATGTTCCAGGCTGTACATGCCATTGACATTTCATAAATAATGTAGGTGCGTCCACACACAAATCTGCCTCCCACATTGCCCTGCCTTCAAAATTTTGTGTCGGTGCTCCTTCAAAGAAGCACTGGTGTTGAGAAAACTAGAAAGAGTATCGTGGCGCCTTGGAGTGCAAGGAATATATTTCTGATAAGACTACCTTAAAAGCACACTTGCGGTTTCGATTTTGAGGGCACAGTTTCATAGTGACACACTAACACAATTAGACGCATGTCCCAAGTCACGTGAGAACAGCAGCTTGCCAAGGAGTTGCACCAACTCTGTCGGCTGGTTGGCTTGCAAATGCTGGGCAATGAAAACTTTAAAATCAAAGTACTTTATACAAGTTTCCGGGCTATGGTGTGTTGAAAGCGTTAACAATGCATGCCAAGAAAATAAAAAATATCCCTCTAGAGCAACCTCAAAATCATGTCAGTACTCCTTTGAAGGTCACACCCTGCTGAATCAGCCTTCGGTAGCACTCACGGACAGTGGCAATGAAAGATGCGCATGAAGTGATGTTTCACCACTCTATGCAAACAACGACATGCCATTGCATTTCCCTCTCATAGCTCTACCGCTGGCCACTTCAATGAGCTTGATCTCTGAGGCAGGGGTGCAACAGCAGAAACAGATATGGGAGCAGTTTTTGGAGTAGTGAAATATTCATTTTGGAGCAGGAGAACCTTGATTTGGAGCAGACCAGGCAGTCAAGTATCTTTTTCACAACCAGGGGTCAGTACACATTCCCAAATTTAAAAAAAAAAAAGTTCTCATTGCACCAAAATTGTCAGCACACAATAGTCGTTCAGTTAAGACCACTGACATAATTTCACCAATTACTGCTTTGAAATTCTGTAGACTTTCTTATTTAGCTTCTAAAGGATCCGCAGCACTTCTTGTAGGTTAATTAATGCTCTCTTTTGTCAGGACAGTCCGGTCACTTTGGATTTTCTCACGATTTTCCTGCTTCACACCATTACGAGGAAGTTCAGCTTTTCACCAGCGCACTGCCTTCTATTGTAACACTGCATTATACAATAGTGTGGAGGCAACTAATCGTGGAAGATACTCCAATTTAATGTAGACAGTGGCATTCCACGTGTCTTGGTTCCACATGTCTTCATTTTCAAAGCATCTGCAGCAAATCTCGGACATCCAAGATTCAGTCACGTGACGCATGTTGAGCGACTCCGCTTTTTTTTCCCCATTGAAAGTGACGTGAGTACCAAAATACTTGCTTTCTAGGCTGTTTTCGAGCAGTCTGGAGCAGGAAAATGGAATTGTATCAAAACTGTGCAATATGAGCAGCTGTCTCACCCCTGCTGGGGCCATGCTTTGACATCTAACTGCTGGAATCTCCGAGGCTACACTCCAACCACACTTAGCTATGCCATACTGCACAGCTAAGCATGGCACTCTACAGCAAGAGACAGAAAGGCATGACGTGTGCTGTTACATGCGCGGCAGTTTTATCGAGATACGGGAGACCTGGATCAACGTGCCGGACATGGCATGCGATATTGTTGGTGCGAACACGAGAAATTTTAACACAAAAGTGTTTTATGCTAGGGTCCCCCAAGAAATCAGTGACGTACTCCCATAACGGAAGTAGATGTCTGAAAAAAGTGAACATACATCTAAGATGAAAAGTTCCACCTGCTCGGACTCAAACCTACACTCACCAGGGAATCGAGGAAAGGAGCTGGAAGCACTACCAATACACCACTGCAACACTGCTCATACAGGAAACAGACGGGCCTTATATCTTCACTACAGCACTTTACAAGTTGCATCTAACTGTCGTCTCGCTAAAATAAAGATGTTGTCCGGCTAAAATAAATGCAAGGACGGCCGTTGACAAGAAAATGATGTGCTTTTCGCTGCAATGGGTTCTGTGTTCACGAAATGATTCGCTGACTACCTGTTCGGTTTTGCTTGCAAGGTCTCACTGTTTGTGGACACTCCTTGTTTATAGCAGGTTTGCGCAGGGCCTTGGCGCGTGCAATTCAGTGTTTCCGGAGCGATGCGAGTCGTTCGAGAACTTTCCCTTCTGTAGAACTGTCGAGTATCCTTGTGCCGTGTTGAGGAGCCGCTGATGCCTGCATGTAACGTATTCGCATGTCCACAGTACCCAACCCATCTCCCACCCCTCGATTTGCCAGATTGCCACTTATGGATTCCACAACTTCGTGAAGACAGTGTCACTTTTGTGTTATACCGATTCCTATGACAGAGGGATCAACCACACTTTCTTGGTTTAGGAGACCATTTTAGTCCGTTGCATCTATTGACAGGTCAGTTTTACATAGTCAGAATGAGGTCTGAAATTCATGTATGTCTATGGGGATTGCAGGAATTTCACTTACTGTTATGTTCTAATGAGGCTCCAGTGTACAATGAATGATTGATACACTGCCATAAAATCCCGAGTAAGACCCCGCCCCCCCATACCCCCTCGGGAAAGACATAATTCGACAATTTGACGGGGGGTGAGGGGCTTCTCGTTTGCAAACCAAAATTCAATATGGCAGCAGGACTGCCAGAGAGGAAAAAGAATGCAGAGTGGTTCTTTTCATTAACACTACTGCTTTTATCGACATTACAGCTATCGAAGCTGTCAAACAACTTAGATGTGGGCCTGTGCAACATCGAACATTAAATTCACGCTAGCAGACTCGTGCTGCACAACCCCCCTGCCCCGCCACGGTGGTCTAGTGGCTAAGGTACTCGGCTGCTGATCCGAGGGTCGCGGGATCGAATACCGGCCGCGGTGGCTGCATTTCGATGGAGGCAAAATGTTGAGGCCCGTGTGCGGTGCGATGTCAGTGCACGTTAAAGAACCCCAGGTGGTCAAAATTTCCGGAGACCTCCACTACGGCATCTCTCATAATCAGAGCTGGTTTTGGGACGTTAAATCCCACAAATCAATCAATCACACCCCCACCCCTCCCCCCTGATTAGTGCAACCTAGAACTATTCTAGCTCAGTGTAGTTCAATGAAAATATCAACTCAGAAAACGAGATATTGTCATGGCTGGCTATGCAGATGAGAAGTATGCAGCTGTGGTGCAGCTATTATCAGGCCTTGGCTTAAGTGCAGCTAAACAGCAGCTTTCTTTTTCTTAGTTAATTGAGCTGTTTCTTAAAATTCATCGTGAAACTCCTTGAAAAATTGAAGAAGGCTTGCGAAGCAACCTAGTGTTGATGTGCACTGCGGCAAACAAGGTTAAAGAAGACAAGGGGAGGGGATGCTTGCTCAATCACTGACACCAAATTAAAATCTCTCAAAGAGGGTAGTGGGGCAGTTTCATGGGTAGGGGTGCTTGCTCAAGATCTTACGGTCCAAGCAAACAACGCCAAGTAAGCTACAAACTGTATTAACAATGGTGTTAGTGCCTTCGTCGCCCTTGAAACCAAATGCTGAAACCCTCGCTTCACCGTTTAGCTACCTTCCATGTCTTTTGCTAATGCTCGTCTATTACATACAGCATGTAATTCACGTGCCCTCTGTTTAATGTGATGTGTTGTAACACTACTAGGTACTTACAAGCTGACTATATATTACACATGGTGTTATGTCATGACTTAATGTCTGCTGACGTATAAGAGCAACAATCACAGGAACAACAGTGCAAAATATTCGATGGTTGGATGTCCTCAACAAACCTCATGATGGCAATGTTCACATGAAGCTGTGGCTCAGGCTCGATAGCTGTAAAATGGTACACCACATTTCCACTCCTTCTTGCTCATGTCATTATGTAAATAGACAATGTGGCTACTTATAAGGTGTGCTCACACTGGGACGCAAGCACCAACAAAATGTTGCGTAGCTCTTGCGCAGAGCAACAAGGTCATCTTTGTCGACTTTCAAGATACTGCAGCCTTGCAGCATCACCCCAGCCAGTTAAAGTGCATTGCCATGCTCTTTACGAGAGCGGTAGACTTTGAGTGTACTGATACGAACTATGCGACTGGGTGTTATCGCAGATGGCGTAGTTTGACAAACAATCTGATAGGTGGCATCAGTGACCTGGCTTGCAATCATGTAAGGAAACATGCACTGAGACAGCAGCACTCCTGACAAACCCACAGAACAGCATACAGATGAAAGAACCAAGGAAGCAGGTCAGAAGTGGGCATCTCGATGCTGGGTGTCACAGCGGCACTTCTGGCTGGTTTGCGAGGCACGCACCCTAAAGGGAGCGTAGCCCATGTGAGTGATGGTATCACATGCTTATTCACTGGGTGGCACTGTACTAGCAGGAAATAGCGTGCTCAGCGGTAACACAGGCTCATGGGCATAACGCACATGGATGATTGAATATCCAGCAGTTTTGCGGCACGATGAAATGTACGTAAGTGTCATGGAGGTAGCACGACGTCCCAGTCACAGCAATACGATGAAACCTATGTTGGGAGCATGTCGGTGAGAGTGCAATTTAGCTATTTGTTTGGGGTGATCAGAAGCAGTGAACTCATGCTAATGCGATGGGAAACACACAAGCGATCATATAATGGTCATAAAAAGGCTGATTGGAGAGCACTCTCCATTCAGGAGAACTGCAAACGTCACAAAGGCAGAAGCCAGGGAATATGGCCAAGCCTTGAGACACAAATCGGAGGCCAAAGTATGTGAGCTCCTGCCTAAATGCAGCCTGAATCAGGGACACTGATGGAAGTGGCAGATCACAAGCATGTGAATGGAAGACAGGCATTTGCGTAAGTCGTGGAGAGGCAGCTTCAATCCCTTGATGGACAATGCACGAGTGATTTCATACCTAGCCGTGTGGCATGATGAAGTTGCTGGGTAGCCATATGAACGCGTGGCCAATGCAGTAGCTTTTGGCCTGTTCAAGCTGTGAACACCCTTTTGACAATGATGCAGATGGTAAAAACTGTGTAGACAAGCGCAATGAATGCATAATCTACAACGTGTGCACCACTTCGTTTGGCTCGGGCGTGTGGTCATCAACTTCCCTGTGAAAAGCAAAGATATCCCAGACACAGGCAACATAATATATGCCTCTGCATGTTTCTACGCTCAAGTTACAAGTTCCTTTATGACAGCGAATTACCAACCAGTCATCCAAAGGCGAGGTAGCAAATCTTCTTGAAAGCACCAAAGATGAGAATCTCTGCATACTGAACAGTACCTGTGGTGTGTTGTTAATGTAGTGGATGTATTGGACCTCAAGGCCCACCGGCTACCAGGCTGTCTTGTGGGACAAGAGACAGCACGTCCGAAAACGAACACTTTAATGGAACATTAAAAGAAAAAGAACAGATGGCTTCATGCCCTCGAGCGAGCCGCAGCTCGTTAGGAGCAATCACAATGATGATAAACGTCGGCTGCTAGGCTGGTGAAGACGAAGTTACATGTTCCCACGCCCACCAGATGGCATCACTCGACTTCCAGTGGGTAGTGCATTTGAACAGGGCAGTTGACTTCTGCTCCGCCTGGAAACTGGAGAGAACAGGAGCGAACTTTTCCATTGCAGGTACCATCTCAAAATTCAGCCGTCGCATTCGGCTCCCAGGAACCTCGGAACGTGGATGTCTTGGAGGTGCATTACTTCTTGACTCCATTTTAACCATGCATCCGCCGAATGGGGTGGTAACGGTTCATCCCACTCTAGATTAGCTCTCCAAAGGTCTTGCAGAAATATGTTCGCTCTAACAAGAAAGGGAGACATGACACCTAACGGGTCGTAAAACCTCGCCACAGCTAGTAGAGCAAAACGCTTAATCACTTCATGCTGCGAAATAAAGTGCAAGGTGCTCATAGGATAGAAACAGAAGCTGTCATTATCAGTGTCCCAAGACATCCCAAGAACCTTCAGCATTCCTGGCGGCATAAATTATGGTTGGTACATAGTGGTTGGACGCATACACCGCCAGAGTTTCTCTGCAATGAAGCCGCTGATGTTCGAGGAATTCCAGAAGATCTTGCAGCTCCTTCTAGATTTTGGTCGTCCTGTCCTCTGGGTGCCTTTGGGCTTGCATCGTTGATACTGCAGTTGCCATCGGCTTGTGAAGTTCGTGATATGTTAGCACCAAGTTGGATGGTATGACTTGCAAGAGAATCTTCCGTAGCAAGGAGCAGTATGTATAGGGGCTTGTTCCAAGCGTTTTGAGACTCCTGACATGTACTTGTACTTCATTGTAGAGGTCTCGAAGTTCACTGGTGCTAGAAGACGACAAGACTGGCCTAAGATCTAACGAGGCTTCGAAGATGTTCCTGACGATAATCCTCTTGTCCCCAAAGTGTTTCTTGAGGATATCTATTGCGTCTTCATAGCACTCTACCGTTGCCTGGAGTCCAGATATGGCTGCAGCGGCAGCTCCAGTGATAAGCGTGCTCAAGTAGCTGAACTTCTCGGCAGCGCTGATGTCGTCGTTTTTGTGCACTGCCGTCGAGAACTGCATCCAAAATCGATGCCATTTTTGTCGATTGCCGTTGAATTCCTGCAGTTCTAGTTGCGGCATTCTCTACCTTAAACCGACGGAAGCTTGGCTCGTCGTCAGGCGCGAGGCTTGAGACGCATAGTTGTCCAGAATCGCAAAGCGAAGCTTTGCCGTGAATGTGACAATCTTGTCCCCATAATTGCTCGCGTCTATCATCCCTGCCTCGATAAGCTCGTCAGATGCCTCGTCTATTAAGCTCTCATCTATCTTTGCCATTTGTGCGTAGATCGCATTGATTCGATCAATCGAAATGCTGACCTTTGGTGATGACAGATCTTGTTCTTGTAGGAGGCCTTCTGCTTCTTGGACGATGCCATCTAGTTGTGAGTGCAGGCACTTGCGTCTTCATAGTAGCCATTCCATGGGTCAGTCAGCAGGCGGGAACTTTCAATCGATGAGGCGTCGTTCAGAAGATCCCGCTGGCTTTCGGCACCATGTATTGGACCTCAAGGACCGTCGGCTACCACGCTGTCTTGTGACACAAGAGACGGCATGTCCGAAAACAAACACTTTGATGGAACATGTCAGGGCCACAAGCAGGGGACAGAACTATACAGGCGGCAGTCGCAGAATGGTTCAAGGGCAAACATAATTTGAGTCTTCGGCTGATAGCACTGGTGGTGTTTTTTGTGCACTCATGTGGCTCTCTATGTTCACCTCAGCCCCAAGCATGCAGTGCCGCAAGCTGGGCCTGTCACGACACAAATGCACACCACCAAACCATTCCGAAGGCTGACGGTGGAGCGCAGTGCAATCCCATTCTGCAATGTGCGCTAGCAGACGAAAGAGGGCCGTGCAGTCAAGACACCATTGTTTCGAGTGCATGGTGAAAATGGATTCCACACCTTGCACAGTGCTGACGTTCATCGCATTCATCTGACACGAAGCAGAATGGAGCCTTGGCTGCTGTTTGACACGAGTTCTCCTCCGTCACCACCGTCCCGGTGCCAAACATGCCAAATGGTTTTTCATCAGTGTCATGATTCTCACCAACTATGAACACAAGGAAAAAAATGAAACAAAGAAGAAATCAAGCTAGTGATTATGATGAAGACGAAGAAGCACAGAGAGAAAACTAGAGGGCAAAGGGAGATATCTAGACAAAGAAAAAAAAACGTGGCGTCAAAAGAACGACGAAAATAAAACAAAGTGGAAGACATACACGAGAGCCAATGTGATGCAATGGAGCCAAGGCAATGTGGCTAGCAGAGGAGAAGGAGACGTGCCGGAAGACACAGGAGAGTTAGGACGAGTGGAGTTGCAGGCAAGCTGGAATCACGCTGAAGACTGGCCGCAGAGGACCTGGTGCACACGTCCCGGCTGGCACTTCAGCAAACTGTGAGCTGTGCAGGCACTGCTAGAGCGATACAGCTGCATCGGCGACCCCCCGTCAGTACCATCTCTACGTAATGATGATTGATTTGTGGGGTTTAACGTCCCAAAACCAGCTCTGATTATGAGAGACGCCGTAGTGGAGGTCTCCGGAAATTTTGACCACCTGGGGTTCTTTAACGTGCACTGACATCGCACAGCACACGGGCCTCAACCATGTCTACGTAGGGCAATGTCCCAGCTGACAGCCGCAACAGAGACCCAACTACTTTCCACAACGAGAAGCTACAGCTCAGCGTAGAAACCGCATCGACAACAGCAAGACGCAACTGCATAGAACTGGAAATACTTCTAGCGCTTTGTATTAGTTTGTCGAAATTTGTTAATGAAGTGTTCAGTGTGCTTCCTCCCACTTATTACCTCAGTTTGAAGTGTTTTCTCATAAAAATTGCTCGTGGTCTGCACTGTTCCTGTTGCCTGTGGCCAATATCGAGACCATAATAATCGTACATGGGTGTGGCTACCATGACATGGCCATTTTGAAGTTCAGTGGAAACCTTTATAGGAAAACACTTCAAACTGAGGTAATAGCTAAGAGCAAACTCACTAAAGAAGCACTCCAATACAAAGATGCTACGTAAATAAACAAAGGATGTAAAATAAAGGCACTGGCAAAATGGTCAGCAGCTTGTACATTAAATGGTACCATTGAATTCGCTACAGTGATGGGTCGTGCTTGCGAAAGCAATGTCGAGTATTCACTCATGCACTACAAAAGCAAAATTGTTATCCAACAACTTGTAGCGAAAAGCCACAAAGACTGCTTCTAGCTGTAGATTAACATGCCCTCATGCTGCCACCAAGTTAGCTCAGTTGGTAGAGTGAACACACTGGAAAGGTGTTGGTCCTAGTTTCTAAACCCTGATAAGTAAAGATTTTCCACCAATTAGGAAGTCTTCGTTTCCGAGGGATGTGCATGGACCACCTTGCAGCTTTGTGCTATGAACAGGTAGATGGGTGTCATCTGACACCGATTCAAATACACACGTGCTCTCTAAACAGAGCCCTAACCTGGCATAATGAGAAAAGCTCATGCCATTAACTTTGCTGACAAAAAGTATCCTGCAGGACTAGGCAGCTTTTCCACCATGTCAATAGTAGAGTACAAATATGCAGAGTGTAGGATACAAATGGAGTACTTCATAACAGATGTGATGGATACTTCTAATCGTGGCTCCCAAATGAACATAGTCTTGCAACAAGTACTTATTGTTGCCTGGCCTACAGGATACCTTTCTGCATTTAGATTCAGCAAGTCCACACTTGAAGCCATCTGGGAACATTCAGTTGTCCTGCTGAACAGAGTTCCACACAGTGCAACAAGAACTAAGCGAACATGCAAAGGAAATGCAATGGTTTCCGTATTTCCCCAAGAAAAACAGCCCCATTTGCACTCATAAGTGAACCAGACTTGTTACATTACATCTAAGCACATTCGCTTCCCGTTTGGTTAATCATTAGCACGCGACACATAATCTGGGCATGTCAACGTTTATACCTGGCTGAGAATGATTGCATTTCAAACATTTCTCCTTGACATCAATGCATAGCATCATGTATGTGCCAGCTTATGTCAATATGTCAGTTTCTTCAGCGGCGGTTCTCTGTAAATATCCTACTCAAAGGCTGTCATCACGGAGGCGCCGGCGACGGTTATGGCCTTGCTCAAATGTCTTCTTCGCAATATATACAAGCATGCATGCATACATACTATGATGCTTCTGTAGCAAGGTGCATGTCAAAACTAAACTGGTTTTGGGTCCGCGCCGACACAAGGGGCGCGCCTGCCGGGAATAGTGGCACCATCGGGTCCTTGGGTAAACAGCGCCGATACTTGGAAAAACGATGCCGTTTACGTTACATTCTAATCGGCATTTCCTTCGACAGCGTGTAGCACAAAGCGCTGCAATGACTACACACATAGCGTTCAGACAAAGCCGGTGTCATTTGGAGCGAGAACATGTGGGCACCATACCAAAAAAAAAAAAAAAACCAAACCAAATCAAACCAACATGACGATCGCGCTTGCCTTCTTGCTGCTTAAACAGGTGGAATCGAAACACGAGTAATCAACCTCGACCGTATGGTGCAGTGTCTTCAGCGACTTTGCACGTGACATCGTACATCCCTACAAGAATACGTGACGCGTGAATCTTTCTAAAGGAGCTAAACAACTTCTCCAAAGAGTTGGAGCGTGTCTGCGGTTTTACAGCGGAACTCATGGCAGAAACAAGGCTTACCTCTTGGATCAGATCCCGCTTATGTTCCAATCCTTTCTTCTTCGTTCGTGTAAGGGACACTGAAATTAAAGGATAAGAAATGTGCCAGGCATTGGTACGTGTATCGAGGGAAAGAAAAACCGTAAATACACAGAAATACCTTGTCGATTTCGCTTCGAGCGCGGCATGCTGGTGCGACGTCAACAGAAACCACGTGCTCTGCGCCGCAGTGGCTGGGAGAATAACGCCATTGGCTGTCGCTGACGCCGTAGCGCCTTGAGCGGCGTTCGCACGCTGAGCGACTAAATATGTTTAAATAAAACACGAATTTCAATATATTTGCCTGTATTCGCCACGTCATTTATTTCAACGTCAGAATTTATTGTTTATTTCACCAATATGTCCGCGTTATTGAGTGCAGTGAGAGTGAGCGTCTCGACGCGATGTTGACTCAAACGACTCGTTCGCAATCAGTGAGAAGGCTGTAAAATAAATCCCGTACTCGTACCCATTAGAAAGGCTCGACAGCAACGCGAAGAGCGGCGTAAAATCAAGCTGTAGCGAGACGAGCGTGGTTAAAACGGATTCGAAACTGGGCGGCGTGTGAGCGGCGTTCCGCTCGGTTCCCAGGCAACGCGTGACGTCAAGGCACCGTGGCATCAGAAAGGCGGCCCCGTGGCTGATAGAAGGAATCTTCCTCGTCCGCTTAGCGCCTGGGGAAGTGCGAAACCATCCGCCAGTGGGTAAAGATTGCTCGGTGTCTATCGTCGTAGTGGTAGCGTTGCCACGGCGCTCGGCTAGCGGCAGAAGGGTCCAGCGCTCTCGCTCGCGGTGTTTTAGAGGCGTGCTTCGGTAAGTACTACCGAGCGGCGGATACAGCAGCGTGCCGCAGCGGCGGCGGGAGCGAGCCCGGCCGCCATTTTGACGGAGGCCGAGCGGCGTGCGCGCTTCGCTCGACTGACGGGTGTTCTCGTTCGGGCCGCTTGCCTTGCAGCTAAAACACCCAGCCCACCGGCACGGCAATGGATAAGGACGAGTTGGTTCAGCGGGCCAAGCTTGCGGAGCAGGCCGAACGGTACGACGACATGGCGGCCGCCATGAAGCAGGTCACAGAAACGGGCGTGGAGCTCAGCAACGAGGAGCGCAACCTGCTCTCTGTCGCCTACAAAAACGTCGTCGGCGCCCGGCGGAGCTCGTGGCGGGTCATCTCCAGCATAGAGCAGAAGACCGAGGGCTCCGAGCGCAAGCAGCAGATGGCCCGGGAGTACCGGGAGAAAGTGGAAAAGGAACTACGCGAGATCTGCTACGACGTGCTGGTGAGTAGTAGCTCTCTCCTATGCCGCTTCATGGCCGCCCAAAGGGGGAGGGCGGGAGCGTTAGGCCTAGCGTCTCTGCCGGTGCTGCAGTGTTCGCGGTCGCGCTGCGCTTTTTTCGCCCGTCCGCGGCCGCACCGCTGGCTGGGCGTGCCCGATTTGCAGTGTTTCGTGTTGCGCGCGTACGACTGTGCCTGGCGCGTCCGCGAAGGCGTCCGGCGCGGGCTCTTTTCGCCAGCTCCCGGCGTAGCCATTTCGGGAGAGCGTTTCGGGCGGGGAAAAATAGTCCGGCGCTGAGCCGGCGTCGGCCAGGTGTGCGTTTCCGTCTGGGCGCTGGTTAGTGGCGGCGGCCGTGCGCGGTCTCTTCTTCCCACGCCTTGTCGGGCCTCTTCCGAGGAACGGAAGTCTTTGCACGCGTCACGCAGTGGTGTCCACTTTTGCGCGCAGCGTAATCATGCAAAGTGTAGTACAACACTCTCCCAAGGGGAGTTAGGTTGTCATCGGATGAAGGCGTGACCGTTGTCTGTAGCCGTTGCTTGTAGCATGGTGCCCCCACCCCCCTAACGTTTTTTTTTTTTTTTTGCTCTTGTTTGGCGCTACGTCTGCCGGCACCCTGCTGCATGCCGCGCGATGAGTCATGGCTAAACGTGAACCAGATCGTGCGGCTAGTCACCCTCCCACGTCTCCCGAACGTCGTCTTGGTGCGCGTTGGGGCGACTTTTTTTATTTATTTCCCACCTTCCGCGCGGCACCGCTTCGCTAACAAGCGCGGCACATATATTACGCTGTTGGGGCGGCCTCCCGGCGTCCTTCTTTTCTTCCATTTCCTCGTGCGAAGAAAAAGTTTGTGCGCCCTGCTTTCCGCGTTCTTGCGTGCACCTTCTGTATCGTGCGGGTGGGGGGGTTACCGCCTCGTGGCATGTCTCGCACAGTTCCACAGTGCAGAGCGTTCCACACACGGCGTGGGCGATGGCTCTTCTTCCGCAGGGCCCCTCCCCTCTTCCGCGAGAGGGTAAAGTACTCCGCGCACGGGGGTGCTTCGAACTTGTCTGCACACACACGCACGCCTCTTCCCCGCCGACTTTTTGCGGCCCGAACGACGGCGGCGGCGTCACTTTTCGGGGGGCGATTGACGCGTCGTCGTCTGCGTTCTTGGTTTTCCACTCCCTCCTTCGCACTCCCGAGCAGCAGCCGCCGTCCAGTTTCTCCCTCTTTTTTTCTTCCTTTCTCGGAGCCTTCGATCGGCCGCTATTCTCCGCGCCGCCGCCTCCGCGATGCCGTTTTACTTCGCGCCGGCATCCGTCGCTCACCCAGTGCCTATTTTCTTTTGTTCCAATACTGCCAGGTGTGTGTGACAAAATAGGGGCGTTTGTTTATTCTCGCGCCATTCCTTGCAGGGGCCCCCCTCTCGCACTCGATTGCCTGCCGTAGTGCCCCTCCTCGTGTGGATTTCGCCGTCTAAAAAGCGGCAGCTTTTAGCCGCCCAGCACAGCGCCCTTGCGAGGGCGGCGGCGTCGCACCTAGCGCGATCCTTGCGGAGACGCCACTTGACACACGTGGCCGGCCGCCGACACACATTTCTTTCGGCGAGCCTGCCTCCGTTCCTCCACGCGGCTCGGTGACGTAGGCCGTGAATGTGACTCAGGCGAGGTCCCCGTTTGCACATCGCGTGCTTATCCAATAAGTGGCGCGCGCGCCAGCTTATCGCTCTCTGAGAGGGGAGGGGGTCGTCGAAGACGTTCTCACCGACCGATGTTCAGAGTGGGAGCGGCAGGAAATGACTGACATCCCTTCACTTCCAGCAGGAGAAGCGCCTTTCGAGGCGCGTGCCAGAGCAGCTGTCAGCTGCAGCCCTGGGGGCAAGAGTCGGCGTGGCATGTTTTGCTTCCGATTGACCTGCGCTGGATGTGACGACGGGTCGCGCTTTGGCAACTACCTGGCATGCGCAGCTGTTGTCTGTGGCACTACTAGGCCAAGTGCAGCAGCCGTGCTGTGCGTTGTAAGGGGGGAGAGCTAGCGGCCCTGGTGATACGTCTGTACTGACAGCGAGAGGGAGGGTAATCGTTGCGAAGCAACGCGTTTTTCCTTTTTTTTTTTTTTTTTGCGCTCGGCGCGCAGGGTTGTTTCCAAGCGTAGTGTGTAAAACCTGTGGCAAGGCCTGCCCCCCCCCCCCTCCTCCCTCTCATCAAATGCCGATTTGTCACTTTGCCCTATTGTGTTTGGACGGATTTCCTAATCGCATCGCGCCCGCCGTTGCATTTCCAATGTTCTAGCGCCAGTGTATTTGTTCGAAGTGGATCGGTGATATCTCCTAGGCAGTCTAAATGAGCCAGCTTGTTCTCTTCTTAAAATGTAATAAAATCGTCTGCTCCAATTTTTTTACACTATTGTTTGCATGAGTGACGTAGCGCTAAAGACGAAGACGTAAGAAAACAGAGTGCACAGGACGAGCGCTGTCTCGCAACTGAAAGATTTATTTCGAAAAACCCAAACGGGAAATAAACAGCAAGGCATAACAGACATGCGCATAAGAAGGACAGTAAAGTACATTAATGAGCAACAACACGTGGACATTCTTAAGAACATATTCAAAACATGTCACTTGACGCTGCATGTGCCAAGCAGATAAGCATACTCCTTGTCTGTCAAATAAATCGACGGTTGGCTCACGCATGCGTCCCCCATTCTTCTAATATGAAAGGCCTCGATAACTTCACGGGTCATTTTCATATTAGAAGAATGGGGGACGCATGCGTGAGCCAACCGTCGATTTATTTGACAGACAAGGAGTATGCTTATCTGCTTGGCACATGCAGCGTCAAGTGACATGTTTTGAATATGTTCTTAAGAATGTCCACGTGTTGTTGCTCATTAATGTACTTTACTGTCCTTCTTATGCGCATGTCTGTTATGCCTTGCTGTTTATTTCCCGTTTGGGTTTTTCGAAATAAATCTTTCAGTTGCGAGACAGCGCTCGTCCTGTGCACTCTGTGTTTTCTTACGTCTTCGTCTTTAGCGCTACGTCAATCATGCATACTTTCCAACTAGCCCAGCTTTCTATTCTACTACACTATTGTTTTCCTGTTTCGCGTCATGTTCGTACAATCCTCCAATTCGCCCGAGTTTTGGCTTTGTTGCTCCCCGTTAGCAATCAGTGCGTCTGCTGTCAGTCGCAGGCCACCGTAGTAGTCATTGCACAGGTGTTGAATACACTGCCTTTTGCTGCGGTATTTCATGTGCTCCAAGGCACTGCTGCATGTAGCACCACAGTTCAAGTGAGGAATCCACGAGTCAGTGCTTCGCAAGCTGGTGTACAAACATTGTAGGGGGATGCCACTTCTGCTGTCCACAAGTTTTGATGATCTGGCTACCAAAGGCCATAAGCTTTGTCTGAAGACCTGCTTTGGCACCTCCTTATAAATTGCCATTGCGGTTGGCGGAACTACAGTGTGTACATGTCGTGCTAAAGTCGCACTCCTGTCAAAAGCAAGTAGCTTATGCAATCGCGCTCGGTGATACATGATCATGAGGCATACCCTAGTGGATGGTTCCAGAAGTTTGAACCACTTGGGTTGTTTAATGTGCAATCCGCAGCACACAGGCCCCTAGTGTTTTTGCCTCCATCGAAAATGACTAGTCCTTTGGTCTTGGTTAGCAGAGGTACAGAAGCACATCTTCGTACGTGGGGATAGGAAGGCAAAATTCTTGAAGGCAGTGGTTGTCTGATGGCATTCATTTCCACCTCGTTCCCAATTGTTGAATTGTTTTTCTGGCTGTCGTGAAGAGGTGAATTTTATGCGAAAATGCGTCTACTAGATACTGGACGTCGTGGTCGGTAACTTCTGCTTCTTGAAGTTACTTCATGCCTACAAAGAATGGATCAGTGGTTGTGAGCCTCTCAAATGGAAATGGACTATCACTTTTGCCATGTGTCTACCTCCATCACTTGCTTAATAACCCTTCCATCCTGAACAGAGTAGTTTCATGTTCAGTTCTTGAATCTACATGCTGAAGGGTTTGACACATTCGGTTGCAGCATTGACAGTCCAATTCCAATAATGGCCCGAGGCTCTGTTATTGTGAAAGGAACTAGACAGTTGAACGAAATGCCATCTGGTCGGGGTTAACATCGACGAAGAAATACTGCACCGAGCAAAGTAGAAATCGATTGTAAAAGGAACATTTGTGACCAAGGCTTCACCTGTGTGGGTGCTGCAACGTCTTTTTATGCAGTTCCGTGCAGTGCTTTTTCCATTGTGAAATGTAGCCCACTGCGGGCAGTTGGCACCAACATCGGCAAAAGCGATATTAAAATCTAAGATGTTGCAGTGGCACAGACTCCACACTGTCAACTGGAGTACAGTTTTGACCAATAAAGACTCCTTGTTGACTTCTCAGTCTGGTGGCAAGAGGTTGATTATAAGGAGAGAAAATGAAGAGCTACTCCCAGTGCTGAATACTGGTGGTGGGGGGGGGGGGGGGGTAGTAAATGTTTGTAGCCCTCAGCTTCTTTGCTATGCAGTATGAAGTCAATGGATTGACAGAACCCCATCTGGTCAGGAGGAGGCACTGTAAATCAAACTGTGTAGTCATTCTTCACCAGCTCAAGGTGACATGGCCGCATAGTGTCTAAATTCAAGGCATGACCTCTTGATTCAGGCACTTGCTTTGTGTCTAAACTTCAGCTAAGCGAAAGCGCCAACTCTCCCGAATTGACTGAGGGCCTCCTCAACTTCGATCATTTTCAGATTTGAGGTCGCGTCCGTACAATCTCCCGAAAAGTGGCCGCCATTATTTCTTACGCTGCAGTTGACACAATCGTCTTGCGTGTTATAACCATGCAGCACGGAACAGTTCGATCACTGGCATGCATCTTGGGTTGAAGTAACGGCTCGTGCAATTTTACCGGTCCAGGCGTTGTGCTTTTGGTGGGGTGGCTGACATTGTTCCGTGTGCACCAGGTGCCTTCATCTTCAGTTTGCCTTATAAGGTCGTCGAATGAAGTGTAGATAGTGGAACTGTCCCCTGAGGTTTTCTGCTATCAACTACGGTACTTTCAAAAGCCAGGAAGTATACTACTAGTAAATACTTCCCAAATCATACACAAGCAGGTTTGTGTGCTTTGTCACTTTGCATAAAGGTGATAAGTACGGATTAAGTACTAAATGCACACTCTGTGACGTGAGCATCCTAAGTTTGCCTGCTAATTAGTATTTAGTGCGTAGTTATGACCAGCAGTGTGATTGTGGACGTGCAAAAGCTTTTTTTATCGGCAATAATTTTGAGCAGGTGTACAGGATTAGAAACAAGGTAAATCTGCTTGTGATTTTTTTGTCCCTTGTGAGGTCCCCCTTTCCAAATTTCTAAATTTTCAAGGTCCTCAAGTTGGCAAGTTTGTACTGTCGCGTTCATTATGACTTGAACATCACAACACCATGTCACATGCCCAAGCAGGCTCGTGCAAAGACAGAGAATGACTCCAAGCTTTCGGCTTGGGGTCGTCACGAGAGGTCGACGATATTATAGGCGACATCGAATGGTGGAGCAGCGCATTGCACTGGAAATAAGGACAATTGGGGGTCATTCCCAAATTTGGAGCCTGCTTGGCCACGTGACCTGGCATTGCAAGTCATATTGAGCGCAACAGCACATAATATCTAGACTGGTAACATGGTACTTTTGATGAGGCTTACCATAACTGCACAGGTATTGGTCGACCACCATGAAAATGTTATGTACTTGCACCACTATTTTACCCACATATTTAGGAAGAAAACCCTGTCCATTATAATTGTGCATGGGATTAGCGTGAAGGTAGTGAACTCAAAAAATTGTTATTAGTCTCCGCAGTATCCTCATAATTTTGTTCTTATTCCATGAATGGTCTTTCATGTCTCCCATTAAACCTTTCTGCATTGATTAGGCTAACCCTGTCTGCAATTCTAATGAATGATGTGCTGACATTTGCCTTGAGGTTGACTGTCAACAGCAGCAGGTGCATCATGATCAATTTTGCCCTTGATCATTCATCAAAGTGAGAGCTACGCAACTCTCATCTCTTTAGTGACTATGTATTCGGTGATGTAAATGAAGTGGGTGGATCATGACATGAATGCTGTAGAAATGTGGAATTAACTGTCCCAGCAGTGCTGTCGGCAATAGGCTGTGATCGCCCACTTATTCTTTACTGCCAAAGTTGCTTTTCAAAAGAGCAGCACAGGAGTAATATTATTTTGAACTGGGGGTTTTCAGATGGACTACGGTAGGGTGGAGGAATGCAGGAGCCCTTATCTAGGTTGAAGTGTGCGCTTGTTCAGTGCCTTGGGTGGTCAAAATTAAACCCAAGTGTTGCACTCTGGCATGCTTCATAATTATGTCTTGGTTTCAACATACCAAAACTGTAGACTTTCTTTGTGAAGTCTATTGAACCTCGTAGTGTCAAAAGTTGACAGGTAACGCTGTATAGTTGAAAAATGTTGTCTTCAGTCATCTCATTGCAGATTCCAGGGGGTCTTGGTTCTGAGGGAATTTAATAGCACCTTGGGTCCTTTACTATGCCACTTGCATGCAAAAAGACTTGGTTTGGTAGTTGCAGCCCTGCTGTCAGTCGTGTGTAGGTATCTCCAGTGACCCTGCTTGTCTTCCGAGGGTTTCGTGGAAGAAATGGGGCTATGTCCATTTGTAAGCATGAGACTGAGCTGGGATTGGGTTCTTGGCAGGAAGCAATTAACATATTAGGATTGCACAATCGCATGCATGCTTCCTTCGTCACTTCGGTGCGTGCATATGTAGGATATCTCATTTCACTACACTATTTGCCATTTCTGTGCGGCCTACAGTGGTCATAAATGTGCAAGGGATATGTCACTCTTGCCAACTTCTCTCGCATGTTTCATCTCGTGTTGGTTTGCCTGTATGAGCAAGAGCCTGGCACTGCTTACCAGTCTTGTTGGTGTTGGCACATTGAACTAACTGCTGTGTTTAAAACTGTTGTTCCATTGGAAGTGGCCCAGTACTCGTTTGATGGAGCACGAAGAAACAGTGTACCCTCGCTATAAGTCATTTTGGTTCTGTAGCAATGTGTCTCGCAGACAAGAATGCTTGGTGTTGAGAAACGAATGGTTTTAAGCAGTGGTGGTTCCTGCAGGATGCTTTGCTTAAAATTTATTTGCATGGTGCATCGATTTGTACAACCCTGGTTTGCTTTTTATGGATGTCTTTGGATAGATAAGCCTCGGCATATACAACCCCATCAATATGTTTACTTCGTATAGACGAGACCAAATGAATGCTTGTTAGGTGATATTAAAGAACCCCAGATGCTCAGTTTCTGGAGCTATTATCCATGAACAGTCCCCTATGTGTTAACGGGCAAGAAAAGTAGTCGGAGCAAAAAAAAACTTTGATTATTGATTTATCTTGATGTGTGTAGCAGCATCAGAAGTGACATCAGTTAAGTTCATATGCAACTGGAGTGTTCCATTTAGTACGTGCTAAAAAAGGAAATTGGGCAGTAAAAATGGTACACTAGGAGGGTGCAATCAACAGAGGTCTACCGATAATCTCTGCACTTTACAAGGCTAGCACGGCTGAGTGTGCTGTATGCAGTGTGACTTCCTATCTTTCCTTTTTGGTCTTTGCTCGCTTGCTTCCAACTGATATACTTGCCCTCTGCCCCATGGTGCTTGTTTTTCCACACTAAGCCAGTGGGTGCTTCGTATGTTTGCGAGGAACTTTCCATGTGATAAATTTCCTTTTGTGCGGCCAGTTTGTGATTGCTTGGTGGTTTTGTCCACGGGACGTGCAAGTTGAACGATTTTGCATTGGCCTGCCATGACGCGCATTTTGGCAGAGTCCAATGGATTTGTTCCACGTCTCTCGTTAATGAAGGAATCTGGTTTCATTCCAAGTGAATCAAGGATAAGTGCCACGCACCAAAATGCTGCGAGCATGAAGGGTCTGAGTGTACTGGCGGGCTTGTCTGCGCCAACTTGGGTTCGTCAGCGCGAAATCAGCTGTAACGAAAGCCTAATTTAAATGGAGTGTTGCACCCGCGTATACGAATGTTCCTGGCCGAGTGAAGGTTGTGTAAAAGCAGGCACCCCCTCGCGGCGTAAGGGTGCGCAACGCATTTGCGGCGTGAAAGCGCGCGCCGGTTGTGCGAGATTGATGCGCCGCCGAGGAATGCGGCCCCTGTTTAGCGGCGACGCGTCGGGAACGCCTTTTGTGCGTGTCGAGTTGACCTTGCGACGGCGACCCCGGCGTCATCGAGGTCGAGGTGTGTTCCGACGCTGCGCGGGAGGGTGAGGACTCCGGCGCGCGCGGTCGGTTGCTCCGGAACCTGCCGCAGCGCGCGATCCTCCGGCGCCGAGCTGCTGCTGCTGCTGCTGTTTTTGTTTACGCTAGCCGTCTCTTCTGCTGGCCCATTAGTGACGACAGTGCGGCCCCGTTGTTGCGAAACCTTTCTCTTTTTTTTTTTTTTTTCCGGCTGCTCCGCTCGGGCGAGACGCTTTGAGGGTATGCGCATCGGTTTATTCGCAGCGCACTCTTGTTTTAGATGCTTGCGTGACGCACGCCCGTTCGGCGTCATAACGTCGCTGTCGCTGCTCGGACGACGACTGTCGACGTATCAGCACTAGCAGGAAAGGCGAGAGAACGGGCTGGAGGTAACCCCGCCCCTCTGTCTGGCGTTGTGTGGACGGGTAGCGTGGCAGTCTTGGTCGTTCTTCGCTATTGCGACCCTTACTTGTACGACTTTGTGGTAGCCGTTCGGCTGCTGCGCTGTCCGCCACAGTGGTCGGGATGTTCCGACTGCCGTCTCGAGTGGCGCCCGTTCGATAGCGGCCGCGGTGGTCGCATTTTCGGTGGAGGCGAAAATGCCAGAGGCCCGTGTGCTGTGCGTTGTGAGTGGACGTTAAAGCAACCGCAGGTGAACGAAATTTCCGGAGCTCCACCAGTTTGGCTGGCCTCATAATCGTATCGCGATCTTGGTATTGGTAAAGCCCCTGACAATTATAAATAGTTCCCAGTGTCGCAGCTATCCACTGACGCGTTGGCGCGATGCACGTGATGGCACGAGGTCGCCCTTGAAGCTGGTGTTTGTTGAGCCGGGGGAGTGGGCTGTGAGCGCCGATATCTTATTGACGCTTGTCAGACCGGGCGTGTGTGCCCAGTATCGTTTGCCACAGGGGCAAAAGTCGGGGCCGCGAAAGGAGTCTTCGTGGCGAAAATATTTTTCTCGATTTTGGCCTTATCGGTGTCTCGCTTCTCGCATTCGTAAACCTATGTTGAAGTTGATTTCATTAATTCAAACATACATATCTTATCCCGTCGCACAGTGGGAAGGGGTGGCGAAAAGGCAACTGAATGCCCGACAATGCACCAGTCCCCGCCCAGGTTTCAGCTCAGTGTCTGGCACCATTTTCTGCTTCCTAATACACAAAGGGGGCGATCCACGGGCCGCCCTATAGAATAGGTCCAAAACTTATTTTGAGCGCAACCACCAGTGTGGTTGCGCTCAAAATACATAGTTTGCACGCGCGTCACTTCCGGCGGCTTCAGCGGCTCCGTCCGCCATCGCTAGGTACAAGCCGGTCCGGTTGACGTACGGACGGCCGTCTACGCGCTTCCTTGTGTTCCTTGTTTCGTTCGCAATAATGCGCATATGCCCAATATTGGGTTGCTGATGAACAAGCAAAGGTACTACACTGACGACTCGATGTCCTTTAAGCGCTTGGACTGCGTGCGGAAGCATTTGGCTGGGGTTGACTGCTAACCCGAAAGGCGCGGGTTCGACGCATACCCCCGGCCGCGGCGGATCTGTTAGGTGGAGCCGAAATTCTAGAGACCCGTGCACTGTGTGTTATTAGTGCATGTCAAAGGACTCCAAGCAGTTGAATTTTCCGGAATTCTCTGCTACAGAGCATGCCTCGTATCACATCGCGCTTTTGGCACGTACCACGTACGCTAGAAATTTTTATTTGACCGAGAGCCACACATTGTGTCTTCGTGTTCATGTTCTCACGAATAGTACGAATGTGCAAGTGTGCTTTTTGCACCTGTATGACAGGTACAGTGCTTTTCTGAAGCTTAAACGTATGTTAGATTATGCACCAAGGGACCTACATGACCGCTCCTTGAGCCGGTCATGTATAGGCTCCCTACTATGCACCGCACTTTCGCGCCGCTACCAGAGCCGGTGGCAGTCGCGAAGATGATGGTGAAAATGGGGAAAGTTGTGTTTGGACAGTCACTTTCTCGCGAGGCTTTATATTGCCGCGTAAAATGGTTTCTGCACTAATGTGCAACCGCAACTTCAGGTAATATGTAAGACAACTAGAAACGTTGCGCTGTGTTTACATTTAATGTGCATGCAGTCGCGGAAAGATGAACAGCTACATCTGCTAAAGTGGCAAATCGCCTATGCTTGAAATGTGAACCGCAAAATATAAAGGAGATATCCTGGTGTCATTCACCCTTAGCGGTGCGAAACGATGAATTCTTGTTTTTGCCTCACCTCGCGGAGTACGACGACGGGCTTCGACTGGAGTCACATGTTGCAATAGCACTGCGGCAGTTAATTGCCTCCAGAAGCACTCAGTTGCTGGTGCGCCGAGCGGTTTATAGGCGTTTCTCGGTTACAAGTCTAAGTAACAGGTCGACAAAACCAGCTAACTGATTATGTCCACCTGAGCTGAAGCGGGCATCGCTGTAGCTTCACATCTGCAGTCACATCAGCGTTGCGTGCGAGGGGTCGTCGTCACGTACCGTTCCTGCTCTGTGCCGGCAAGGTCATTGTAGTACGCAGGGCAAAACTCGAAACGCCCTTCGGCGTCGCCACGCTTAAACCGCCGTACACGGTTGTCAGAAGCGCGTTACACTGCACGGAGAACAAGCAGGCGACTCAAACGAGGTACCTAGCTATGGCGGACGGAAAATGCAGACGACGGACGTGACGTCACGTGCAAACTATGTATAAGTTTTGGATATGTTCTACCAACTAGCCCAACAAGTTCTTTGAGTACTATAGAATAGGGTTGTACATTTTTCCGGGTCAAGTCACTCGAGTCACGGAGTTATGAAATGGAAGCAAATCATCACAGCTCTACTAACGTGAAATCTGGGAAGGTGCGAAGCATGCGGCGAGGCGCCGGTGGTATTCCCACAGGAAACGCCAGTCACTGCTAATGGGTTTGCTTTATACCGTGGCCACAACGACGACGTTAGATGCCGACGGGCGCGTTAGCGGCAGTTAAAATCGCTTCTGACACAACCCCAGGCTTACTGTCTGGGTGCACTGACTGCAGGATCGGCCCACACATCCACACACACCGACTGCACTGCCATCCAAGGATGGGCCCAACCGTGACGACAGCAGATACGCCGCAGGCCAGCCCCGCTTGTGTAGTCTTTTGCCGTCATACAGGCGAAAGTGGTCGGCATATTTAGCGGTAGAAACGCAGGTGCCGCGCTCTGGCTATCGCTGATTGGTGGGGGGAATCATTGCTGACGACAGCGCCGTTGAGGAGTGGACGTGCTAGTAACTTGGACGCCACGTAGATCTCCCCGAACGCGTACATCGCGCGCGAAGGTCGCGAATGCATAACCTGCCCCGAACAGTTGATTCTTTGTACGCTTTAAAATTGGTACGGCTCGTTTGTTTCCACTACGTGTGAAAGTGGCTACCGCAGGAGGTTCGCGACGTTCAGGCGCATTTTTCCCCTAGGTCTGCTCACCTTTCGTGTTGTTCGTGGGCGATGCAACGCCAACCCGTTGATGGATGGCTGGATGGAATAAACTATTGGTGTTTTGCAAGGAGCCCGCGAACGTGTTTAGGGGCTCCCACGTTGGGTCTGAAAGGCCTAGCCTGACAGCCGCATCGTGGGCTTACTGACTCGTTGACAGCTGTGGTTTTAAGTTCGGGAGAGGCGTCTGATGTGCCGTGATTTAGGCAACAGGGAAATGTCGACCCATTCCTACCCTCGACCACACTACTCGCACTGTTGGCCTCCACCCTCTGCTACGTAAGACTACAGGCAAGAAATACGATTTGATCGCATTGAGACACTTGCTAAAACCTCATCTGACAGAAGCCTACATTAACGCTGCATTTAAGCTACACAGTATCAGTTGTTTTAGTGCACTTCTGCCGAGCCATTGAGATTTCGCGGATATCCGATGAGAACAGCGGGGATTCGGTGTGGGTGAATTGGGCGTGGCCAAGCGTTCGTCGGCTCCGCGGCGCTTGTGTTCTCCTTCGTCGGCTAGCGGGACTTGCGTCTCTCGTGTTTCGGCAGCGCGCCTGTCTCGCTTGCACGTTCTTCGAGACTGCATGCGGCGTTGTCCGGGGCTGTCGAGTGTGTTCTCGCACAATACCACGTTGTTGCTTGGTATTGCTTGGTATACGTCAACCATTTTTTTTTTCCCTCGACCACCGTGGTAGTGAAGCGAGCGCGCTTTCGCGTACGCCATTGAATTGCTGTATTTGTACTCGGTTCGTCAACTGCAGTCTGGGCAGTGCCGGTCCATCTTTATCTGCGCGCGCAGGCGCTGACAAAGGCAGGCACTCGATAAGGCAATCTTAATTGCCCGCCAGCCACGGGGTTCGGCGTACTTCTACGACTGTCTGCGGATCTCCCTGCGCGTGGAACCACCCGAAATTGCTGGAGTTTCGAGGTACTTTTGAGAAGGTAACGGTGGTGGCGGCAATGACATCATTGTCGACCTTTGCGAAATAATTGTTGTAGTTTACGACGAGGTAACGTTAAAGTTTATAAGTTAGTACTAGAGTGTACAGAAAATTTCTCCCCGGCTTTTGAAACGGTGCTCCAGCAGTGGTTTCAACGGCCGTACTGCAGTTCTGAAACAAGTGAAGATTCACTGTATAAAAACTGCCGCACAGTTCGCCCAATTCGGAGAGCGGTCGCCCCGGAAAGGCGCTGAATCCGGCCTCGTCTATCTCTGACGTCAGCCAAAATGCTTCGAGGAAGTCCGTGTGATTTCCGCGAAGCTTATGGTAGGTATAAGGGTGGATGGGAGTGTTGCCTTTTATAAACCTTCCGCCACCTTGCGGTATGTTGGGGGGAACTAGTTAAACATGTCTAAGAAATTGCCCTTTCGCAGTGCAAAGAAAAAAAAGGTCGCACTAGCACATACGGGAAGCCCGGAAATGCGCATTAAAATACAGGTGGCGACTCCGCTTCGAGTATCCACGCAAACTTGCGGTGACAGCCGTTTGGATGGCTGCTGCTGTAACCTACGCAAGCCTTCGTCGATGAAAATGAATTCTGGTGTAAGGGGCCAGTGACCTCGCACGAGCATTTGCACTTTCGAATGCCCTTTGCGGGGACGAAGAAATCGTTCCGCGAAATCTTATTCCTAGACTTGTAATTGCGCCAGCGGAGAACGAAGGCCGTGATAGCAGTCGATGTGGTCGGTCAAGTTTCCCTCTCCGTGAAATGCGGACATACATCCCTGTGTCTGAAAAGAACGGGGATCTTTCGGGCACCAGTGACTGCCTTGTTCGACCGGCGTCGAATGCATATAACTCTTGCGCATAAAAAGCCTAACGCCGCGCTTGTAATCAGTCGATGGATGGACGCGTAGCTGTGGGGAGGCGAACGAGTGATACACGAGTGAGGCCTTGACATTGAGTGGGGGCAGTTCACGTGGCGCGACATGGCCGGGAGAACGGGATCGGCCACGGTCGGCCCTTGTTCTTTCGTGCCGGCGTCGTCGTCAACGGGACTGGTAGATGCGTGGTTACGGGATGGTCGCTCCCGCGTGCGAACAGATGCTGTGACCAGTGTGCTCTTCTTTTTTTTTTTTTCCCGACTTTGCCATTTCTATAGTGTTACCGACTTGGCCACGAGAACCTGTGACCACTCGCTTCGAAGGGAACGGCAGTCGTCGCGAACCCTTTTGTCCTGTTGCCAGGGCAAGCCGCGTCGTTCACTGCTGCTGTTGCCGCACGGTCAGATCACCCGTTGTGCGCCGCTTTCGATGCGATGTAGCCCGACGATTCGATACGACCGCGCTGCCGTTGGACCCTTTAAATTGGCGTACTCTTCGAACCGCGCAGGTTGAGGCGTTCGCGCGGCCGTTGGCCGGCGAGCGTGCGCCGTACAGCCCGTGCGCGACGGGCAACTTGCAGCTATGTGGACCACGGGGTTGTAGTCGCGAGACGCGGCGCGCGCTCACCGGGTGCGCATGGTGGTTTGCCGGATTATATGCCGGTGCGGCTTCGTCGCGCAGCATCCGTCGGCGTTGATCGAATGCGTGCGCGAACGCTGTCAGTGGCCGGCGGCGGCCGGGCATTGTGCGTCCGCTGATCGATTTGTGTGTGCGGCCCTCTCTCGCCGCGGCGCTGGGCGGGCAGCCCTCTCGCAGGGGCGGCTGTGACGCATCGCGACATGCGCGTGTTCTTCGGGCCCGGCTCGGTCGCGCGTCTTGGAGTTCGACGCGCCATCTGTAGTGCGTGTGGCCTTCGGAGCGGCCGTGTTTGCGTCGCTGGAAAGTTCACGGAACCGCTGCCCTTGACGGGACGTGACAGTGCTCGGGAGCAGCCCGATCCAGCTAGTCAGTCGCCCATCACTCTGCACATTTAAGGCGCTTTTGGCGCCTGAGGTTTCTCTCGTATCGTTCCCCCTTTTTGACAGCGAGTTTGCAAGGCTGTGCTGGTGCTCTCCTCCGAATGACAGTCACGCTCGTATAGTTCGCTCAAATTGGGCTTCTACCGTCATGGTCTAATGATGAATTGAGCTTGGTGTGCCGCAGGCCACTGCGAAACCACACGTCACACCCAACCGCGCACGAGAGGGAAAAATGGGATACTTCGATTTTTTCCAACATTCACGTGTCTAAGGAAGGTTAAATATCCCAGCTTTCGCGTTCGCACGCACACTGAAGTGTATCAGTTTCCAGAGCCGCTTGAAAGAGAGAGAAACTTTATTGGCCAGTGTGTTGGAACCGCGGTCCCTGGACCACCGCGCGGTCCCACGCCACGTCTACATGGCGATGCCTCTTCTTGAAATGACATAGGCAGATCGAGTCACCGCAGCAACCTGCAGTGCCGGGTCCATAGACAATAGGCGCTCCTTCGTGAAGCCCGAATCGAGGCTGTCCTGAGCCGGGCAAATCAAACCTCGGGCCAATTTATCGGCAGCCTCGTTTCCGGGAATGAGCTGGCACCCAGAGCCGCTTGAAGCGGCAGTGGTATTTACGTGCTATTTGAACCAAAAAGGTTGCGCGAAGAAACACATTCACAAGGGAGGGTACAAGGACACAAGCGCATGATGGACGTGCGTCCACGTGAAACTTTTCCACGCCGCTTGAGTTGACGTGCTCTCATGGCGCTGGACTTCGGCGAAACTGTTCAGTGAAGGCCAATGAGTGAAACTTGCGCGTACGTAGGGAGCGATGTCCCATTGTGCTTTTTTTTCCGGTATGAGCGGATAAGCGGCGGTCACTAAATGGGATTATCTGAAACCTGTAGACCTGTGCGCTAAGCCTTTGGCATCACGGAGGGGAACACATCGCCAAGCGATTCACGAATTTCGCGCAAAAAAAAAAAATGGAAGCGCGTTTTTGAAGGTGCGTCTGTTCCTTCCGCTCCGACGTCGGGCGCTAACCATCATGCTTCGGGCACAGTCGCCGACCTTGGGGAAGGTCGCCAGGCCGGGTAGCTCACCTTCACCGCTCGCGGCTTGTGCGGTTAGCCGCCGGCCGGTCGTCGCCGAAGCGGCGCTAGCTTTTCTTCGCCCCTCCCGGAAATCGGAGGCGCATCCTCGCGTCGTGCCAGCGATCGCCGGCTCTGGCACGTTGTGGCGTCGCCGTTTGCCCACCTCGCGCAACGTTAGCGCGTGACCGGAATGATCGCGGCAGGGGAGGCATCGGGTGTCGACTCCCAGGCGCACGTACTACCTAGCGCTCGCTTGTTCGCTCGCCGTGCGCGCGCGCTCAGAGCCACGCGACGACGGACAGCCGAACGAAGCTTCGCGCCGGCGCTCGACTCGGAAGCGTCGGGAGTCCTCGAGCCCGGGCTCGCTTTCCCACGGAAGCGGCGGCGACCTCCTTTCCCTCTTCCGTCGGGCTGGGATGAAGAAACCTTGGGGGGGCCCGCTCGATCCGCCGGGAGCCGGTCGAGGGTCCCGGGCCTTATCGATTTCTCGCCGGGACCCGGGGCTTCCCACCACTCTCGCTGCAGCAGCAGCACTGCAGCTGTATAGCTGCCGCCGGGGCTCTCACCTTGCGGTCGCGACCCTGCTGCCGTTTTCTTGGCGCCTTCTTTTTTTTTTCTTGGCTCGTCGGGTTTCCCTCGGTTCTTTCTGTTTGTTGGCTGTCGTGTACCGCCCGCGAGGGGCCAACCTTTCGCTTGCGGCTTGCCTCGCTGAAGGAGGCACGGGGCCAAACGGGCCAAGCACTGGCTCCCTCTCCCTCTCGAAGTGGGTGTGAAGCGGCGACGTGGGAGGGGCAGGTTCCTGCTGGGCCGCGCTCCTTCGCGTGGTCCTGTCCTCCGCAGCAACGAGGCGTGGTTTGATTGCCCCAGCTCCTGCTAATGACTGCTACTGTGACAGACCCTCCTCCGCTTTTGATGGCATTTAATGGACTAGAAGGCAAACCAGTGCTCGACGTTTTATAGTGTTGCGTTGGATGTGCATCTTGAGAGCACATCGGTATTCAGTTATTCCAGAGAACTGAACCTGCTTGTGCCTGCTCGTGCTCAGGGAAACACTTGTGTGTTTTAACTCTATGCCATTGTTGATTTTGTTCTGGGAGATGCTGTATTTCAATCCTCAAACACCATTGTGGCGAGGCCTAACCTTATTATTGGCTGGTGTTATGTGTAAAATGCAGTTCAGTGTTCATCATTGAAGTAGCGACTGTCCATGGTGAGGTTCTCCTACTCTGCTCCTGGCACTGGAACAGTCTCAGGTGCTTACTAACACACTGAGATTGTGCGTTTTATTCCCCAGTCACACGAGCATACCAAAGCTCCTTCGAAGTAAAGGAGCATAGGAACTTCGGAGCATTAGCTCAAGGGAGCTGAGTCGGTGCTACACGGTTTCCGTTGTGAAGCTTTTACAAAAACACAATGTACGTTTGGTGCTCCTATCGCTTCGAGATGAGAAAAATAATTGGGCGCCGATGCTCCTATAAATTATTTATGCCTTCTTTTCTGTTTCTATCAGATATTTTTCGTACACCAATAACAAAGTGAATGTCTGAAAGTAAATTCGTCAAATACGGATTACAGCAGCGTGCCTCTGTGTGCACGATATTTTGCCGGGTACACGTACTTCACTTCTGTTTTTTTTGTTGCTGTTCTAGTTTTTTAATCATGAGATGTGCGACCAGGCACTGAGCATGTGAGGAGTAATTATTCATCGCAGTGCCCAGTTCAGCGCCATGTGCCGACTCAACTGGGAAAAAAAAAAAGCACTTTGATATCACCTTTTAATGAAGACAGTGTTTGGATACTTAGCTGACGTTTGCTGAACAGCTGTAAATCCACTGGCAGACAACAGTACACAATTGTCGCCGTTGGTGCGAGAAAGATGACAGACACCTAAGCTTCGAGCAGACAAGTTCTTAACACACACACACACACACACACACACACACACACACACACACACACACACACACACACACACCCAACTAGTCGCACTGCTACCCCAGCAGCTGACCACAACGCTGCCCCTACAGTGCAGCTGCCCTCAAGTTGTGCAATTTTCGGGCGACGTACGACAGATTCTATCTACCAGCATAGCTTTTAAAGGGCCCCTAAACCACCCCCGACATTTTTTTGAACATTTCAAGTTAGCACGCGCATCAAGTTGAAAATGCCGTCACGATGAACGATGTCAAACGCGGCAGCGCTACGCGCCGCGGGCGCGCCACAAACTCGAAAAACAATCCCGTGCGCCTCTCCAGCCAGTTCCGGCATGCCAAAGTTAGCCGCGACGACATTGTGGTTTTTGCTGACGTCAAAAGAGTCCGAGCTCCGCTTATTGGTTGAAGGAGGACGTCGACTTCCGGTTAGTCTGCTAGAAAATGCACGCGCTTCCTGCCTGTTTGTTTTCCTCGTCGTGTGTCGTTCGAGTGGTGTTCGCGTGTGAATTCGTAAATGCGTTATGCTACGCAAGTGAGGTACAGCCGACTAGAAACTGCAGCAACTCTCAGAACACGACGAATAGCGCTAACAGAGAGCGTTGGCACAGCACCAACGAGACATTTGCGCGAACGCGGGAGCCCGGCGGAGGCAAGTCAACCGGATGCGCGTCATCGGCGATGTATGTCACGTGACATTCGGAGGAGCACTCGGCGGGGAGGTGGCACTGGCAAGCGGCCGGCGGGCGCAGGAGAGAGTGAACAGCAGAGCTATAAGTTATCACCTGTAAGATACTGTGAAACATGCTCTTAAGTAAAAGCACTTTGTATTGGAAAAAAAATTAAAAACTTCTTTTTCTGCTGTCTGCCACCTGTGAACGAGGGCAGTCCCTTAGAGCCTCAATGGACAAGCATATACCCCCTCAGCTTGAAGCTTCTTTCAACTAATCCTCCCACCCGCCCATGTGACAGCGTGCCCACCCCTCTCAAGTAAAGCTTTAGTTCAGAGGACCTTAAAAGTGCCCATGTGACAGGAGTACTGGTCCTCGATGTTCGCTACTTATGGCCTCTCAACCTAGCATGAAAAGTGTTTATCTTGTAAGATTAAAAGGTGGCATTTCACCAAGTGGAGCTGCTGCCAGCTCAATATTTGAGTTCAAGCAGTACAGACGTACAGGATTTTAAACTTGAGTATATGTCCCAAACTTGCAGTAGGCGTTCACCAATTCTGCTGTGGCTAACTTCAGTAATTTGTGTACTGATTTCAAAATTGGGCATGCCATGTTTGTCTTGGTCAAACGCGTTTTGTTCTCTATGAGCCTTATTGGCACTTCTTGTTATCCTACATTGAGTGGGTGCATGGTAGATTGGGTGCAAATACTCCTAAATGAATGAGTAGCATTTTGGTGTTTGTTTGATTCGAACGATTTGGTTGAACGTCAGAATTAGGCTAGCAGGTGTCCTCCCCCTAAAGCTGATTATGTTGTGTCCATAAGTGCATTAATGTATTACACCATATACCCCAGTCACACAGCGAACTTGAGTGCATTTTGGGCGCGGTGTCATTTAGGCGACTGCTGCATTAGGGAAGCGCACTTTATACATGGGTGTAATGGGTGAGTGGCACAACATTCTTTTTTAATTTAGCCATGTACTATCTAATGACACACGTGGCATAAACAAGTCTCGGGGATGATGGCCATTTGCTTTCACGTGTTACTGACCATGCGGCCGTTGTACATGTCCTCTGGCATACTCCTTGCAGCTGTGGCCACTAACTTCTCTCCAAGCAAGAATAGTAACCTTGGTTCTTTTTCTTTTTTTTTTTCTTTAACACTGCCTTTTGAAGCACAGTATTCCTGACAACAAAAGTTGCTTGGAAATTCCCTTCAGACTAGCTTTCAAAAGTACTTTGAGTGCTGACTACTGAGGCTGTGTACTTCAGTGGAGCGAAGGGAGTTCGAGGACTCCACTTGGCGGCCAGTGCACTTTCCACCAAGTGTGAGAGCATGTTCCTTGGTTCTGGCAGGCGAATGACACTTGCTCAATGTGCAGTCAACTCTGCCTTGTTACAAAGGTGTTACAGACACTGCTTTGTATCATTAGTCGTATTCCAGTAGCCCCGGCCATGCATTGAGTGTGTGCAACGCAATGTCAAAATGCAAATTGTAGAATAGTGATGGAGCGTTTTCCTGTGGCATGCAGGAATGTCATAACTCTGCCTTCGTGGTGTGATTGCGCCTATTTTGTTGCCATTTCCTGTGGTGATGGTGTTGACTGGTGCATATGCAGTTGTAAAGTGTTCCTCACAGTTCTCTCCCGTTTATTTTTAATCTTTCAACACATTGCAGAAATGAATCTACTGGCCATGTGCGCCTAACTGTAAATGCCAGGCCTCGCAGTGGGTGCACTTTGTTTCTGCCATCACAGTAGTTGTGTTCACTTCAGAAACATCTTCCAAAGATAATGGCAACCTCGCTGTCAGTTTGTGTGTGCTGTGCAGTGGTGCTGACCATGTCATGTTTGTCCTCTTGCAGGGTCTGCTAGACAAGTATCTGATTCCCAAGGCGAGTAATGCCGAGAGCAAAGTGTTCTACCTGAAAATGAAGGGCGACTACTACAGGTACTTGGCAGAGGTTGCCACAGGCGAGCAGAGGAACAGTGAGTAACCTTCACCTCCTATTTTTGCACTCACCGATCTTAGGGATCTGAAATGTGGCCTGCAGACCTTTCGGTAGCAGGTGTCGCCTGTACATGGGCCTTTCCTTGTCCATACAGAATCGGTGTCCACATAACGAAAGGGGAATGGAGCAAAGGCTTGTTCCTTTGTTAGACACAGCCTAATGAATCAAACACAGTAAGGCCAAGGAATGCATAGGGGAAATTCATTGCAGCTTTTTGCTGTGGTGTGGTAATTATAACACAAGTAAAGAAGTCGTTTGGGAGATCAGTATCGATATGTAACCCTTGTGCTGAATCCTCTTTAGTAATGACCCACAGATGAGATAGGGGAACGGCCTTCTTTCAGTTGGGAATGGTAGCTTATGTTTTGCTCCCCAAACTTTCCTCACTGTCCCGAGGCTAAATTTTGACTGCAGCCTGCTATGCTAGCTAAGGCAAGCTTGAGACCACTGTGGTAAACTGTTGATGCCCACTTCTGAATATACTGTTCTTGTAGGACCTGTGCTTTTGCATCATCTGCACACCGTAATTTTATATGAAGTATGTGAAAGCTTTACTCAAGATTTTGTTCGCTCATGCCTTCATGTTCTCCTGCGGCTTGTGCACAGTGCACTTGCAGCATGATCTGGTACAATTGTAGTGGAAGGTGTGCATGTTGAGGGTGCAACTTTACAACCACATGTCGAGGGTTAGTAAGGGTGCAGCAGGCCCAGATTCGTTGGCTTGGTCATGCCAGCCTCACCTCTCCTCCTTTGCCGTCACACTTCAGTGGAACCCATTCTTGTTTTCTCACTGGTGCGATCTTCGCCAAGCTTAGTCCAGTTGTGCAACATTGTGCTACAGTTTTATGAAGAAACATGCTGTCACAAATTGCTCCTAGCATGAATAAGCCTCGTTCTGTGCTTTGGTTTTGAGAGGCCACTGAGAGCATTTGTGATGACAATTCCGCATCGGACTCCTGGGTTAGCTACTTGCATTTTTGCAGTTGTATGGTCGTCATGCAGTTGCTTTCCTTGTGTACTGATTTGCAAATCGGTTAGGCTCTATGTGGCATCTCTGGAAACTTTTGCAAGTTCTTTTCGCCTACCTGAGAAATGTCTTGGCTTACTCTTCATTAAGATGCGCAGCATGCCTGCTTCAGCCACTTGGGCTTATCTTTTTTGTTGGCTTTCTGCCTATGGCAGTTTTATGTGCGGCGGCACTACGTGGCACAGTCTCTGTGGCCGATGTGTCGTAAACAAGAGTGTTGCACACGACTTCCAAGTTTTCACTTCCTTCATTCCACATGCACAACGGCACATGCAGCGGGGAGCGCGATGGCACTTGAAGTTGTTTTGTGTGCGGCTGGCAATGCGTTAGAGGCATTGCACAACTTGTGTCAAAGGCAAACTTCTTGCAATGCCGTGTACTTGCATTGCACTTTGAGAAAGGTTTTTTGCAACTGCCTTTGCCACCTCTTTGGTCATTCAATTCTTCCATCTTTTGGGGGTGAGAGCACGAGTCTCAGAGATGTGCATGCTCCTTTAGTCATTGAATCTGACGACATAAGAAGACGGACTGGTCAAGAGGTGTTTTCTTTTTTTTTTTTTCCGGTAATGTGTAATCTAAAAGTGGGGGGGTAAAAGAAAAAACTCGTGCTGCAAAAATAATGTGGTTTTTCTACCACACATTCAATCTTAAAAGCTTTATGCAGTGCTACTGATAGCAATAGCATATTGCTGGACAGATTTGTGACTTGAAATAACACTTCTCATGCAGTCATGCATCTTCCATTCTCTTCGCAATTTGCGTATGAGCGGCTCTTTTGAGCATGGCATCCACACATTTGTTGTTCTGCCACTTATGCGGTGCCTGCACTTGCTGTACATAATGTGGGATAGTACTTTGCTCCTAGCTTCTTTACTTTTGGAGGCTGTCTGAATTTGATGCTTCTTTTGATGTCTCGGTTCAGGTTGCACTATAGGTGTGCACCACACCTCTAGTGCAACGTAGCCACAATTGTATCACGTTAGTACACTTCCGAACGCGACAGTGGCAGTGCACACGGTTTGACTTCGATTCTAAGTCGACCCCCCTAACATTGGATTGTCAAATTTGAAAAAAAAAAAAGGATCGACCTACAATTGTGTAAATACGGTAGTTAAGTTTAAAACGTAGTTGCTACAGGTCCCTGGCCGAACCCCCATTGAAGCCGATGTTTTGGCCGACTGCTTACCGTGTAGTGGCTCATAAAATGCGGACTGGTTTGCGCATATGATTTTCAATAAGTCACAGTATGAGAACGGGATGTTGCATTGCAAATTTGTTTTTTTTTTCTTAATTTTTGCTTTTGAAAAAGAAACACTGAAACCACATTTCAGTTCGTGTTTGGAGGTACCTGCAGATGCTGCGTATCGACGGCACTATGGATGGCGCCATGTTGGTGATGATGATGGAGATAGGGCTTCCTCCTTTATATTGGGTCTCCAAACGTGGAGAGCACAGCCGCAGTGTAGCTAAAAGCCCCATTGCCGCAACCTCTCGCCTTCCGACATGCCCATACTGCTGCTGCTTCACAACTGGATTGTACGTGTGAATGCATTACACTTGTGCCATCGGCGACCAGAGCGTGCAAGTGACTGTCCTGTGAGTGTTGCGAGCATAGTGGTGCCATTCGTGGTGGTCAGTCATGGACAGAATATTTTCACCAGGTTTCGTCCGGAGAAAGGAAGCAATGCCAAAACCTGGACAAAAGAATCGCATACTATGCATGAAGGAAAAGTTGGACATCATTCGTAGTATGTATTGAAAATGGGACTACGAAGACCACCGTTGTGCGTGCGGCTAGCGGACTGGCTCTTAAGAGCTAGCGGCATATGGAAAATACGCGAAAAGCTAAGGAGCAGTGCTCCATTGAACATTAGGAGGTGCCGCTTGGGGTGATCCGCCTTTCCCGAGGTTGAAGAGACCTTGGTGTTGTTTGAAAGCCAGGGCGCAAAACTTGCCAGTCAGCACCCCCTACTCGCCGAAAAGGCATAAATATTTGAGTCAAATGAACTGCAATAACCTTTCTTGCAGCATTGATTGGCTAGCAAGGTTCAAAGCATGCCACAACGTATGTGCGAGGGTGGTGTGCGGAGAGGCATCACATGTGGACCACGAAGATACCGTAGAATGGCAGAATGGGCTGCTGCTGGCAACTCCAGCCAACTACGCCGTGGAAGACTTCTTCAACTTAGACAAGTCGGCACTCTTCTACAGACTTCTGCCCAACAGAACGCTGGCGTTCAAAGCTGTCAGTTGCTATCGCGGTCAACGCGACAGGAAGCCAAAAGCTACCACTGCTTGTTAATGGGCGGTTTGTGAAACCGGGGTGCTTTAAAAGGCGCCCACCTGCCCCGGGCGTCATATCCAGAAGCAACATTAAAGCTTGGATGACTTGAAAGCTTTTTGAGGAATATGTCAGGCTTCTGGATCGGTGTTCTGCGGGAGAAAAATTTTCGTTGTGCTCGACAGCGGTCGGCACACGTTGCGCTGGACAACTTGAGCGCAAATAAACTCTTCTTCTTGCCGCCGAACACCATGGTGCTTGCACAACCCCTTGACCTGGGCATCATTCACTCAGTTAAGGAGTACCGACACCAATTTTCGAAGCTGAGTTTACTTCGCCATACAACTCCCCTATATGCGTAGACAGCTCTGAGCGCCCCGCCACGGTGGTCTAGTGGCTAAGGTACTCGGCTGCTGATCAGAGGGTCGCGGGATCGAATCCCGGCCGCGGCGGCTGCATTTCGATGGAGGCGAAATGTTGAGGCCCGTGTGCTGTGCGATGTCAGTGCACGTTAAAGAACCCCAGGTGGTCGAAATTTCCGGAGCCCTCCACTACGGCGTCTCTCATAATCAGAACTGGTTTTGGGACGTAAAACCCCACAAAACAACAACAACAGACAGCTCTGAGCAAATGTTAAGCTAACGAAATGCTGCTAAGGTATTTTAATTTGGCGTCAAAGTGAATTTCAGATGGCGTGCTGACTGACATCGACACTAGTGTGATGTCAGGTTGCAGCACAAATTTTCGTGGTTTCACGCAGCAGTATGGCAAGTTGTGATGTCAGGTGGAAAAACATGCAAAAGGGCCTCTCGTGCATCACTCTCGGTCATCTGCTCTCGCCGTTCAGTTGCCGTGGTTGACAGTGCCTGCGAAGCGAGCGAGCAGTCGAATTATCCTCTATCGTCATGTGTGCCCGCGTATAATCGGAAGGCAAGCTTGCTGTGGTGCCGGCATTTTGCCCCTGAAATGCCACGGAGGTCTCGGAGGCCACCTTTGCATGTCCCGGGATCCGGAGCCACGCTGACGCCCACCGTGCATGCCGTACGTTGCATCTTGCACTGTGCCAAAGTATTATATTCTGTCGTCGCTATCCAAAATTTCGTGCATCGTTGACCCCGCACTTGCTACAGGCACTGTGCGCAAGAGACCACTGGGCGAAAACGTCACCCCTTTTTGCGGGAGCACGTCAAGAGGAGCTCATTACCACGCACTTACTGTGTCGTGACGTCGGGCTACAGTAGCAACCGAAGCCAGCTTTTAAAGGCATGCTGTAAATAAATTTTCACGGCCCGCTCACGCTTACTAGTACACGTTTTCTGGGCTCTGGAGGGCTTGGCCTTTCAATTCATGCAAAAAAAATGCCAACTGAAAATTTTCGTGGCAGTACTCCTTTAAGCATTTATACAAAAAAAAAGCTACGCAGAATGCTGCTTGCAGTGGAGGGCGGCAGGGCGTACTGCATCCACATGCTAGGTGCAATGCATCTGCTAGCCTACTTGTGGCAGCAGGGGGAGTCCACCATAGTGCAAACTGCTTTGCTCAGGCGAAGTTTGTAGTGTCCGTGAACACTGGCGAAAGCGAAGAGTGTGCCCGACGACTGCGACAGCCTGCTCAGAGGCAACAGAGGTGTTGGAGCGTAAAGGAAGTGCCGAGGCTGTGCGCTTTGAATCCTTCCATGGCCTAGACAGCAACGTAGCATTATCTCTGACCTGACAGCGGGATTGTTGCACACGAGTCTGGGTGGGTGTCCCCCAGACTCACGCTGGCGAACTTCTGCTCCGAAACACATCATTCGACAAGTGTTTGTCTCGCTTTTGCCACACCTGGCCCACACTGTAGTTCTTCTACTCTAAAGCTAACCTCCCTACCTCTGTTCTTTTTTGCATCTCGTTTGCCCTGCTGCTCTAAAATAGGAGAGGCCTTCACTTCGTTTTTGGCTGTTGTGCAATACGTAACATGCCCAAAGTGTTGCGAAACCGTGAAGGCAATCGTAACATCAAGCGCTTCCATTGCCTTGCTAAGCGTCCTCAAAAATGCATAGAGCGACATCGAACGGGCACGACGCAGATTTCATTAGGAGAATCATTTTGACTGGCTTCTATCAAAAACTGATGGGAAAAGTTTGGTGTGGCAGAGCAAGCATTGTCACCTTTACAAGTGCATTGCAAATCTCCTGGCGTAAGAGTCGGCGAAAACAGGAACATCGCATCTTCAAAGGCACCGGTGGAAGACTAGCTCTGCAAAAGCAAGAATGATCCCCTCTTAAAGCCTAAAAACTTGCAGTAAACCGGCATAATGTTGGGCCGGGCTGGGCTGGGCCCACGCTTTCGTTTTTGTACGTTGGGTGTGGCCGGGTGGGCTCGCTGCTGTTTTAGCGTTGGGCTTGGGCGGGCCTACGACGCAGTTAGTGCGGCCGGGCTGGGCTCTGGCCTTGAACTGATGCCCGTCTACAGCTCTAGATTACATCTCGAGGCTTTCTGTCCTAAGCGATTTGTGATAAGCAGAATTGTCACTTTTAAGGGCTTTGGCAAATGGTTTGTTTCATTTTAAAATAATTTTAGGACTAAATCAGTGTCACGTCGCACTCTGATTACTTGTGTGTGCGCCTTTCTGTCAAAAAGGGAGTTACTTGTTCTTTGCGTTCACTGTTAACTTCACCCTGTGTACCTTTTGTGATGGCTGAGCTGCAGTGGTGTAGCACTGCTAAGCATGAGGTTGCGCATTTAGCCACAGTGGGCGGCACTGCATTTCATGAAAAGATCTCTGCATGCTTGATCTAGTCTGGCATGTAGCATGCGTTTTATCTTTAGCAGGGAAAAAATAGGTCTCGTATTCTGGCAATGTGAAAGGCAAAGTACAAAATAAACCTTATCCTTGAAGAATGTTTCAATGCTATCCTTGTCATGTCACTGTTCCAGTAAGGAAGTGTTGTACTAATTCACACAGCAGTTCATTGTCCTGCATAAGCCACCATAGCAAGTCATACCATTCACATCACTCCTTTAAGAGAAAGGGGCACTGGGATCTAAAACGTTTTCTCAGTTGTGTGCTTCATACTCTTAAATTCGTCAGTCCAAAGTTGTCTAGAGGTCCATTGTCAACTTAGCAATTGTAGGTGTAACAGTGGTTTTGGAATCATGTGCTGTCATAGTGGGCTTAAAGTCCCTAGATATTTTCTTCCGTTTAGATAGCGAAAAGGTTTGACACATCTGACTGGTCGGCATTGCTTTTGGCAGCCATGTTCTTCCTAAAGCTGTTGCTTGAATGCCGCAGCGAGAGAACGCCAAAGAAAGTTGTGCGTTTCAGTATGTTTCGTTATATTTGGCATGTTTGCTATCATATTTGATAGGAACGTATATGTTGACGGCCAGCCGCTTTCTGCGCATGCATGGCTGCCGACACTGGCTGTGTGCGAGAAGGGGCCGGGAGAGGAGGTAGTTGGTCCCTACTTACAGAAAAGCGAAAGATTTAGGGGCCTTAAGTGGGCTCAGTGTTAGTGACTCTGGCATATGTTTGAAAATAGCACCAGTGCCTGGTGTTGTTTGCATGATAGAAAACAATTGGCAGACAGCCATTCAAGGCTGGTGGTGCAAATATAAGGTGCTTCTGAATGTGGACATAAGTATTTAAACCTTTTATTGAACTTTGAAGAAGCAATTGATGCTAGAGATTGTAGAGATCATGAAATCGACCAGCGCTAGCTCGGCCCCAACCTGCGTGGTCCGTTCCCCCATTTGTGCAGTTTACCGAGAGACAAGCGCAAGATTTCCAGCCGCATTTAAAGCAAAATTGTGAATTCTCTTGCGTGCTCGGTGCGATAACATCTGGCTCGCATGTTCGTGGAAGCATTCACTACTGGTTGGCTGCATTTTTCAGCTATGTTCAGAAAGTGTTGCAGGAACTGCTTTAAGCTTGCGTTCACATTTTGTGACATTTTGCACTGTATGGATGGCCTTGGCAGCTGTGTTGAATAGGCCAGCAAGGTGCTTGCAGCGCATTCTTCTGAGGGCATGTACCATGAACTGCAACTTTCGAACATAGGCTTGTCCCTGTGCCCTGAGCAGCTACATCTCGTTTGCTTCATGCTGCATGCTCAAAAAAGGTGTGCCTAATTGGCAGTGTTGGTCTCGGCTCGGAGATCTGGTAACCTGACCATGTGTGCATTGCCATAGGTGTGGTCGAGGAGTCTCAGAAGGCTTACCAGGAGGCTTTCGACATCAGCAAGAGCAAAATGCAGCCCACGCATCCCATCCGGTTGGGGCTCGCCCTAAACTTCTCAGTGTTCTACTACGAAATACTGAACTCCCCCGACAAGGCGTGCCAGCTGGCCAAGCAGGTAAACCAGCTTAGTGGTTCAGTCTCTGAATCTCTCTTCCTTTGCCCTCCCTTCCCCTTTTCCTGTAACCAGGTGTGGTAGAGGAGTCTCAGAAGGCCTACCAGGAGGCCTTCGACATCTCCAAGGGCAAAATGCAGCCCACGCATCCAATTCGACTTGGCCTGGCCCTCAACTTTTCAGTGTTCTATTATGAAATTCTCACTGCCCCCGATCGGGCATGCCACTTGGCCAAGCAGGTAACACACGGCTCGGAGGCCCTTTTTTTTTCTGCCATGCCTTTGGGTGCCTTGACCGCTGCCACCACTGCCTGCCTGGGCCGCTAGGGCGAGGCTTGTCGTCTACTGACCTCACCAGTTGTTGTTGCAACCCGTCTACTAACAGCATGAGCCTGAACAATGTCTTTTAAGCTTATGGATGCGGTAGTGTAGGGCACTTAAAGTTGGAAGGTGTGCCATGTACCCCTCATGCCAATCATGGCCGTGTAAACATTGCATTCAAATGTGCTTAAATGGAAACTGAGCACCCCAGATGAGTAGCATACGCAGCTGGTTAGGTCATACGAGAACATTTAAGCTTTGCTGCACATATCCTCGGTCTTTCAAGGAAGGTGTCAATTTTTGTGGGCAGCTCTTTGCTCTCAGATGGGCTGGTCATTCATGTGGCAGAACAGTGAGGAGCATTTGGCAGTTGCAGTTCACATACTGTAGTGTTCTTTGCCTAATGAATTCACGAAACATGCGGTGTACAGTATTGGCAGCAAAAGGCATGGCAAAAAAAAAAAAAAGTGGCGCGGTTGTGTCTTGCTTGGGCTGACTACTGAAGTGTTTTGTATTGTCAAGACTGAAATTCGTTAGTGCTTGGATTTTCAGTTGTGAGGTGTATTTACTTGCTTCATTTGGCACAGAATTCTAGACCCCCTGAAAAAAATAAAAAGCGTATACATGCTTGATCCACACCTCATCATACGGCCAAGACTGAGCATGGTTGTTCAATGTGGCATATTGTGACAGGCAAGGCTGGATGACTTAAGAATTGAGTGTAATTAGTGCACTCCTCACCACACCTGTCATGTGGCGTCAGTTGTTTCATCTCTGCAAAGTTAAGCCACTAAAAGCAAATGTGTGCTTGCATTTTGTGCATTGTGCCAAGTGATTGCGACAATTTTTTGGACTTGTTCTTACATGTCTGCAGATTGTAGAAGCAAGGGACAGCATGTTACCCTTAATGCGGGCTTTAAATGTTAGAAGCATGAAGGGAATCAGCTGTGTGGTAGTGTGTACTCTTGTGACTTATTATAATTGAAAGTGAAAAGGTGTTGTGTGACTAAATATGACTTAGGAAGCTGTGGCATGCAATAGCTGGTGCATGCGTATGCACATGCATTATGTTTGTTGTTAAACGTAGCAGACAGTGTATCCACATGCAATGTGCTTTTGAAATTTCCTTTCAGGAAGTTTGTTTCTTGGCGCACGCAGCAGTGGTAGAACGAGCATTCAGCTAGCTTGTTTGTACGCCATACATTTAAGCTTATTGCATTTGTTATTGGCCACTTGCATGTTTGATCATTTTAAAAACTGAAGAGTAAGTGTTAGTGTCCAGCCTGTGATCTGAGACAGAGGAGACAATAGACATATTGAGTACTGTACATCTCTTGGCAGCAGAATACGTGCCAGATACTGGTATACTTGGCCGTACTAGAGTCCTTCAGTGCTTTTGGGGCTGGAAGACTTCGCCTCAAATTTCATTTCACGAAGGGACAGAAGTTGATGCTAGGGCCTCTGCAGTGAGTGGGTGCATCTGTGCCCATGTATGCCACACTATACTCTGTTCCACTAGTTCCGTGCAGCAAGGCCAAGGCTATCGAGCGCCGAATTCTTTCAAAGCGAGACGAAATGCCATTGTTCGCACATGCTACTGCCAATAAGGGCCCCAATTCATCTTCCTCCTCCTTCTAAGGGTGTAGCTGCCACTGCAGCGCCTGTCATTGGCAGATGGGAAGCCGCGGAAGGACATGTTTAATGTGTGTTCACCCTCCTGATTGGCCGAACAGGCCTGTAGCTTCTACAGTGCTGCATGGAACTCCTGAAACGGACTATAGGCATATGCAGAGTGCCGGTTTAAGGTGTGTCAAACTTCTCATGTTCCACTGTTACTCATATTCTGCCTCTACATGCAATGAGGTTGGTGCATTAATGTTTGGAAAATAGGACCTTAGACTTAGTCTGCATGATATGACAAGGCTGTAATGGGGCCTGTCGTACTGATGCGGCAATTTAGTGTCCTTGCGGCGCTGTTCCATACCTTCTGGCAGAGGATTACCAGATGATATAAGCACTGGTTATAGTGTTGGGCTTGTGACACTACGCAGGCCTTAAAAATCTCGAAGTTGCAAATGCAAGCCTTGAACCACATTTAAGGCAGCACGGCTCATACTGGCTATTCAGACCGTGCATTGCGAGCTGCATTACAAAGAAAGAGGAACTGCATTTTTTTATTGCTTCTCTGAAATGTTCTCGTTTCATGTGTAATCTGAGTGCACGTGCTCGTGGGCGTGACACTGCTGCAGTGCTGAATTATTCGGAACTGTTAGACATCGCATTTGCTTTCATCAGACACTGATGAAAGTATCGTTGCACAAGTGCACAGCCTTTAGATGTCCCGATTTTCTGGCGTGCTCTCTTTAGTGGTCATCTTCACGAGCCTCGCGTGGCATTTGCTGCCTAGTCTCTCTTCACAGCGGACCCATCACTACCTGCAACTTCACAAGGGCAGACTTATATGAATCGAGCCAAAAGAGCAGACTTATATGAATCGAGCAAAACTTATATGAATTGAGCCGACGACAGGCGACTGAAGATTTGTACTGCTTCCACAATAGCAGAGCGCAAGACACTTGCAAACGACATGCCAACATTCTTTATTATTTTATTTAACTATCACTGTCGTTCTCCGAAGCACTTGCATCATCGTGAGCCTTCTAGCGGCGATTGTCCTCTGTTTATCCATGCAGTTCAAAACTGTCACCTTGAAGTTCTTTGCAACTGTTTCATCAACTGCGTAGCCCACCCCCAACTTGCATTGAACTGTGCCTGTGGTATTTCCTTGTGGTGAGCAATGTTCAGGGCTTCCATGTGCATGTCTGTTAATACGTTGTAGCCATCCCTCAGAGTTTTGATACAATATCTGCAAGTTCATCCTTGAGTTCTGGATACTTCCGCTTTTGACCGCAAAACTCCTTTAAGCTTCTGCTGGCAGCGGTGAAGGTGGATCCAGTAACACGTGCTTTACATCTACGTCATACTTGCGCCCAGCTGCCCGCTTGACGTGCCCCTCAGTGTATTCAGTTACTTGAAGTTAAAATGCTGCAGTGAATCTCAAATGCTGGCCCGTTGTCCTTTAGCTGCTCTAGCTCAAACGGGGCTCATGACACAAATCTGAAGAACTGCACTGCCATTACGATGCCACCAGAGCATTACACAAAGCAGTGATGCTGCCATCCATGAACATAGGTCGGCATAAGTGGAAAAGCTGGCAGCACCATCAAGCTGCATTGAACTAACACCCTTTTCACGGGGCTTTTTCAATTTTCTTCAGAAACTTTCTCCAAACTAGGGCCGTGGCCCATACATGAGTATATACGATATTCCTTTTGACTGGCTATGCCTGTACACTTATGGATGTCGTCTGTCAATTCTATAAAACTATTCTAAACTGTTTGTTTGAGGCCTTTGAGAACAACAAACAGCAAGGGGACTAGACAAGAAGCATGGCCGTACTTGGCTTACCTTTAAGGCGTGGAGCTGTGTGGATTTTCCAGTCTTGAGCATGGTAGAATTTTCGGGTAGTGGCAGGAGTCCTTGCTGCTGATTTAATTCGTGATGGCCAGTATCGTGCATTCAGCTTGCCCAATTGCTCTTGGCAGGCCTTCTAACATCCTAGTTACTGCACCAGGCCGCACGCAGCTTGTCCTTCGAATGTCTGTGTGAGAATGCTCTTTGCACCGTCGCACACATTGAGTCTGATGAAGTGAACTTCCTATTGCCATTTTCAACAGCTCCCACAAATTGGTGTTGCATGGTAAGCAACATAAGACATCCTCGTTTGTAGCTGTGTAAGCTACTTTAGGCATGCACCATCACATTTACAAACCACTGAGAAATCGGGAACACGAAGTGCCATTGTCACTGGATTCCTTGAGTGCCCAGCTCTCCTAATGCATGCATCTTGTCTAGCCCCCACTGGATTCCCTACGCCAGTGCTTGGCAGCTACACAAAACACAGAAATCTCTCTCCCCCCATAGCACTTTGGTAGTCTAATGTAAAGAAAAGCACTGGACTGTGGTCGTACCTGGGGGATCTTTGTGGTAGAGCATTGCTGGTGTTTCCATTGTGCAATAGGCATGCTCAGACTGATGTTACTGTTCACATGAAACATCACACATGAAGACATTGGTATACCGGATTGTTGTATGCAGAGTAACATATTTGAAAATAAATGTGCCCATTGTTAGTGATGAGCATGGCATTTGCTGACATAAAAAGCCAATGTGAGAGCAGTGAGCTTTTATTTTGCTGCAAATTGTAGGCATTGTGCTGTACCTTTTGCCATATTCAGCAGCAGCATGTGTTTGCTGTAGTACTTAGACATCAAAAGTAGTCACCTTTGGAAGTGGATGTTCCTAATGCCTACAGGTGTGCTTAGTGGCAGGTGAAATTGGGTTTTCTTGCATGTGGTGCATATGCCAATGCATGCATTCAGCATGCAAACTCTCCTGGAAGGTTTGGTTGCCAGCAGTTGCTGTATATGAAGCGACATAATTCAAGAATACTGATGTACCTAAAGTTTGCTGAAGTTTGAAGTCATATTTCCCAACTTTTGCAGGCATTCGACGACGCCATCGCGGAGTTGGACACGTTAAATGAGGATAGCTACAAGGATAGCACGCTCATAATGCAGCTCCTCCGAGACAACCTCACGGTGAGTCTCCCCTTTTTGTGGACAGCTGAGAAAGCTTGTGCTTATCGCACATATTTGTGGTATCTCCACCCCTCCTGTGGAAGTATTACAGTGAAAGCTTGATAGTTTGGACTGTTCCTGTTGGTCCCATTAGTTGCATCTATCATTTAATCACATTGTACATGGGTTACTCAGTTCAGATGTCACCAGGTGCAGCTCAGGCCAACCTATTCGGCCTTGCCTGACCGTAGAAGCACCCACAGATGCACCCATGAAGAGTTCCATCTTTTGATGAGTGAAAGCATGGTGTCAGATTTATATTTTCTCTTCAAAGATGGTGCTTATGACGTGTTGGCATGTGCACTTATCTAATGTAGGGCCTCTGAGATCTGCATTCGTTGCCGCTGGTACATGTGTCCATGCCTTAACGGGTGTTTGCATGCTTTGCAAGCGTGCTGTGTGTGTGTGTATGGGTGCTCTGTTCTTTCATGCCCCCAACTGTTGATGCCAGTGAAGCTACTTGTGATGGTTGCATATCCGTGGATGACACAGTTCTAACCTCCATGCCTCCATCTATTGGCAAGATTATAGCTCATTTTGTTGATTTGTGTGCACCAGTGAGTGTTTGGAAGAGGGCATGTATCTATTTTGAAACAAGCTTCACAGTGTGATTGCTTTTTATACTGATTTTGAAAATGTTTTTTTTTTTTTTTTCATAGCAGTCAGTTTCAAAGATAACCAAAATTGACCATTGCTTGCTGGTACAGTGACAAATTTCAATGCCTTGATTTTAAAAAAGAACTTAAGTCACACAATGGTAGGTGTACTTTCTTGAAATGATTCAGTTGCAGTTTCGATGTTGCAGACGTGCCCACTTCATGCTTTAGTGTAGAACTAAATTTTTGGACATATTAATAAAAAAGTCGATGAAACCAATATTGTGCCCCCCAGGTGGAGCTACTGTCAACGGACTATTTTTTGACCCCCTCGGGAACATAGAAACATAAGAAATTGGGCAGTCCGAAAAAAAAAATGCATCCAGAAAAAGACTGCACGCAGCTCGTGGGTTTGATGCTTGGAATGTCCAGAGTGGAACCATTACTTATGTACAGCCACCACATTTCTGACGTTGCACAAAATGAGGTTACTGTTCATTGTCACTCTTCCTGCTTTCGAGAATGACATGCAGTTTTAAATAACGAAAGGGAAGGGGTCAAGGGCTTGTTCTTTATTTGTTAGAAACAACTTAATGAGCAAACAGACAAAGGCATCTGTGTGCCAAACACATGCGAAGACCAAATGAAACTGGATTTTAATGAAAATTCCAGTGTTGGTGTGTTGACAGGTGGCAGCCACTGCACTTGCAAGGTACATGCTCGTTCAAACCTAGTCAGGGAAAATTCCAGTTGCCCTGGTTATGAATGGCAGTGACGCAGCTGCAAAAGCATGTGCACAGCCCCTGTACACAGTGCCAGAACGGAGGTTTTACGGCTTTCGGTTGTGGTTTGTGAATAATCGTTAAAAATGGCGCACATCTCGGATTTGTTTCTCAACATTGTAAGAAGCTGTAACTTACCAGTTTGCCCACAATACACAAAAAACCAACGTGAAAACAGTCTGATTTTATTTCGTACGAAAGAAATAAGTAGGTTCGGCTTTCATCTTCTGGGCGATCAAGTTCCTAAAGCCATCTTCAGTATCGTTCAGGATTAAAGATCGGCAAATCCAGCGCCTTCAATGGTGCTGCAACAGCAGACAAATGACTAAGCACAGATGCAAGTTTTTGGAGCACGGTACAGTCATTCAGCAGCAAGCATACACGGTTCATCACTGCACGGTTCCTCTCCCTTGTCACTGGCCACGATCAGCCATTGGCACTAATGAGGTCTCTTGACATGAGCCCATTTGAGAGGACCACCATGAACGCTGATATAACTTGAGAATTTCGAGGCATCCAACACCTTTGTCGGCAGTGATGTGCACAATGTCATCACTTAACACCACAATGACGAAAAGACCGTTTTCATGTTGATGTTTTCCTTATTGGGGGAAACTGGCTAAGCTACTACTTGTTGCTGACATACCAGATGCTAGGAACTTGTTTAGCACTTGCAGCAATGCATGTTCGTTTTAAAAGTACCCTTTTGAAAAGTGTTTTCGTCGTCAGTTCTTGTCTCTGAGACCGGTGTTGGAAGTTCTGTGTAGCTCTCAGCTGCTCGTTTTTGTTTTCATGACTTTTGCATTTATTTCCTGGATCTTTTTCGTACTGTAAAAAGCGTACCAGTGGGGTTCTGTTGTAGTAATGAGAAACGAAAAAGTAAGGCACTGGTATTGTTTCATGCTACTGTACTTTGTGTATGCCTGGGAAGTTGTGAGCGTGTGATCTGCATTTGGATTTCAAAGCAGTGCTTCTTGCAAATGTCAGTAGCAGCAATGATCACCGTGTATTCAGTGCTAGTGGATATGCTGCAGTTTGTGCCAGGTCCCTTGCCTGACTAGTGTTGTGTTGTGCTGCGCAGCTGTGGACGTCGGACACCCAAGGGGACGGCGATGAGCAGCAGGAAGGTGGTGACAATTGATCCTCGTGTGTGCGCCGAGCCCCTTCCGCGTGCATTCCCATCGCGCCGCGGCCGCCCCAGCAGCAACGCCGACACCGTCGCCCCTCGCAGCAGCCGGCCGATGGCGATGCTGCTGCTGCCGACGTCGCCGCCGCCGCTGCCGCCGCCCTCTTCCCCTCCCTCCTCACCGTCCTCCCTTTCTTCCTACTGCCGCCGCCTCTGGTCGTTGTGGTCTTTGCCGCCGCTGCGCCTCACCTCACCTCCTGACTATTCTTTTTGTTTGTCGTCTCGTTTTGTGTCCACTGTGTGGAAGGCACCTCCCCCCCCCCCTTTTCTGTATATCGTCTTGCCAAACCTCACCAGAGGGGGAAAGGGTCTCGAAACAAAGCAAGCTTCATCAGGCGGTCACGTTATGTGGTGTCACTTCTTGAGCCGTGGTGTGTGTAGTGTTGCGGCCGCCTAAGTGTCCGCCCCCTCCTCGCGTTTCGTTTTCTTCCCGCATCTAGAGGGGGGACGAACGCCAGCTGGTCCAATGTTTCGTGCTCCCGCATTATTTAGGTTTGCAAAAGAACTTTGTCCTCTTTCGAAGCGCAGTTCGTTTATGGAGGGGGTTATGTCTGTGGCCCCGTCAGTGGGGGGGTGCTTGCGTCTCGTCAGGTAGCCAGTCCCTTCGTTGCTCTTGCCTAGAGTCGGAAGAACCCCACCAGTGTTTTTTGTTCCCTTGCGGTTGTGCCTGGATGTTTTTTGTAGGGGAGGTTGGCCAAAGTTACTCCACGTGCACGCACCCGTCCCCCCTCCCCCCTTATGAACCCACCCGTTGTTTGTTCACTAGTGTTTTGGTTTGTTGGACTCACTGTAGCCAAAAAAAAGGAAGCATCTCGCCTCCCTCCCTCTGTTGAGACTGTTTCTTAGAGGGAGCTTTGACAGCAAGAATCCCAAGTCTTCCGTTGCCTTTAGTTATGTGTTGTTTTTGTTTCATTAGTTTCTTTCCTGGATGAGGGGAGGGAGTGTTTACCCGGGCTGGACTTTTCCCACGCGTGACACTGGGCCGAGGCAGTGTGGATGCGTGTTGGAGTCTATACTCAGATTTCTCTCTCCTGCCACTACCCTTGTCTCAGACATAATTTTTTAAGTGTTCAGGTTCGTGTACAGCTTTTTTTTTTTCTGTCCTTCAACTGTTTTTGTTAGTTTTTTTCTAGGAGGATGACGTTCTAGTGATGCGCAGAGCTTTTTATTTGTTCAATAAAGATCGAGAAGGCAGGGGGAGGGATTGCATAGAATAGGAAAGCAAACGATGCGTGGCGGCCTTCTTTGCTCCGCCTTAACGTAGGAAACGCTTCTCTTTTTTTTCTTCCCCTGTGGAATATAAGGGAGGGGCCAGCGAATGCCTGCGATCACCACTACTGTATTTATGATCTTCCGTAGCTGACCACTTTGTTTCGAAGGCGTCACTCCCGTTGACATCTCGTTTTTTTAACGTGTTGGACTCTCTGCTCCCCTACAACTTGGTCTTTTCTCCCTTGCCCTCCCTTGCCCCTTCCTTCTCCCTCCACGCAGCAGCATCGTTATATTAAAAAAAGAACATTGTCATTTACTGGAGCTGTCACCCGATTCCTTTTGTTTGCCCTCCTGTTTGCGCATACAGTGTACTGAGAACTGATGGAAGAGAAACGTGTGCCCTTGATTTCGATCCACGGTGGTGGTTTTCCTTTCCTTTTTTTTTTTCCTGCACGATAAGGCACCCCGTGTTCTTGCTGTGCGAAAGCTCGCGTGCGACATGCTGGGAAGTGTCTGTGGTTATGCATCGAGTACCCTGCCTCCCCGAAGACTGCCAAAGTGATCGGCACATGTCCTTGGAGGCATCAGATGTGGTGGTTTGTCTGGCCCTTTGGGCCGACTGGCCTGGCCATTTGGTAGCCGACAACGGATGACGGATTTGGCACCCAAACACGAGCCCCTCTCCTGCGGCTGTGCCCGGATGTGTGGACAAGTTGCAGCAGCAGCGGCGGCGATGGTCTCAAGTAGTGCTTCCTCATGGCCATAGTGTTTCACCTGTTCCAATTGAGCAGGCAGGTTGCTAATGCGTTCAGCCTTGTAAAAAAAAACCAGCTTTCTCGTGGCCATCGGCTGGCTGCAATGACCAGTGTCAGGAATGTTGAACAATTTGCTATCTTCTGTTAGGAGATTCTATAACCTGGCACACCTAATCTTTCCGAGAGGTTTGGCAGGGCGTATTACGTTGAAACTGATTTGAAGTACCATTGTCAACGTTCGTACTGCACCACCTTCTGACATTAGATCAACTGGAGGCTGAAGGGCTGCTAGCCATTAGATCAACTGGAGGCTGAAGGGCTGCTAGCCATTGCAGTGAATTGGCAATATCTGGTAAAATTGCGTTGAACCGGTCTTAACGCGAGCAGAATGTACGCAGCTCTTGTCCTCGCATGTTGGGCACATATGGGCCTCTGCAATATTGGTGCCAGTAGCGGTTCAGTGCACCTTTTGCATGTTGCTACTAGGGCCAGGGCTGTCATATTTGTGTAACAGAAAGGTATCTGGGACCTCATCCTGCAGTGTTTCTCGCAACAAGCACAAACGGTTGATCCAGGCAATGACAGGTTCATACAAGCTGTCGACTAAGGGATATTATAGACGATGTTTACACATGTAATGCTTAAGTGGCTGAAGTTCTGGATCTTTCATTCATGGACGTGGCAGTGAAAACTTGAAGCGGTTCAAACCACATAGGTCTTTTGTCTCGTTAAGCTAATATACCTCAGTGTATGCGAGGGTGGTTCACAAAACAGCACAGTGGAACAAGCACGGTTTGCGCTCCCATCTTTACACCTGGGGGATCGGAACTGCAGCCCTATTGTCTGTCAACGACACGTATGGATGTGCCGCAGGTGAACTAGCAAGAGTTTCTTGTGCAGCGCTGTTCACGGTTTTGGAGTGTGCTAATGTGGAAAACATTTGAGCTTGCCCACCATCTGTACAATGCAGTCATTACTGTTGGGGACTATACCAACGTGTACTGCGCATTAATATAGTTTTTGTACCACTCGTACCTGCTCACCTTCAGCGGCAGTGTTGTATCCAGAAATTTGTTTCGGCAGGGATGCGAAATGCAGGTTGGGCTGGAGGCTGTTGTCGGATGTGTTGTGCTTGGCACATGACGCAGGCACTCCCTGGGCACGGTCGTGTTAATGGTGAACGGCACTGTACATGAATCCTCAGATGCGTACGATACCACATGCGTGTTAGTTCAGTGTCGCAATATCTGCGTAGAACATGTCAAAAATTGCTGCATGGTGGATGGCCTTTGCAGAGGATGAAAGTTGCAAAGGTGCAGAAGTGTGGCAGTGATACTTAAAGTAGATTTTCCGCGACTGCGGTTACGCAAGTGGCGCCTTGTTTTACCAGAGTGATCATAGCACCAGTTGACCAGTGGTTTGGCCCCCCAACGTTAGCGAGGTCTAAGGGGAGGGAGTGACTAGTCCGTTATCGTACAGTGCTGCTGAGGCGGTCGCTCAACATTTATAGGACAAAGTTGCAGCAGCAAATGCTGCGTAGCTAAGTTCCGACTGTTGTAGTAGGGTCCGGAGACGTTCTAATGTAACGCTAGCGAAGTACAAGGCGGGCTGCTCAACCGTTGCCTGTGTGTCTCTTTGCAGCGACGTGAGTGTAACCGAGGCGACAACCGGGGTGTAGAAAACTTTGTCGGCGGACCCCTGGCCTCGATTGCGGGGACAGTTGTTTGTAACACGGGAGGCGGCCGTCTTCTGTCGCCTTGTGGGGAGGAAGGCAGAATAAATGTTTTGTGCAAGTTTTTACCCTGTACCCACGGTGACCGTGGTTTCTCTCTCTGCCTGCAAATGTCCAGGCCAGGTAGTGGGGCAGCGCCGAAAGTGGATTTTAGTGCATTGAGCGTAATCGACAGAACTATAAAGTGAAGACGATCATGAAGATACCTTCGGCTCTAAAAGCATTTCCCGCCACTGAAATTTGCGATATTGCTAGCCTCGTTTTCCCAACGGCCCAATACCAAGTAAATCTCTGCCACTGCAGTGCGAGCACGTGGCACGATGACTGAATCGTGCGCTTTTCGGGCGTTATCCGCGAACTGTGTAGGCATTGGTGAATCCTGCGGCGATATGCGAATATTCAAGGTCGCCGTGTAAGGCTCAGTTGATTCGCTGGCGCACTTCACGAGGCTCCACACACTTGCCGCCATCTTGTGCTGAACTTCGTAGAGTGCGTAGACGTTGCCGCGTTATGGCGCGGTATTTGTTGTGCTCGGCGCTACAAATCAGTTTCACGGGCTCGGGGACAATTTCAACAGTGGAACGACGCATCTGCATGGGTGTGAACGGGTGTTGTGACAGCTGTGGCGTAGACGATGGCAGCGTTAATCGTCCACCATGGATGGACACCAGACTTCTCAGTGCTCCAAGTTAGGTTGTAGCCACCGTTGCCTCTGGCGCGTTCTACAAATTGCTTTCGTTTGGGAACTTAGCGCTGCATAGGCGGTGCGAACATTCACGGAGACTACACGCGAAGGTTGGGCAATTTGTGCGAGTCATTTAGCAACTAATCGAACAGTGCTTTACAGAAATTGCCTCCTGGTCACCATCGAAAAGAGCCGTGATTTCAGAACACTGCGAAAGACTAGTCACTGAGGTGCTTGCGTGACCGCTGTGGTGGTCACGCAAATACTGGTAGGGGCCTGTGTGCTGTGCACTGTCTGTGCATTTTTCTAGTCTAAACATTGTCGGCCACGTCAGACACCACCATTTAGGTGCTCGCGATCTGTAGCGGCCTTTTGATATTTAAAATGGTTATTCAGGTCTGAATGGACAGGACATGGTACACATGCTGCTGCTACAGGAGCCGCTGTAGGCCATGGCTGAAAGGTGGCCCTGTTACCAAATTACGTGGGCCTAAGTACGGAAAAATGTACACACGAGAAGGTTATGACGATCGAAACAATACAGGAAGCGACCGCAACGTGCTGAAGTGGCGCTAGCGTCTGGTTTGATGACCTTTCAGTTGACTTGGGTAGACAGATTTCAAGCAGCTCGTGCCTGCACATATGTGAGCTTCATGCAAAACATTCGTGCAAAAAAAAAAAAAAGCCAACTTCTGGTTGTCAGTTGAATTTCGGTGCGCGCCTTGAACACATTGCTGGATGTATCAAAGAAGCCCATAAGTCCCCAGACGCTAGCGCCGAAATACGCATGGGTGTTGTGCTCTGCCTGTGCAGCAGTACGAAATGCACAAATAAATGTGGTGGACCCCTTTGTAATAGGAATCGGCATAACACGAAAACGAAGTCTTCGCAGAACCGTAATCCCGGGTTCCAGAGAAACTTGCTGGCGAAGAATGAGCTTTTCATTCCATAGACTTACATCGAGATTAACTTGCACAATACTATCGGTGTTTCGCTGGTACGGCACGGCGGCACGTGATGCACCCATATTGACGTCTAGTAGTACGCAAGCGTTTATTTCATTATGACGGCAATAATACGCAAGCTGTTCTTTATAGACAGCTTGACGGATGCCCGCGTATAGGTTTGTGTGATGCAGATAGCAGTGGCGATTTATAAAATGACAAGCAACATCAATAAACGAGAAAGATAGTACACTTCAGTAAAAAAAAAAAAAAACGCGAATAGCAATCACGTAATCCTCAGAGGTAATTTAGAATGTCATCCTATGCAGCTCACGTAGTTTGGGCAGTGTACATGGCCAACCACTTGTATATATCTGGACGGTTAATATCCCCGCGAGAATGGCACAGTGTTGCACTTGTGCGCCATTGGCCCGTCAACTTCGTCGCCTTTCGGCGTCTAATGCAGCAGTTTCCTTAGTGCCATCACACTCGGAACAGTAGCTGGCGGAGAAACTGCGTCGGTTCATGAGGGAGCCGGACTATGCTGGTCATGAGGCATTGCACACTTGCATCTTCGTAAGAAGCGCAAAAACTACACACACGGACAGCTAGAAAGAAGACAACACAAGCGCTTGACTGCAACTGAGCGTTTATTCGGAAGCGCGACATATAAAAAGGAAAGAAAGAAGACAAACAAAAAGCCCACGTGTCATCTCGGTTATTACTCATCCGTTATTGCCCAACGCACCATCCAAAAACCGAAGTTCCTTCTGCGTAAGCGAGATAGACTGTGCACTGACACAATATCATCCCGTTTCAATTCTGCAGCTTCAACTATCAATCTCGTTAACATATCCCTGTTGCGATACAAAATGCAAGTGTTATCAAAGTATGGCACACAGCCACAATCCTTGCAGTGGATAGCCAGATGTCCATCCACGCCTTTCTGCACCTTGTGTTCGTTTACTCGCTCATTGATACATCTTTCAGTTTGCCCAACGTATGCGCGGCCACACGACAGGGTACACAACAGTCTGTGCGCACTGAACATAGTCATTGTGATGGTTAATTTTACAACACTTTCTTTTTTCTTTCTGAACAGGGCAAGTTTCACTACACAGTTTAGACAGCTTCTCTGGGGCAGACATAACCACTCTTACGCCAGCCTTATTTCCAATCTTCTTAAGATTGTGCTACGCCGTGGATATAGGCCTCGTGCGCTCCTGTTTCGAATCATGCGTGCAGCGCCGCTGTGGCCACTGGCGGCGGCCGCCGGAAAAAACTGCGAGTTCCCTTCTCACGGCCGGCCTTGCCAGAGCAACGCGAGCGTGCGTACGCGGCGGGGATATTATACATCTACGCGCTATCGCGTGTACAGATTCTATAGTAGCTTTAGGAACACTATCAGGAAGATACCAACGATGGAACGACGTGCATGGGTTTGCAACCGTTGGGCGCGCGCAGTGAAGCTGCCGCTCGTTGGTAAATATGGCGGTGACAGGATCAGGTGCTTTAGTCGCGCAGCTCTCTGCAAATTTAGTGTGCGACATCCGCGAATTGCATAGAGCGTTCTGACTCGCATGATCGGCTGGTCATGAGACGACCCACAGGCTAAAAAAAAAAAAAAAAACTCATTTTAACATATTCAAAGCAACGATTTTGCGCAGTCTAAACATACGGTCAATCGGAACTCGCAGATAATGCCCATCCTGGCCGCTTTGGCGCTGCGCGGTGAAAGAGCGGTGGCGCCGCCAAACGAGCGCACTAGGCCTATAAGGAATAACAGCACACTTTTGCTGTTGCAGGGATAAGTCATCACGTGGTCGATTCTGTTTCTTTAGGCCCCGATATAGCGATTCGGCGACAGCCGCAACGAGTCTAAGTGGGTAACCTGCCGCCTGCAACCGTACAAACTGTTGCTCAAAGCTTTTTTTTTTCATTTGGTGTGTTGTCTTTCTAGCTGTCCCTGTGTGTAGTTTTTGCGCTTCTTACGAAGATGGATCTATACCAACTAGCCCGTTACACTTGCTTATTAAGTTGCACACTTGCACGACGCGAAACACCGCGTAGCTGCGTTGTCACCTGATGCAATCACCGCGTTGCACCGATAGCCTCCGTTGCTTTGAGGCGTCAACTGGCGCCTTGACTCCTCGGTACTGCCTTCACCGCCTCAGTCAACCAAGGCCCCTCGCAACTCTGGTGGTCTTTCCACCGTATTCTGATACGCTGTTTTCCAGTAGTAGTGATAAGCATGCAATTCAGTTTGCCTAAGAGCTCACCAATTAGGCAGTGAACGATGTGTTCAAACCCGACTTTTCGTGCAGCGTATGCAATGACGTCACAGCGGCTCCGCCATCAGAAAGGTGGATCTTGTGCTAGAAAAATGAAAGCAACCATGTCGCGATGTATCCAGTCATGCCAGCATTTCTGAACTTGACAGTGACTGAGCGCTGAAGTATCGCCAGTTTTCTCTTGACCGCCTGCCTGCTCGGGCAGGCAGCGTTGAAGGTTTCTAGTTCACTGTAGTTCAAGGTAAGTACGTCAAAAAACACAGGGTGGGCAGCGTGGGAAACCGCTAAAAAAAAACTTGGACCATCTCCCCGAAGGGAACCCTGATGGGATGCGAAGCAGCAGCGTTGCGCACGGGTGGCGTCACGGATTGAACGGCGCTAACGCGGGTGCTGGAAGAACAGTTTGAAGCGAAACTCGGTGTAGCGTTTACTGGTGTAAACGTTTGTTTGAAACGCAGACACGGGAGGCGAGCGGGCGTTGGAGCCGGCAGCGCCGGGCGTTCCGGCGGGTGAGGGAGAGAGTGACGTACGCGCGCACCTGCGAGGGAAACGTGCGAGGGGAGCGTGACGTCTCGCCCAGCTGCGGCGTGACCTGCTTGGCACCGCTCCAACACCTGCGCCGAGGGAAGCGCGTTGCCTAGCGCTTGTGCGGAGGAGGATGATGATGATGATTGTGGTACGGAGGGACAGCGACTTTGTGGGAGGGACAGCGTTATACAGGCTAGTCAAAGAGCTGCTTCGCATCTAAAAACGCCGTTCCGATCCTGGCCGTCGAATTCTCGATGGATGCGATAATCCGGAGGCTCGTGTAATGTGCGTTTTCAGTGCACCTGAACGAAACCCAGCTGGTCGAAATTTCCGGAGTCCTCCGCTACGGCTTTCTGCCGTACTCTCACGGACGTCTAGGCGTGTCACCCAAAATACGCGGGTTCGATGATCGATCCCGGCCGCGGCGGTCGCATTTTCGATGGAGGCGAAAATGCCAGAGGCCCGTGTACTGTGCGTTGTCAGTGCACGTGAAAGAACCCCCGGTGGTCTGAATTTCCGGAGCCTTCCACTATGGCTTCTCTCCTTTCTCTCTCTCTCACACCCTTTTCTCTACCCCCACGGACGCTTAAAGGGACCGACAACTGACCAGAACCTGCGATTAGATTCTGGCGGAAATGAAAAAAAAAAACCCATGAATTATGATGACAGATTCAAGCATACTTAAAGGGGTTTGAGTAGAATTTGTATTTTTAAATTGCGTTTGAAAATCACAAAATACGAGTATGTCGCGCAGCGTAGCCATAGAAGGCCGTAGAGGCTTCGTACTGCTATATGGAGTCTTCGGTTTGGTGTGCGTTGTCAAGATGCTTTTATACGCACCATAATTAGTGCTCAAAGTTAGAGCACGCATATTATGAGCATTCCTGCTCTGTTCTATTCTGCCCACGAGGTACGAAACAAATAAGTTCACACTGCATGAGAAGCGGCGCTGCCTTCGCGGCGCAACCGTGGAACGGTCACTGAAGGCTGCGTCGCATGTACGCGCCGTTTCTCTCTATCTGCGAAACCGGTACCGGAGTGTACAGCGTGAATTCGCGAGTGAGATCACAAGTCATAGCACATATTAGGCTGGATAAACACGACATTGATTTCTTTATATTAGGGCTTCACTAGTTTCCTTTTCCCATTGCCGCCTTATAATCGCACTGTTTGCAACTCTGTGGCCTGTAAAGACTCCATAGTCGGCGCAGGTGAAAATTTGGATTTTGTTTCGCGGCGTTTTTGGCGTACTACTGGGTCATTAGGCACTCTGACCGGGCAAGTTTTCGGTTGCACTGATAAAGCAGGTACCACAAACATTGGTTGTCGGTCCTTTAACCGTGCTCCCTACATGGGCTTCAGAAATTAGCGTTCTTTCCTAACCGAGCCACAATCATCATCTCCCGACATGGGTTGCAGAAATTAGAGATCATCATCATCAGGTGCGCATATACAAAAATGGCATTTCGTCTCTCCGAAAGAATTCTGCGCTCCGTGGCCTCGTAGCCTTGGCTCTTCTGCGCGGTACTATAGTGAAACAGAGTATAGGGACACTGGAAGGAGTGGGGAAGAGGATGATAGGAAAGGATGAAAATGTCTGCGGCACCGTTGCCATTATTCCATCACCAATGTGAGGTATGTTGTGTATAGAGCAGTCATCCATTGTCACTAGCGTATGAGGATGGATGGATGTATGTTAGGAGCATCCCTTTATAACGGGGCGGTAGCCCGCGGGCCACGAAGCTCTACCTTTATTTTTTCTTCTACAAACGTTTGTTTTCCCGAATCGCGCATATATCACAATTTTCTCCTCGCCTACCTATTTTATCTATTATTGTTCCGCTGTGAAGTAACAATCATGCCCTGACTACCTTGCGTTTCTGTTTGCTGCATACCTTTGCGCCACCAATACTCTAAGCGCCTTTTACTTATCTCTATCGCCGACATGTTCAAGTTTCCCGTGCTCTCCCTGTGTGTAGTTTTTGCGCTTCTTACGAAGATGGATCTATACCAACTAGCCCGTTACACTTGCTTATTAAGTTGCACACTTGCACGACGCGAAACACCGCGTAGCTGCGTTGTCACCTGATGCAATCACCGCGTTGCACCGATAGCCTCCGTTGCTTTGAGGCGTCAACTGGCGCCTTGACTCCTCGGTACTGCCTTCACCGCCTCAGCCAACCAAGGCCCCTCGCAACTCTGGTGGTCTTTCCACCGTATTCTGATACGCTGTTTTCCAGTAGTAGTGATAAAGCATGCAATTCAGTTTGCCTAAGAGCTCACCAATTAGGCAGTGAACGATGTGTTCAAACCCGACTTTTCGTGCAGCGTATGCAATGACGTCACAGCGGCTCCGCCATCAGAAAGGTGGATCTTGTGCTAGAAAAATGAAAGCAACCATGTCGCGATGTATCCAGTCATGCCAGCATTTCTGAACTTGACAGTGACTGAGCGCTGAAGTATCGCCAGTTTTCTCTTGACCGCCTGCCTGCTCGGGCAGGCAGCGTTGAAGGTTTCTAGTTCACTGTAGTTCAAGGTAAGTACGTCAAAAACACAGGGTGGGCAGCGTGGGAAACCGCTAAAAAAAACTTGGACCATCTCCCCGAAGGGAACCCTGATGGGATGCGAAGCAGCAGCGTTGCGCACGGGTGGCGTCACGGATTGAACGGCGCTAACGCGGGTGCTGGAAGAACAGTTTGAAGCGAAACTCGGTGTAGCGTTTACTGGTGTAAACGTTTGTTTGAAACGCAGACACGGGAGGCGAGCGGGCGTTGGAGCCGGCAGCGCCGGGCCTTCCGGCGGGTGAGGGAGAGTGACGTACGCGCGCACCTGCGAGGGAAACGTGCGAGGGGAGCGTGACGTCAACGCCCAGCTGCGGCGTGACCTGCTTGGCACCGCTCCAACACCTGCGCCGAGGGAAGCGCGTTGCCTCGCGCTTGTGCGGAGGAGGAGGAGGATGATGATGATTGTGGTACGGAGGGACAGCGACTTTGTGGGAGGGACAGCGTTATACAGGCTAGTCAAAGAGCTGCTTCGCATCTAAAAACGCCGTTCCGATCCTGGCCGTCGAATTCTCGATGGATGCGATAATCCGGAGGCTCGTGTAATGTGCGTTTTCAGTGCACCTGAACGAAACCCAGCTGGTCGAAATTTCCGGAGTCCTCCGCTACGGCTTTCTGCCGTACTCTCACGGACGTCTAGGCGTGTCACCCAAAATACGCGGGTTCGATGATCGATCCCGGCCGCGGCGGTCGCATTTTCGATGGAGGCGAAAATGCCAGAGGCCCGTGTACTGTGCGTTGTCAGTGCACGTGAAAGAACCCCCGGTGGTCTGAATTTCCGGAGCCTTCCACTACGGCTTCTCTCCTTTCTCTCTCTTTCACACCCTTTTCTCTACCCCCACGGACGCTTAAAGGGACCGACAACTGACCAGAACCTGCGATTAGATTCTGGCGGAAATGAAAAAAAAAAACCCATGAATTATGATGACAGATTCAAGCATACTTAAAGGGGTTTGAGTAGAATTTGTATTTTTAAATTGCGTTTGAAAATCACAAAATACGAGTATGTCGCGCAGCGTAGCCATAGAGGCCGTAGAGGCTTCGTACTGCTATATGGAGTCTTCGGTTTGGTGTGCGTTGTCAAGATGCTTTTATACGCACCATAATTAGTGCTCAAAGTTAGAGCACGCATATTATTAAGCATTCCTGCTCTGTTCTATTCTGCCCACGAGGTACGAAACAAATAAGTTCACACTGCATGAGAAGCGGCGCTGCCTTCGCGGCGCAACCGTGGAACGGTCACTGAAGGCTGCGTCGCATGTACGCGCCGTTTCTCTCTTATCTGCGAAACCGGTACCGGAGTGTACAGCGTGAATTCGCGAGTGAGATCACAAGTCATAGCAACATATAGGCTGGATAAACACGACATTGATTTCTTTATATTTAGGGCTTCACTAGTTTCCTTTTCCCATTGCCGCCTTATAATCGCACTGTTTGCAACTCTGTGGCCTGTAAAGACTCCATAGTCGGCGCAGGTGAAAAATTTGGATTTTGTTTCGCGGCGTTTTTGGCGTTACTACTGGGTGATTAGGCACTCTGACCGGGCAAGTTTTCGGTTGCACTGATAAAAGCAGGTACCACAAACATTGGTTGTCGGTCCCTTTGACCGTGCTCCCTACATGGGCTGCAGAAATTAGCGTTCTTTCCTAACCGAGCCACAATCATCATCTCCCGACATGGGTTGCAGAAATTAGAGATCATCATCATCAGGTGCGCATGTACAAAAATGGCATTTCGTCTCTCCGAAAGAATTCTGCGCTCCGTGGCCTCGTAGCCTTGGCTCTTCTGCGCGGTACTATAGTGAAACAGAGTATAGGGACACTGGGAAGGAGTGGGGAAGAGGATGATAGGAAAGGATGAATATGTCTGCGGCACCGTTGCCATTATTCCATCACCAATGTGAGGTATGTTGGTGTATAGAGCAGTCATCCATTGTCACTAGTGTATGGATGGATGGATGGATGTATGTTAGGAGCATCCCCTTTATAACGGGGCGGTAGCCCGCGGGCCACGAAGCTCTACCTTTATTTTTTCTCCTACAAACGTTTGTTTTCCCGAATCGCGCATATATCACAATTTTTCTCCTCGCCTACCTATTTTATCTATTATTGTTCCGCTGTGAAGTAACAATCATGCCCTGACTACCTTGCGTTTCTGTTTGCTCCATACCTTTGCGCCACCAATACTCTAAGCGCCTTTTACTTATCTCTATCGCCGACATGTTCAAGTTTCCCGTGCTCTCCCTGAAACCCATGGTCTCCTGCAGGGTAGTGTCCCCAGCTACAACTGGGTGGACATCTGTACATTCGATCAAAATATGATCGGTCGTTTCCCTAGCTCTTCCACAGCACGTAGAACAGTGTATCCGCTTCTTTACTGAATTTCGCTCTAACTTCGGGTTCTCAGGCAAACTGACCTTGCTTCAAACAGTAAAGCGCTTCCCTATGAATTATCATAAAAGTGCGCTCGTGAGGTGGCGCCACCGCTTTCCGGCGGCGAAGCGCCACAGCGGCCAGGAGTACCGTTAAATGCCCGTTCTCGCTGCGCGCAAATCTTGGAGGCCATGCATTCCCTTTACGGCGCGTAACTCGAAGTTGCACCGCAAAGCGAGCCCCGTTTGCTGTTTTGCGGTTACAGGGTAGTCGCCAACGTTGACGAATGCATCAAAAGGAGCGAACTGTTCGTGGGCGAGACTTATATGCCGTTAATCATGTACACTCCGTGAGAGAATCCCGCAGCAGTTCCGTCGATCCGTCAGGAATCGGTCAGCGCGTTGCACACGTGAACGTAGATTGTGACGCGCGTGAAATGCGCATTAAATGGACTGTCCACCATCCTTCATCGCTCTACCTGGCTCAATAGAAAGCGTACCTTTCGAAGTGTCCCAGCATGCGGTGGTTTCTCCTGAAACCCAGTACAAATTATTAAAGCAAAATGTCTTTTGTCTACGAAGTCGCTCCTTTCCTGCGTGTACAATGGTATTCTAGCCACTGTAGTACAGACGCCGACAACAACGGTTACCGGGCACGATGCGTCGTTGTCTCCCCTGGTGACCCTTTCGGGCGCGGGAGGCCTTTTGCATGATCCGAGTGCGCATGCGCCGCATCCGGCGCAGACGACCCGTACGGCATCGTAGCAGAGGACGCAAGCAGCGCGCAGTGCGGAACGGTGTGCCCGTTACCGAAAGTTATGATACTCGGCGCCAGCTGGGCCGGTACGCCATCTGGACACACATTTTTGGTAACATGAAGTTCTCTCGCATCATCGTACGGTGCAGGCAGGCAAATTCCGCGTATCTGACACGGCCTTAGCCGCGAAGAACGCGCGCCGAACACATCAGAGCTTGTATTTCAGTGAAACCATTGCGCCGTACTCCCGTAGTCAGTTTTTTTTTGTAATAACGACACGGATAGGTGAAAGCAGAAATCCGGCAATACGCATCGTCACTCGGTTCATCACAATAACGAAATCCTCTACGGAGCGGCGCCCGCTTCCCACACCCCCACAGCGCATGCGCGTCCCCTCCCTTTCTGTCCTCTAGGAATCCTCTACGGAGCGGCGCGCACGACAGGTGGGGCGACAGCTGCATACTTCGCTGGGGGCGCCACGGTAGTCCGCGGTATGAAAATGACGGAGCACGCGCGCCTCATTCTCTCTACTGTGCAGCGCCGCAATGAGTGCTCGGGCCATCACGCAACCCCCGCGTTCTCTCTCTTGTACATTTTCACTCGTCCTCTCAATAAAAATTACACCATCTCCCCGAAGGGGACCATGGGGTGATGCGGAGCATCGCTGGGAGTTTCAACGGTGCATTTAACGGCGGTGTTTACAGGTTTGCAGTGGTTTCGGTGTTACATTTGCGGTGAACCTTGCGCGTTATTACGTTGTTAACTTGGTTCGTTACCACGCATCGCGTGACCGTTGTCAGAGTGTGGGTTCATGCTGATGCGTACTTGCGTTAACCCACTCGCTGACGGAACTTTTGCTTCCATCACACAACACCACCAACTTCTTTCATTGGAGAAGGAGGAGATACTACTGAAGCGAAGCGCGCGCGCGCTCTCTACCCGCTTTATTTATAGCAGCAGCTGTTGGAGAGAGGGAAGGGAGAGGAGAGTCGCGCATGCGTAGTGTGAGTGCGGACGCCGGACGTGTGACATACCCGCGAGCAAGAGATGCTCCGCATCTAAAATTCCCACCATCTACCCGCAGTTTCGCATCCACACATGGTTCCCTTTAGCAGGAGATGGTGTAATTTTTTTCCTAGAAAGCTCGCTTTTGGCATAGTGGCGTACAGTGCCGCTCTTCAACTGAACGTCGATGATTAGCGAGCGGTGCTTGCGTGTGATCGCGCTTTTTGCGTCGTCCTCGTTGGTTAGCCGTCACCCACGGCACTTGTAGAGGGAACAGTGACGGCCACTGCCGCCTACACCGAAAAAAAAAAGTTAAAAAACTGGTTTCATTTGCGCTACGCCATCTACATGTGCCGCTTACGGGAGCACCTCTCGAGGAGTTCCGGGCAGCAAAATCCATTTTTTCCGCTTCTCGGCGGAGCGCCACCGTCAGTTCCGGGCAGCATGGATCAGGGCTGTGAGGCGTCCTGATTTCTGGCTGACGCGAATACTGCGACCCACACGCTGCCATGAAGGCACTAATTTGCGATTCCCTTGGCGTCTGCGTTGATGCCGGCGCAGTCGGCCAGCCGTTCGCGACGGTAAAGAAGCCGCCGGGTACGTAAGCACTCCCAGGCGGCTCCATGCTTCAAAAAACGCTGCTAACCGGCTCGTGTAGATTTTGCTCTCACTGCCAAACTTTTGCGCATTGAAGAGAACATACGTCCGTGAACCAGCACCAAGAATATACTCCTCCGTTTTTGCGAGGAGAGACGGAAAAGGGGCATGTAAGAAAAACAGTACGAATACAGAGTCAAGAGAGCTTTTCTGTCTTTTATACCTGTGTCACACGGGCACGTTGGAAGGCCGTCGACTCGATGACCTCCGAAAAGCTCACAACTCTATCGACTCAAAATACATTCTGGCGCTGCTACACGGCAGTTTTCGACGGCCGTTGAGTCACCGAGTGATTTCGCAACAACATGGCGGCAACCAAGGCACCCGCTTCAATTCTAATTCGCACTAGTCGCTTGCTATTCGCACCGACGGCAAGAAACAAACTTTAAATTGAGCCTTCTCTTAATCTCATGTACCAAAAGGGACAAAGTATTCACGACGTTTTGCAGTCGTTATTCAGAAAACTTGCCGATTTTGGCACTGCTAAGCCTAAGTGCCTAGCGTGAGCCTCAAAAGTAGTTTGATTCATAGGCACCAGATGGAGCAACACGCAGTGTTTCCCACTACCCTACAGGAGGCCATGGGTCTCAGGAGTAACACGGGAAAGCTGAACATGTCGGCGATAGAGATAAGTAAAAGGCTCTTAGCGTATTGGTGGCGCAGAAGTATGGAGCAAACAAAAGCGCAAGGTAGTTCGGGTAAGATTGTGACATCACAGCGGAACGATAATAGATAAAATAGGTAGGCGAGGAGAAAAATTAGCTTTGAAAATATGTGATTCGGAAAAAGAAATGTTTGTAGGCGAAAAAGAAATAAAAGCTAGAGCTGCCCGGCTACCGCCCGTTATAAAGGGGACGCTCCTAATATCCATCCATCCATCCCACCAGCTGCATGACGTTTACTTTTTATACCAGTGACGGCGTATTCGTTCTAGAACTAATGCAATAAAGTGAGGGCGTTGGTCTCTCGGCACGTTTCCAATATTTTCACAGGTGTAGGATTCTTACTGATACAACGACATAATAAGGCCGCAGCGCCAAGTCTCGGAGTTCGCGCCGCTTCCGTTTCCGTCGTTCAACCAGCAGCGTAGCCAGAAATTTCTTTCGGCGGGGGGGGGGGGGGGTGGAATTTTCGACGGGCAGGAGGGAGGGAGTCGGAGCCTCTCTGTGTGTCCATATATATATATATATATATATATATACAAGGTATTTACAGAAGGTGAATAACCAAGCAGCCAAAATGGTGGTTGTTGCTCGAAGCACACTCTTCGTCGACTTCTACCCAGATACCATCTTCTTCCTTGGCGCTCTAACACCGTAACATCGACCTCCTGCGGCGAAAGCGCCGGGACGGCGCTTTTCACGATGAGGTGGGCGAGAGGTATGGCTTCAGGCGCGCGACGTGGACGACGTCGGAAGATGCGGAAGACGTGGTAGGGTCTAGCGGCGTGATTTCATAAGTCACGTCTGTTACTTGTCGGAGGACGCGGTAAGGACCGGAGTACTGCGATAACAGCTTTGTAGAGAGGCCAACATGTCGAGAAGGAGACCACAGGAGGACAAGGTCACCCGTTTGATAGTGTGCATCCCGGTGGCAATTGTCGTAGCGATGCTTCTGGCACCGCTGTGACTCGCAAAGGCGGCGATGGGCCATCTGGCGTGCCGCTTCTGCTGTAGTGACAGCGCGACGAGCATACTCAGTGGATAGCTGGGCAGAGATTGGAAAGAGCGTGTCGAAAGGCAAGATGGGCTCTCTGCCATAAAGGAGATAAAAGGGGGAATATCCAGCAGTGTCATGGCGAGACGTGTTATATGCGAACGTCACAAAGGGAAGTGCAGCGTCCCAGTCGCGGTGATCGGTCGAAACATACATAGCGAGCATGTCAGTGATTGTCCGGTTCAAACGTTCAGTGAGACCGTTCGTTTGGGGATGGTAGGCCGTAGTAAGCTTGTGTTTTGTGGCGCAAGAGCGAAGTAACTCATCGATTACTTTTGACAAAAAGTAACGACCTCGGTCTGTGAGAAGCTGACGAGGGGCGCCGTGATGTAAGATGACGTCCTGAATTAAGAAGTCGGCGACGTCCGTAGCGCAACTGGTCGGGAGAGGTCTCGTGATGGCGTAACGGGTCGAATAATCAGTAGCCACGGCAATCCATCTATTTCCTGTGATGGATAGAGGGAAAGGACCGAGAAGGTCGAGACCAACACGGAAAAACGGCTCTGACGGTATATCTATGGGCTGAAGGAGCCCGGCAGGGTGTACAGCGGGCTTTTTCCGGCGTTGGCACGACTCACAGGAAGCGACGTAACGGCGGACGCAGCGGTAGAGACCGGGCCAGAAAAAACGTTGTCGCACACGGTCATACGTCCTAGCAACACCAAGATGGCCTGCTGTGGGAACGTCATGGAGTTGCTGGAGCACGGTGGAGCGAAGATGAGTGGGAACTACTAGTAGTAGTTCCGGCCCCACGGGGAGCATGTTCCGGCGATATAAGATGCCGTCTACGACAACGAACCTGCGATGCCAACGGTCCGGTGAGGCAGAATGTAGGCGGCTGATGTCTCGTAGAGCCGCGTCACGCCGCTGCTCGTCAGCCATGTTGGCGAAAGCGGAGAGCGAGAAAATGCAAATTGACTCGTCGTCCGATGCAGTATGTGGTGCGTCGACGGGGTACCGGGACAGGCAGTCGGCGTCTTGATGTAGTCGGCCGGACTTGTATACTACAGTGTACGTGAATTCCTGAAGACGTAGAGCCCAGCGACCCAGGCGGCCTGTTGGATCCTTGAGCGTAGACAGCCAGCATAGGGCGTGATGGTCGGTGGTAACGGTGAATTGACGTCCATATAAATAAGGGCGGAATTTACTGACTGCCCATACAAGCGCAAGGCACTCGCGCTCGGTAATAGAGTAATTACGCTCAGCTGGGAAAAGGAGCCTGCTGGCGTAAGCAAGAACTCTATCATGACCAGCCTGACGTTGGGCTAAAACAGCGCCAATTCCGTAGCCACTTGCATCGGTGCGGACCTCAGTAGGGGCGGACGCGTCGAAGTGGGCGAGAACTGGCGGAGTGTTGAGCAACGTGATAAGCCGTGAGAAGGCGAAGGCTTGCTCAGATCCCCAGAAAAACGGAACGTCTTTCTTAAGGAGATCAGTCAGAGGGCGGGCAATGTCAGCGAAGTTCTTTACAAATCGTCGGAAATAGGAACATAATCCTACAAAGCTGCGGACGTCCTTGACGCACGTAGGTACAGGGAAGTCAAGGACAGCAAGAACTTTGTCCGGATCAGGGCGGACGCCAGAAGAGTCAACAAGGTGGCCGAGGATAGTAACGTGGCGGCGTCCGAAGTGGCACTTCGACGAGTTGAGTTGTAGACCAGCCGCACGAAACAGTGAAAGAATGGACGAAAGTCGCTCGAGATGAGTGTCAAGAGTTGGCGAGAATACAATCACGTCGTCCAAGTAACATAGGCAGATGGACCATTTAAAGCTGTGCAGAAGGGTGTCCATCATTCGCTCGAACGTGGCTGGAGCATTGCACAATCCAAACGGCATCACTTTGAACTGGTAGAGGCCGTCAGGTGTAACAAACGCGGTCTTCTCGCGGTCCAAGTCGTCTACGGCGATTTGCCAATAACCGGAGCGCAGATCTATTGAAGAGAAATAGGTCGCGCCGTGGAGGCAGTCGAGAGCATCATCTATGCGCGGGAGCGGATAGACATCTTTCTTGGTGATCTTGTTTAGGTGCCGATAGTCTACACAGAAACGCCAAGTATTGTCCTTCTTCTTAACTAGGACGACAGGTGAAGCCCACGGACTCGAAGAAGGCTCAATAATGCCTTTTGTGAGCATCTTGTCGACCTCTTGTCGAATAACTTGGCGCTCTGATGGTGACACACGGTAAGGCCGCCTGTGAATCGGAGCTGCATCACCGGTATGTACGCGGTGCTTGACGTGCGATGTTTGACCTAAGGGCCGACCGTCAAAGTCAAATATGTCATAGTATGCGACAAGCAGGGCACAGAGGTCGTTGACTTGGGAAGGCAAAAGATCCGAGGCAATCATCTTCGTTACTCGGTGTTCCAGTGGAAATGATTGAACTTTGTTCGCACTGTGTGGAGCAGAGGAATCGGCAGCGGCTACGTCTGGTAGAAACGGCGATATCTCGCAGTCATGCGATGGCGATAAAGTGGCCAGAGCAATACCTTGAGGTATAACTTGAGGGGCTGCGACCGAAGTTCAACAGTGGAAGGCATGTCTTGTTCGCCCTTACGGTGACAACAGTGTATGGGAAAGACACGTTGTGCGACAGCAAAACACTACGGCAGGGAGAGACCACATAGTCACCATCCGGCACAGCGGGGCACGGCTCAGTGGCGATACAAACTAGTGCTTGTGCTGGCAGGCGAACAAAAAAATTCGGCAGACGAAAGCTTGCTTTGGACTGTGTCGGGGCGTCGGCAAAATCAGGCAGGTCGAGCTGCATATATATATATATATATATATATATATATATATATATATATATATATATATATATATATATATATATATATATATATATATATATATATACAGCAAACTGCCTCCCTTGTCGAAACGCAAGCCAAAAATGATGAGGCAGTGGCATGTAATGTTGTTAATTTGTCCAGTATGGACCTTTCGGCAGCCCACCTTTGTGCTCTGTCGAAAGGATTAAATTTTTGCCCCGCCACTGGTGGTTTTAATGAATTCCAATTACTTAAAGACCTGGACAACTTTGCGAGAAATTTGAGACTCCGCGAATACTACCATGATAGCACGAGCACAGGCATAAGAAATTCGACACTACCGAGTAATAGGCGTTGGACCCCACCACCCCAGCGAGACAAATGTCTGGACTTGTATATAAAGGCCGTACAACATGATATTCTTGAGATCTACAAGCAACAAAGATCCTACCGTCACAATATTTCTCCGGAGGAAAAGAGGGCACTTGATAATCTGAGTAGCAAACAGGATATAGTAATAAAACCAGCTGACAAAGGGGGTGCAATAGTCATAATGGATAAACAGGACTACGTGAAAGAAGCGACCCGCCAATTGTCTGACTCCTCATTTTATCAACAACTAACTGGTGACCCTACGGAAAATTTTAAGAAAGAAATCAAAAACACAGTAGCATCACTTGTGCAAGATAAGAAAATAGAAGGCAAAATTGGAAACTCCCTCATTCCTCTCAGCCCAGTAGCTGGTAAATTCTATCTTCTGCCTAAGATTCATAAAATCAACAACCCAGGCCGGCCTATTGTCTCTGGGGTGGGCACCGTCACTGAAGCCATTTCGCTATACGTAGATAACCTCATTCGGCACATCCCACCTACTTATCCATCTTACATAAAAGACACTAACAATTTTATTTCTGACATTATGGATCTTACAGTGCCTGCTAATTGTCTACTTGTAACCCTTGATGTCGCCTCTCTATATTCTAATATTCCCCATGGTGATGGAATCAGAGCGGCTTTAAAAGCTTATGAAGAGTCGCAGGTCGATAAATCTGTTGACTGTTATACCCTCCGCACACTTCTGAAGTTGATTCTGGAATTCAACAACTTTGAGTTCGATGGCACTCACTACGTGCAAGTGAGCGGAACGTCAATGGGAACGAGAATTGGCCCTAATTATGCCAATATCTTTATGGCAATACTCGAAGAAGAATTTCTGAGCTCTCGCAACTTAAAGCCACTGTACTATAAACGTTACATAGATGATATCTTTTTAATTTGGCATCACGGAGAAACCGATCTATTACAATTCATCACCGACTTCAATTCTGCTCATCCGACTATTTATTTTTCTCATCAATACTCTAGGCAGAGCATAAACTTCTTGGATGTGACCGTGTCGCTTTCGAATAACAAGTTGGTTTGCAACCCTTATAGGAAACCAACGGATACTAATCAATACTTACATTTTCATAGTAGTCATGTGCGGCACTGCAAGACAGGCATCCCGTACAGTCAAGCACATCGATTTAAACGCATATGTTCAAAAAAAGAAGATTTCGATCATAACTGTGCACAAATGAAAAAGGTCCTCCTCAAACAGAAATACCCGGAAAAAATAATTGACGATGCTGTAACTCGCGCCGACATGCTTGACTGCGCTGAAATTCTCAAAAATCAGTCATCAAGCAGGGAACACAAGACTAACTTAATACTTACTTACTCTGCATCGCTGCCAAAGGTGTCAGCTATTCTTAAAAAAACATCATAATGTTCTTACTCAAAGTGATCGCCTCAAACGCATATTCGTGGAACCGCCTCGTGTCGTGTACAGACGAAACACAAATTTACGCGACATCTTAACTAAATCAACTTTAAATCCACGTCGTGGCACTGGATGCAGGCCGTGCAATAAGCCACGTTGCCAGGTCTGCCCATACATTAGAACTACACAAAAAGCAACAAGCACCGCGTCCGACTTTTTTGTACAAATTAAAGGAAACTTCACTTGTGACACGGCTAATGTCGTTTACCTGCTTGAGTGCACTAAATGTAATCAACAGTATATTGGTCAGACAGAAACACCTTTCCGAATACGATTTAATAATCACAAGTCACACGCCAAAACTTCATTGAATCAGCCCCTGTCTAAGCACGTGCACCTTCCCGGCCATTCATTTAGCGACCTGAAGGCAACGATACTGGAATCGGGCTTTCGGACGCACCACGACCGCGAGGTTCGTGAGTCCTACCTCATTTATAAGTTCAAAGCCGCTACCTCGGGCATTAATGAAAACACGAGTAAACTCGCATCTTTCCCGAGTGTCTAGGCCTCTAGGGCATTGTCATTATGAGGAAGCCATTTCGAACTACAATGCGTTCTTTCACACTTAAGTATTTTTTTTATATATCTGTCATTTTATTTCCATTTTTCTTCCTTCATGGTTTTATATTTTTTCATTACAAGATATTTCTGCCGTTTGTCAATAAATCAGTTTTTTCTTTTGGGGGGGGGGGGGTTGTTTTTTTATTTTTATTTTTATTTTATTTTTTTTTAAATTTTTTAATCCTTTTTCTGTCATTTCTGCTGTGGTGATTGCCATTTTTACAATGTAGAGTGGCTTTATAGTTCCGTTACATACAGGTAGTAGAATCCCTCGGGGTCGCAAGTGTGCCGCCTTGCTGTTAATTGAGAGGCTACGGGGTCGCCTCGTGACTCACCGCAGCCAACCACGTGTTCTGTCCAGGAAAACTTCATAGCCATTCCGTGTACAGAATACGGCTTTGTAGCCGCACTCTCTCCCCTTCCTGTACCTTTAAAAGGAGGGTGCTCTGCAACAGCTTTTTACTCTGATGAAGGCCGGTCCACCGGCCGCAACGTCAGTAAACTTATATTCTTTTTGTTAATCGTGTGAATCTCTTCTTTTGAATATATATATATATATACACACACTTTCGGAACGCATTTGCGCGGACCGTCGCCCAATGAGTATACCGTCGGACAGCTTCAGTTGTCAACTGTGCGCCGAAATAACGATACTCTCGCACGTTCAAAACTTTCACAGACGGCAATGTATCGACGAAATCTAGTAGAAAGACATTTATTTCCCCGCCACTGCGAAGATTCGTCACTTGCGCACGCTACTACCTTTATGATGATTTCAAAATAAAGTATAATGATCGATGTACACATACGCATGAAATGCTGTAAGGAATTCGTGATAGAAGGCGCAGCCGGGAACAGCGGGCAGCATACCTGCGGTAGGTATAAGCTGAAAATGACGCTGTAACAAACACATTTTTTGAAACCCTTTATGAATTGATCTTGGCGTTGTCCTGATAAACCCCGGAAGACTCTCTCCAACTTAACATGCTAGTAGACATACAGGACGACATTTTAGTATATATTACGTATTTATGGTTTCCTCACCCAAAGTTACCTGTTCGCTACATTATACAAGCGCTTCTTTCACCAAATTTTCGATACATTTGCAGGAAGAACAGAGATTCGCCTGCGATAGTGATTCTAAGCAGCTCCAGATCTATCTGTCCTGAACATATTACCACTTCTTTTTTAAAGGAATTAAGCCAATTGCGTTACAGAAAAATTCCGTCCTCACTAACATGGTAGGCCTCCCGAAAAATGGTTTTGTCTCCACTAAACTCACAAACACCACCATCCCGACCCTTTCACGAATGATTACTGACACATTTATTAAGCTGAAAAACGTGGTAAAATATCTCGTAATATTGAAAAAGCTTTTCATGCGGTTTGCCACTTCACACTTCTAGCCAGATAAATTAAAAATCCCACGGCCCTGTTGGGACAACGCCAGTTTAATCCTACAGTTACTTCGAGGCATGGGGAATGCAAGTTGCGATGAATAAATCTGATTTGGAACTCACTGAAGTGAACTCCAGAATGTTGAGATGTCCATATAACTTCGCGCAAAGGGGGAGGCGGTTCTACGCCGCAACACTTCACAAGTACCGCAACTACGCTACGACTCCGTTCGAAACACACCTCAACAACCATTTAACCAACACGGACTCGTGCTGGGGCCGGGAAGAAAAGAGGCAACAGGCTTAATTAACACAACAAAACATGGACTTTAATATGTGAACATGGTCAAAGTATACAATTAACAATTAGTAGCCAACCTAATGATGCAAAGCAAACAAAGAGCAACGTAAACGCATAGTGCAGCACAGGAATCAACAGGGCAAACAAACTCGTCAATGAACGGCCGATACAATTGGTAAAACAGCTCATAAACTAACGGCGAAATGTGTTAAGTATGCTTGCTGTCGCCAACGAAAGGAATGCTTATCTGGGTGGGCTCCATCGGCGCATAGGTCTCGTCGCCAGCCTGTGGACTGGTGCTTTGTTAAAAACTCGAATGTCGACCTCGAAGTCGCCGTAGTTCACGGATTCTCCCCGATCATTGCTGCTCGCATCATGCTCTCGCAAAGACTACATCGTCTCTCCGAAGTTGGAGAGCCGAACGGCCAGGATCGCACGAGGGATCGCAAACGAAACTTACTTCTTCACATAACGGAAGGTCACTGCCTCTTACAGTCTCTCGAATCTCCGAAATTCCGCCCTGTCCTCTGTCCCGAGAAGAGTTTTAAATGCGAAGCATTTCTTAGCGAACTTCGGCGAGTTTGAGCGTATCTATCTATCTATCTATCTATCTATCTATCTATCTATCTATCTATCTATCTATCTATCTATCTATCTATCTATCTATCTATCTATCTATCTATCTATCTATCTATCTATCCGCCTACGATTTTGTGCGGTCCTGGCCGTTTCGCTAATGGGATGTTTACGAAAATTGGTATGCCACAACATGACTACATGACGAACATAAATGACAGGTCATAACATGAAAATCATGATATGCATGTCATGAGCGGCATGATTTACGTGCCACGGTCTTGGTGCTCTCCTGGCCGTTTCGCTAATGGGATGTGTGCGAAAATTGGTATGGCACAACATGACTGCCTGACGAACATAAATGGGAGGTCTTAACATGAAAATCGTGACATGCATGTCATGAGTGGCATGATTTATATGCCACGGCCTTAGTGCTCTCCTGGCCGTTTCGCTAATGGGATGTATGCGAAAATTGGTATGGCACAACATGGCTGCCTGACGAACATAAATGGGAGGTCTTAACATGAAAATCATGGCATGCATGTCATGAGTGGCATGATTTATATGCCACGGTCTTAGTGTTCTCCTGGCCGTTTCGCTAATGGGATGTATGCGAAAATTGGTATGGCACAACATCACTGCCTGACGAACATAAATTGTTGGTCATAACATGAAAAGCATGATATGCATGGCATGAAGCGGCATGATTTACATGTCACTGTCTTGGTGCTCTCCTGGTCCTTTCGTTAATGGGATGTATATGAAAATTGGTATGCCACAACGTGACTGCATGACAGACATGATTGACAGGTCACAACATGAAAATTATATGCATGTCATGAGCGACATGATTTACATGCCACGCGTTTCGTTAACGGGATGTATACGAAAATTGCTATGGCGCAACACGACAGCATGAAGAACGTAAATGACAGGTCATAACATTAGCATCATGACACGCGTATCATGAGCAGCATGGTTTACATGCCACAGTCTTGGTGCTCTTGCGGCTGTTTCGTTAATGGGATATATACGAAAATTGCTATGGCACACAACGACTGTATGGCTATCATAAATGGCAGGCCATAACATGAAAATCATGACATGCATGTCACGATTTTCATGTTATATGTCATGACCGGCATGATATACATGCCATGGTCCTGGCGCTATACTGCCGTTTCGTTAATGGGATGTATACGAAAATTGGTTTGGCACAACATGACTGCATGACAATTATAAATGACAGGTCATAACATGAAAATCGTGACATGCATGTCATGAGCGGCATGATCTACATGCCACTCGTTTCGTTAATGGGATGTATACCAAAATTGCTATGGCAGAACACGACTGCATGACGAACGTAAGTGACAGGTCATGACGTTAGAATTATGACATGCGTGTATGAGCGGCATGGTTTACATGCCACAGTCATGGTGCTCTTGCGGCCGTTTCGTTAACTTCATACGTACCAATCTCGGTATAGCGAGGCAACAATGCAAATCCATTTTACGTTCCTGATGCGTGCTTCGCATTTCCTTGATTCCCACTGCACGTGGGATCTGCCAATTTTTTTGAAAAAGCACACCTCATCAAGTGTATTTTCTTCTGGCGCACTTCTTTTATGTAGCACGTGTCGTTTTTCCTCCGAAGCCAGTGCTGAAGGCCCTCAGCCGTGCCGTGTTTTCCTTCTTTTTTGGGACAAGAGACGCTCAAGGCTGCCTCGGCGCCTTTGCAACTTCAGTCTCTCGTGTAACGAAACGATGGCGCAGCTTCTGGCGATTTTAGATGGCGTAGGGGCGCCCGCGAGGCCCCTCGCCATTTAAATTGCTAACAGTGCTATAAGACGGCAAGACCATCGCTTCGTGAGGTCTCTTCATTTTTTATCACTTACGGCTACTAAATATGCCAAATAAAGTAAAGCGACCATTCCATCGACCACGAAACTAGCGAGTGCGCCAGGTTGTCAGTAAATTTTCGAATTCCCTTTCATAAACGTTACTCCGCTTTGCGGGTTTCCGCAGAACTCATTTGCCATGACACATCTTCAGAAACGGAGCCATCAGGAAAACCCACGGACATCACGAAGCCACCAGTACGACCTTGTGAGTACCTTGATCTCAAAAACCGAGTGAGCTCAGGCCGGCCCGGAGCAGAATGTTCTTTCCGCACACATTTCCTTTCTGAGTAGACCTCAAGAACAGACGATCGTATCTCGCCGTCAATAACTCTAAGTGTTCTCGCGAAGTTGGGCTGAGGGGGGCTCTGCTTTTGATATCCTAATCATCCGAAGCGTCTTACTAAAGTTTGAACGCAAGCCGATCTTTTATGCTCCCACTGGCTTCCCTGGCCCAGTGTTGCCTCTCCGTTTTTGGGGTGTCCCACTCAAGAATTCGGTCATTCCTATTTGCCAGAGTTCTCGCTGTTCCTCTTCGCGCGATGCTCTTAGCTTCTTGATCTTTGAGCACTGCGAGGTCTAACCTCCAGAAATGCTCCCCTTTCCAGCCTACGATCTAGTAAGGCCATAGAGAGCTTTACTTGGCGGTGCACGGCCGACATCTGTAGGGAACAAAATCACCCTAGCCCCAGCTACAACAGCCAATTAAGTCCTCAGTGACGTAGAATCTGTCTAGCCTTGTTTAGGACCTTTCCCTTTTCCATGTTGGGACAAACGGTACTCTATTCTCAAGTTCGCATTTATCACGTAGCTTAATATCTTGGATTAACCTGGAGCGTTCGCGCGCGTTATCTATACCTCTGCCTTGACGCGGGCCCCGCACATCTGGTACACTGTCTAAAACGCAGTTTAAGTGACCGCAAGGAATAGTTACGCAATCATCCAATAAGATAAAGTGCCAGAAAGCGCTCGTATGTCTTTTCCACGTCGGTGCATAAACGCAAAACACGATCAGGCGCAAGCCTCGTACGACGTATTTTGAGACCCCAACGCAACGATCGCTGTCTGTTCCATTAAACACCGCTGAAAAGGGGGATGCGGTTCAGAGTAACTGCGCCAACACCGCAGCTACGTAAAGATTCTAAGAGGAAAAAGAAAAGATCTCGGGAAGCTGGTGCCAAAAAATTGAAAGTGGCGATGCCATCCATCGATGTATTGAGCTCTTCTGAACGTGACAGCGACAATTTGAGCGCTGAAGTACCGCCGTTTTGCTTTAGAGGCCCGCCTGCTCGGGTAGGCAGCGTTGCAGGTAATGACGTTAAAAGAACAGGGTGGCTCATGTGGGAATACGCTAAAAATTTTAAGATTTCTTTTCAGGAAATCTAAATGGCTTGCAACCGCCTGGCTTGGCATTATTGCTTCTTTTTTACAACACTCGTGCAAATTAAGTTCCACTCGGTTCTTTTGTTCTCATGCACTTCCTGGCTTAACAAGCCTCTCAAGGAAAGTGTGGCATTTGCGTAAGTGTCTGATAAAGCTCAATTAAAACTTTTCTTCACTCTGCATTTGAAGTTTCTTTTACCAGCGTATGACTTAAACATCAGATTCGATAATGGACGCTTTAGTAATATTAATTTAAGGCGTTATAAAACCAGCCATGATCATGAGGCACGCCGATTAGTGGAGGGATCCTGTGTAATTTTGACACCTGCGGATCATTAACGTGCAGTTATGTTATGTGGGGTTTAACGTCCCAAAACCAGCCCTGATTATGAGAGACGACGTAGTGGAGGGCTCCGGAAATTTCGACCACGTGGGGTTCTTTAGCGCGCACTGACATCGCACAGCACACGGGCCTCAACATTTCGCCTCCATCGAAATGCAGCCGCCGCGGCTGCGATTCGATCCCGCGACCCTCGGATCAGCAGCCGAGTACCATAGCCACTAGACCACCGTGGCAGTTAAACCTAAGTACACGGGCGTTCGTTGCATTCGGCGTCCATCTAAATGCACCCACTATTGCCGGGATTCGATACCGAAAACTCGAGCTTCGCAAGCCGCTTGTCTTCCATGGCGGGTACTGGATGTTCTAGGGCCCGCTCGGAAAGTGTTACACCGCTAGTATGCTTAAAAATGTCACTAAGTAGATGGTGCTGGAGCGTAAAGATGAGGGGACCTGGAAAGACAAAGAGCAGCCAGAGTACGTTTAGCACACTCTGCTGTTCGCAGTACCGAATAAGAATAGGCGAGTCAATTGGTTCTTTCTTTCTTTCTTTCTTTCTTTCTTTCTTTCTTTCTTTCTTTCTTTCTTTCTTTCTTTCTTTCTTTCTTTCTTTCTTTCTTTCTTTCTTTCTTTCTTTTGTGGCCTTTTAATACGTTTCGCGCACATAACCAGCTTAGGCCATTCCACGGAAAGTACAGGATAACGCAATTAGTTCATCCACTTTAATGGTGCTCTCCAAGGCTGCGCTGCCTGAACGTCGTTAGCCAAGCGAAAAGGCGCGAGTGCACATTTAAAGCAGGAAACAGTGCTTTAGGTGTGAATATTTTACGCATAGCTCGACAACTAACTGTGGGGCTTCAAAGATTACCTTCGTGGGTGACGGTTTAACCGCCTTCAAAAATGTCTCACTTGAGTTACCTGCATTACATTTTAGATAATGAAGTCCAAAGGCATTTTCGTAAGGAGGAAGGTCGTAGCGATGCTGCTTTTTTCCCCCATCGTCTTTAACACCGTGGCAGACGTCACACACAAGGTAACATAGCAGTCCGTTATAGCCAGCCTACTATACCAGGCGTCAGTATAGGCTAGCCAAGCTGCAGACAGTCAGCACATAAATTTTCTTTATTGGTACTAGTACATTCCGAAGAACATGAGCAGCTGCCCTGCCTTGTGTATTTGTGTTTCGAGAGCAGCGCTGCTTCCTTTACTACATGGCCTTTTATACCGCCCCTGTATCCAGTAAGTTCACGGGTTTTCTTAGGTACTGAAATGTCAAGCGGGACATGGGTGGGGGAGGGTGTGTGTGGGGCGTGAACCGGTACATATTCTGAATTTGTTAAACATTTTTGTAAATTGAGGGGGTGCCTTTCGAATTACAAGAGAAGGGTGTAACTCCCGCCCCCTCACCCCCACCCTTAGGGTGTATGAAGGGAAATCATAGAGGACGTTGCTTCTTCTTCTTTATCGTTATCATCATTTATTATCCCTTAAGGGTCTAATGCCTACAAGGCACTACATAAGTCGGGGGGGGGGGGGGGAGCGGGCAATTAAATGTGAGTGCATGTCATGGCACAAATACAGTGTTTAAAGAGTAGCAGTAAAGCTAAGTATACAGCAGAGAGTGCTGAACAGAAAGATAAAGAAAATTAGAATAGTGCAAGAACTATTACACGCGGTTGGTTGCAGGACGCGAACACCAATGAGTACCGCAGTTATTACCGCAAAAAAAAAAAAAAGAGATAAAGGAAATAACAAGAAGCTTTGTTGAAGAACTGGTTGGTGCGAGGGTCAGCCAAAAAGAGAGGACCACACTGAATTTGACTGGGTCGCACTCTTGAACAACAGTTTCAGGAAGTATGTTGAAATGTTGAATGCCTGGAGGCAGGAATGATTTCTTAAATGCGACCAGTTGATCCATGGAGACGTTGAACACTTAGAGTTGAACAGTCGACGGGAGTTGTGAAGATCTTCCGCACGCAGCCATTAGTTCTCCAAACTAGCAGCGTACGAGATAATTGCTAATTTTCTTAGGGAGGATCTAGTTGAGGCTCCTTTAGGCAGGACTATAAACCTAATATGGTCCTTCCGACGGGGGTGGCAGGGGGCGGTAGAAAGTTAATTACGTGGACAGATGAGATCAGGAAGTTTGCGGGGTGAAATTGGGCACAGTTAGCACAGAACAGGGACAACTGGAGATCTAGGGGAGAGGCCTTTGCCCTGCAGTGGGCGTAGACAGGCTCATGATGATGATGAGAGGGTGGGGAAGGGTGCTCAGTACGCATCCTCTGTGAAGCTTCGGACCGCAACGGTAACTGAACAGTCTAGGATGTTCCCAGAAATGAACGTCGGTCGTTAATTTAAAGATGCATTCACACAACTA